>JALIGW010000001.1:3062843-3085343 GCA_023053685.1 Diadophis punctatus similis
GTTAAATTAAATGTTAATATATATTTGCCGTAGAACAAACTATAGAAATAGAATAGCTTTATAGCTGTATGTGGTTTTTTATGTTTTGTATATGTTTATATTGTACTTGTTAATGTCGTAAATGTTTTTCTTTTGTATGTTTCTGTTTTTAAATGTAAATAACTCAATAAAAACTATTTAAAAAAAAAAAATCAGGCTGGGGACCAATGCATTTTACAAGTATTATGACTGTGATGAGCAGGCTCCATTGTGGTCGTAATTGGAGGACTACCTGATATTTGGTTGAGGGGTGGGGAGGAACCTTTTAGAAATTATACTTCATGGTATTACAGGTAGTCCTCAACTTACGACCACAGTGGAGCCCAAAATTTCTGCTGCTAAGCGAGACAGTTGTTAAGTGAATGCCACCCCATTTTACGACCTTTATGGCCACCATTGTTAAGCGAATCCCTGCAGTCATTAAGTGAGTCACACGATTTTTAAGCGAATCTGGCTTCCCCTTTTGCTCGTCAGAAGTTCGCAAAAGGGGATCACGTGACCCCAGGAACACTGTGACCGTCATAAATACGAGTCAGTTGCCAAGCGTCTGAATTTTGACTGTGGGCATGCCGCAACGGACGTAAGTATGAAGCGTGGTTCTAAATCACGGCAGTCAGTGTGAAAAATGGTCCGAAGTCACGTTTCTCAGGGCTGTTGTAACTCGTAATGGTCACTAAATGAACGGTCGTAAGTCGAGGACTACCTGTAATGCAGACCGGAGCCGGACTGGGAGGTGTTCACGCTCTCTTCCCCTCTTGTTCCAGAGGAAGAACGGGTCAACACCCACCTTTTACTGGCCATGAGCCTGGACTCCTACGCCCGCTATCTCCTGGCGCACCATCAGACAGAGCTGGCCCAGACGATGTACGAACGGGCCCTGAAGATCGCGATGGAGGTCAACGGGGAGAGACACCCCCAGGTGAGCACCGGGGAGCTTCCAAAGATGAAGGGCAGAAGGGCCGAAACCCATCGGATTGACAGGGTTTAGAGATTTGATGGGGTTTCCTGCCGGAGAAGGGGGTTGGACTAGATGACCTCCGAGGTCCCTTCCCATTCCGTAATTCTTTTTTCTTTTCTTTTTAAAAATGTTTCTTAAGGTTTTGTTTTACTATTTCAAATACAAAGAAGAGGGGAAAAAATAGGAAATTAAGGGAAGGAAAGGGAGCTGGGGAAAATGGGGTGTGAGATACAAGGGGAAAGAGAAAAGGAAGGAAGGAAGGAAGAGAAAGAAAGAAAAAAAGAAAAGGAGGGAAGGAAGGAAGAAGGAAGGAAAGAAAGAAGGAAGAAAGAAAGAAAGAAAGAAACTGAAAGAGAAACAGAAAGAAAGAAACTGAAAGAAAGAAAAGAAGGGACTGAGGGAGGGAAGGAAGGAAGAAAGAAGAAAGAAAGAAGAAGGAAGGAACGAAGAAAAAATGAAAGAAAGAAAGGAAAGAGAGAAAGAGAAGGAAGGAAGGAAGGAAAGGATAGAAGTGAGGAAGATGGATAGGTGGGAGGAAGGAAAGAGAAAGAGAGAGGGAAGGAAGAGAAAGAAAGAAAGAAAGAAACTAAAAGAAAGAAGGAGGGAGTGAAGGAAGGAAGAAAAAAGAAAAAAGAAAGAAACAAAGAAAGAAAAGGATAGAAAGAAGAGGGAGGAAAATGGTTAGGTTGGAGGAAGGAAGTAGAAAGAATGAAAGAGTAAGAAAGGAAAGAGAGAGAAGGATAGATAGATAGATAGATAGATAGATAGATAGATAGATAGATAGATAGATAGATAGATAGATAGATAGATAGATAGATTAGATAGATAGGAAGAAAGAAAGAAAGAAAGAAAGAAAGAAAGAAAGAAAGAAAGAAAGAAAGAAAGAAAGAAAGAAAGAAAGAAAGAAGAGTGAGGAAGATGGATAGGTGGGAGCTCTCCTTGGGAACTCTCTGAGCTTGGGGCTTTCCTTGCAGACATTTCATTACCAAACTAGGTACCGTCATCAACGCTAGAAGGGAGTAGGAGTTTGCTGTCATTTTAACAGATTTAACAGATTAACAGAGTTGGAAGGGACCTTGCAGGTCATCTAGTCCAACCCACTTGCCCAAGCAGGAGACTACATCTGCCTCTACCTAGGATCGAACTCACAAGGTCCTGATTGTGAGGCAAGAGCTCCACCTCTAGGGCACAGCAGCTGGGTTGATTTCTTTCTAGGCATAGGGACAGAAATAAGAGCTACTACCAATGCAAAAGTCAGTTAAAGGGATCCTGAGACAAGAATATATGTGTAAATGTCTTAGGTCCCTGCTTAGTTCATACAAAGAGGGAGGGAGGGAGGGGGGAAGCACATTACTGTATTTTTCAGAGTATAAGACGCACCTTTTTGCCCCCAAAAAGAGGGTGGAAATGTCGGTGCGTCTTATATAGAGAATACAGCAATTTTTTGGTCTCCCGAAGCCCCGCCCCCACATCCCATTTTTGCAAAAAAACGGGCTATTTTTCGCAAAAATGGGGGCGTTTTTGACTTCCCCCACCCCCTAGGAGTGCTCTGCAGGCTTCCCAAACCCTCTGCATGCCCTGTTTTTGCAAAAAAAAACCAGTGAAAAATGGGCCATTTTTTGCAAAAACTGGGGTGTTTTTTCCTTCTACTTACCCCATCTAGCATGACTGGAGGAGGAATTCTGGGAGTTGAAGTCCACTAGTCTTAAAGCTGCCAAGTTTGAAGTTTGTAAAAAGTGTGCATGGTTGTAAAAAGTATTCTGCTATACTGGTATTTTATTAAATAATATATTACTACACCATTTGGTTCAGAATTTTAAATACAAGTGGCTTGCCCTGTCCGTGGGAGTAGTCTTGGTAGGTCCTGGATTAGGCTGTGGTTTAATGTTTGTTTGATTCTTTGAGTAGCTAGTGCCTTGATTGGGGTAAACAGAGCAAAAACCCCTCCCTCCTAGCACAGATCATGGTAGCTAGTTGGGTAATGGAACGTCTGAAAGAAAACCAAGAGAACCAAGGACTCTGTAGTTGCCTTCCTCCTCCTCCTCCTCTTTCTTGCACTGGTGACGTTCCCTAGTTGGGTCATGAAACGTCTCCAAGAAAACCATCAAGTTCAGAGAGCACTAAGGACTCCACAGTCATTGTCCTCCTCCTCCTCCTCCTCCTCCTCCTCCTCCTCCTCCTCCTCCTCCTCCTCCTCCACTTTGCTACTCCCCCTCCCTTTTAGCACTGGTGATGTTACCCAGTTGGGTCATTAAATGTTTGTAAGAAAACCACCAAGTTCAGAGAGCACCAAGGACTCCACAGTCCTCTTCTTCCTCTTCCTCTTCCTCTTCCTCCTCTCCATTCCGCAAACCCCGCTCCCTTCTAGCACTGATGATGTTACCTAGCTGGGTCATAAAACGTCTGCAAGAAAACCGAACCAAGTTTAGAGAGCACCAAAGACCCCACAGTCATCATCATCTTTCTCTTCCTCTTCTTTTTCCTCCTCTTCCTCCTTCCTCTTCCTCCTCTTCCTCCTCTCTGCAAACCCCCCTCCATTCTATCCCTGATGACATTACCTAGCTGGGTTATGAAACGTCTGCAAGAAAACTACCAAGCTCAGAGAGCACCACAGTCCTTTTTTTCCTCCTCCTCCTTCTTCTTCCTCCTTCTCTTCCTCCTCCTCCTCCTCCTCCTCCTCCTCCTCCTCCTCCTCCTCCTCCTCCTCCTCCTCCTCCTCCTCCTCCTCCTCCTCTGCCTCTCCATTAACCCCACACTCTTCTAATATTACTAATATTACTTAGCTGGGTCATGAAACATCTGCAAGAAAGCCACCAAGCTCAGAGAGCACCAAGGACCCCACAGTCCTCCTCCTCCTCCTCCTCCTCCTCGTCGTCCTCCTCCTCCTCCTCCTCCTCCTCCTCCTCTCCATTAACCTCTCACTCTTCTAATATTACTAATATTACTTAGCTGGGTCATGAAACATCTGCAAGAAAGCCACCAAGCTCAGAGAGCACCAAGGACCCCACAGTCCTTTTCCTCCTCCTCCTCCTCCTCCTCCTCCTCCTCCTCCTCCTCCTCCTCCTCCTCCTCCTCCTCCTCCTCCTCCTCCTCCTCCTCCTCCTCCTCCTCTCCGTTAACCTCTCACTCTTCTAATATTACTAATATTACTTAGCTGGGTCATGAAACGTCTGCAAGAAAGCCACCAAGCTCAGAGAGCACCCAGGACCCCGCAGTTCCACCCAGAGCTCCAGATATTCTCTTCCCTGTCTGTTCCCGAAGAATCCTCTCTTGGTGCCACTTCCCCACTGACCGAGAAGATCCCCCGATGATCCTTTCCCTAAGCAACAATTCCGCCCAGGATTCCTCCCTTTGGGCAACAGCTCACGTCATCCATGGAAGCTTCCTTCCTTTTCATGGACTCCCGGAGCAAGGCAGCCTTTCTGGCTTTGGAGTCCCTCGACTTAACTCTTGTGTCCTTCTGATCTGGGCTGTTTGGTTTTTCGTTTTCTTTCTCCCCCCCGCTGCTCAGACCGTGGTCGTGATGAACGATTTGGCCACGGTGCTGGATACTCAGGGGCTCTACGAAGAAGCCTACGCCCAGGTGAGCAGAGCCGCAGAATTGGCCCAGCAGACCCAGCACACGGATACCCACGTGATCCTGAACAACCTGGCTGGCATCCTGATCCACAAAGGTGAGAGGCCGCATCGGGGTGTGATTCTGCGTCGTTGGGCAAGGAGATGGGAAGAGACATGGGGGTGGGGTGGGGTGGGGAAATACCTGGAAGCTTTCAAGAAGAGCCTGGACTGCCATCTGCCAGAAATGACGTGGGGTCTCCTGCTTGGGCATGTGGGTTGGACTAGATGACCTACAAGGTCCCTTCCAACTCTTGTTTATTCCGTTGTCATTCTGTTGTTCAGAAGTCGTGGGAGCTTCCTCACTGGAAGCTGTCAAGAAGAGACTGGACTGCCATCTGCCAGAAATGACGTGGGGTCTCCTGCTTGGGCATGTGGGTTGGACTAGATGACCTACAAGGTCCCTTCCAACTCTGTTTATTCCGTTGTCATTCTGTTGTTCAGAAGTCGTGGGAGCTTCCTCACTGGAAGCTGTCAAGAAGAGACTGGACTGCCATCTGTCAGAAACCGTGTGCTTGGTTACACATGTCCTGACAGAAGCTAGAATCACTTTCGCACAAAAATGGAAAGGAATTAATTATTGAATTAATAATTTTTTTAGGTTATTCTAGCTTTATGTTTTTTTTTTAATTATACCTTGTGCTTTTTCTGGGAAGTCCAGGGGTGGGTGGGTGAGAGGGGTGGGGGGGTGGAGGGGGGAAGGGGGGGGGAGAAAAGAGAAAATTGTATGTACTTTGTACTTTTAAAACTTTTTAATAAAAAAAATGGAAAGGAACTAAGGTTCCATCTGAAGAGGATTTGATTAAAAAAAATTATGGATTGTGCTGAAATGAATAGAGTAACAATGAAAATTAAAGACAAAGAGGACTCAGAATATTATAATGTTTGGATGAAATTTTATAGTTGGTTGGAGAATGAATATAGTTGAAAGTTAAGATAGAACAATTATTGTGTATAAAAGATAAGAAAATGAACATAGATAAATAACCCAGATGACAAAATGTATATGAATAAGGAAGTAGCAATACAGTAATATAAAAATATACCTAGAATTTAAGTATTTTGAAACAGATTTTTAACACAAGATAGATTCGAAATAACAACTTAAAATGTTAGTTGAAGTGATGTATTGGCTGTCTATCTGTTAAAGTAAAATTAAAATAAATACACTCAAGAAAGGAGGAGGAGGAGGAAGAGGAAGTAGTGGGGAGGAGGGAAGAAGGAAGAAGGGGTAGTAGGAAAGGGGAGAGAAGGAGGAAGAAGGTAGAGGGAGGGGAGAAGGATAGAGGGAAGGGAGTGATTGGATTTGATATGTAGGATAGATAGGCAATCTAGTAGTAATATTGGATGTGGGGAAAAAAATCAGGTTAAATCTTTGATAATATATTATGGTATATGTATGGATGTTTTATGTGAAGAATAATAAAAGAAAATAAAAAACTTTTTGAAAAAAAAAGAAACAGTGTGCTTGAGCGAGGGGGTTGGACTAGATGACCTGCAAGGTCCCTTCCAACTTTGTTATTTTGTTACGAGAGTCCTTCTGGCCCTGTTTCCCCCTATCGTTTTACGTGGGGTAGAAGCTCTCCCTATGAACATACTTGCCTCCAGAACTTGTGAATGCTCCAACACTGGAAGTTTTTAAGAAGATATTTGTCTGAAATGGCATTGGGTTTCCTGCCTAAGCAGGGGGTTGGACTAGAAGACCTCCAAGGTCCCTTCCAACTCTGTTGTTCTATTCTAACCCTATCAAATGGAGAGAGGGGCTGCTGGCAGGAGGTCATCTTAGTATGCCCATGAACTACACTCTTTGAGCCACAAGAGCAAAAGTGGCCGTTCTGGTCGAGTTTTGACTTTCTTTTCCCAACTGAGAAATATTTGCTTGCTTTTTCTGATCTGAAAAAATGCCCTAAGCAGTGTTTGTATCATACAGGTAGTCCTTGACTTACAACAGTTCGTTTAGTGACTGTTCAAAGTTACGACGGCACTGAAAAAAGTGTCTCAGGACCGCTTTTCACACTTATGATCATTATAGCATGATCACGTGATCAAAATTCAGACGCGTGGCAACCGACTCATATTTATGACGGTCGCCGTGTCCCAGGGTCACGTGATCCCCTCTTGCGACCTTCTGACCAACAAAGTCAACGGGGAAGCCAGATTCACTTAACAACGATGTTACTAACTTAACAACGGCAGTGATTCCCTTAATAAAAGTGGCAAGAAAAGTCGTAAAATGGGGCAAAACTCACTTGACAAATTTCTCATTTAGCGACAGAAATCTCGGGCTCCATTGTGGTCGTAGGTCGAGGACTGCCTGTATTGTATGATCGTATTGTGTTGTATTGTATTGTGTTGTTATTATTGTTTTGTTTTGTTTTTTATTTCCCACTTTTATTATTTCTGCTGAGATTCTCAACCATCCAGGTCAGTTCTCAAGAGGCTCCTTGGATGAGAAGTGAAATCTTTAAAAAAACAACAACCATGAACGTCTAGTTGCCTTTTGGAAAAAGCACTTTTGGGTGCTTTTATTATTAACCACCTTTATTGTTCTTTATAAATAACTAGTAGCTAGATACCCGTGTTTCGCTACGAAACTATGTGATCGGGCTTGATAAATTGACAGTTAAAGCTTGAAAATTTATGTAGAATGTGTAACTCCTTAGCTTGTTAATATAAGACAACTGGCAGTTGGAACAGAGTTCTTTTCAGGTGGGGAGGGGGAGGAGAATGTCTAAACTCCCAGCCCACAGGCCGGATGAGTCACACGCTGGCCACGCCCACACCCGGTTTAGCAAAGGGGTAGCATCAGAGCCTGTTAATATAAGACAACTGGCAGTTGGAACAGAGTTCTTTTCAGGTGGGGAGGGGG
The DNA here is from genome assembly GCA_023053685.1 of Diadophis punctatus similis. Classification (NCBI taxonomy): domain Eukaryota; kingdom Metazoa; phylum Chordata; class Lepidosauria; order Squamata; family Dipsadidae; genus Diadophis; species Diadophis punctatus. The sequence goes on from JALIGW010000001.1 coordinate 3,070,325, forward strand.
AGTAGAACGCCTAACTCCTTAGCATCAGAGCATGTTAATATAATACTGTATAAGAAATACTAATGATCTGATGATGGTCATTTCGAAAAATCCTTTCTTAGCGAGCACCTAGAAGCCAAGAGGAACATACGTGCCAAGTTTCAAGTTTGTAGGCTTTACAGTTTTGGAGATTTTGTGATGAGTGAGTGGTATTTGGCTTTTATATAGATAGATAGATAGATTCAAGGCAGCAAGCATACATAATACTCCCCCCTCCTCCTATTTTCCCCACAACAACAACCCTGTGAGGTGGGTTGGACTGGCCCAAAGCTGGCTTTTGTGCCTAAGGTGGAACTAGAATTCACCATCTCCTGGTGATTGGCCCAAAGTCACCCAACCGGCTTTCATGCCTAAAGCGGGACTAGAACTCCCTGTCTCCTGATGATTGGCCCAAAGTAACCCAGCCTGCTTTTGTGCCTAAGGCGGGACTAGAACTCACCGTCTCCTAGTAACTGGCCCAAAGTCACCCAGTTGGCTTTCATGACTAAGGCAGGATTCGAATTCAGATCTCCTGGTTTTTAGCCTGGTGCCTTCAACTCCTACACCCAACTTGGTCTCTTAGCTGCCTATGTGCAGGTAGTCCTTGACTTTACGGCCACAATTGGGGCCAGAATTCCTGTTGCTAAATAAGGTGGTTATTAAGCGAGTCGCGCCCAATTCTCTGACCTTTCTTGCCAGGATTGTTAAGCAGACCACTGCGGTTGTTAAGTTAGTAACATGGTTGTTAAGTGAATCTGGCTCCCCCCTTGAGTTTGCTTGTCAGGCGGTCGCAAAAGGGGAATCACGTGACCACGGGAACACCGTGACTGTCGTAAATGCGAGTCAGTTGCCAAGCGTCTGAATCTTGATCCCGTAACTGTGGGGATGTTGCGACGGTCGTTAAGTGCGAAAAACGGCCCTAAGTCACTTTTTTCAGTGCCGTTGTAACTTCGGTCACTAAACGAATGGTCGTGAAGTCGAGGACTTACGTGTATTTTCTGTATTAACCCTCTTTTTCAGGAGATTATTCCCAGGCCAGGCAGGTCTACAAAACCGCCCTGGAAGTGGCCGAGAAATCTGGCGACGGCGTCGCTGTGCGATACATCACGAAGGAACTGGCTCAGCTGGCCAAGAGGAAGCGGATGCGATCCAAAGCAAAGGGCGGCTTGGAGGAGGCGGACGCGGGCAAGGATGGGGCCGAGGGGCAGAAGGAGTGACAGCCCCCCCGCCCCGGCTTCCCGCCGTTGGCTTGGAAGCGTCCGGATTGCAATAGGCTTCCCTTTCCGCTTGCGAGGGCAGCACGGCGTGGATCGCGTGGGGCAGCCCTCGATCTGCGCCCTGCCCACGAGGACGGAGCCTAGGGGATGCCAGCTGGAGGGCAGAAGGTCGAGGACCCACGAGGACAGCCCCAGTTTGGAGCTCCGGGCTGAATAAAGCAGAGATATCTGCAGTTTAAGCAATACAATTATTATTTTTAAATTTCCCAGTCGTCCCACTAGACCTCATGGAGGCTTGCAAAAGCCGGTCCCCTACTGGTTGGCATTAACTACAGATTAGATTAGATTAACAGAGTTGGAAGGGACTTTGTAGGTCATCTAGCCCAACCCCCCACCCAAGCAGGAGACCCTACACCATTGTCAGGTTGTCCTTGATATACAACAGTTCCATTTAGTGACCGTTGGATTTCCGGGCTGAATAAAACGGGAGATATCTGCAGCTTAAGCAATACAATTATTATTTTTTAATTTCCCAGTCGTCCCACTAGACCTCATGGAGGCTTGCAAAAGCCGGTCCTCTACTGGTTGGCATTAACTACAGATTAGATTAGATTAACAGAGTTGGAAGGGACTTTGTAGGTCATCTAGCCCAACCCCCCGCCCAAGCAGGAGACCCTACACCATTGTCAGGTTGTCCTTGATATACAACAGTTCCGTTTAGTGACCGTTGGATCTCCGGGCTGAATAAAGCGAGAGATATCTACAGCTTAAGCAATAAAGCTTATTATTTTTATTTCCCAGTCGTCCCACTGGACCTCATGGAGGCCTGCGAAAGGCGCCCTCTACATGTTGGGCTTAATTACAGGTTGTCCTTGACTTACAACAGATCGTTCAGTGACCGTTCGAAGTTGCAACAGCGCTGAAAAAAGGACTTTCCACTCCCAGACTCCCCCAGCCAGCATGTTTTAAGATGGATGGACTTCAACTCCCAGAATCCCCCAGCCAGCATGCTTTAAGAGGGGTGGACTTCCACTCCCAGAAACCCCCAGCCAGCATGCTTTAAGACATGTGGGCTTCAACTCCCAGCCACAGGGAATTCTGGGGGTTGAAATCCGCAATCTTAAAAACTACCAAGGTTGAGAAACCCTTGATTAACATCATCAAACTGTCATGTTGCTCTGGCATCCAGCTACGTTACAGAAAAAGCTTGTCCCAGAATCGCTGAAGAACAACAGACCTGGTTCATTTTTTTCTGCTAAAGATGACTAATTAATTTCAGAATTAAATATTAGATCTCAGATATGCCTCTTCTACCGATAAGAAATGCTTGCTAAGACACATCTGCTTGCTTTGATGACTTCTCAGACTGCAAGATACTGCCTCACGTCGCTTTGGATAGTGAAACAGAGGCCGCATCCACTCAATTAATTAATATACTTATTTGAGATTACGGGCATAAATTTGGGGATTTGATCTGGATTGTGCCCGCTTTGGTGAATCGTTCCCCTATTCTGCGCAGAATAAAGTCGCTCATATTTCCATCCTTGGTGTGTGATTAATTAGATTAAGACATGCCAGGAACATAGTCATCGTTCTGGGACAACACTGCCCTCTGCAGGATGCATGGAGGAAAAGGCAGGACTTCAAGTTGTGCTGTACCTATTGTAGCTACTCTAACAGATCTACTACAGTACTGAGACCTAGGAAAATCTTCAGACAGAAAAATCTTGGCATGAACCTGGAACGACCAATTTTCCAACTCCAAATGCTTTAAGAGTGTGTTTCTTAACCTTGGCAGATTTGGAGGGGTAGACTTCAACTCCCAGAATTCCCCAGCCAGCATGCTTTAAGATGGATGGACTTCAACTCCCAGGATTCCCCAGCCAGCATGCTTTAAGATGGATGGACTTCCACTCCCAGGATTCCCCAGCCAGCATGCTTTAAGAGGGGTAGACTTCAACTCCCAGAATTCCCCAGCCAGCATGCTTTAAGAGGGGTAGACTTCAACTCCCAGAATTCCCCAGCCAGCATGCTTTAAGATGGATGGACTTCCACTCCCAGGATTCCCCAGCCAGCATGCTTTAAGAGGGGTAGACTTCAACTCCCAGGATTCCCCAGCCAGCATGCTTTAAGAGGGGTAGACTTCAACTCCCAGAATTCCCCAGCCAGCATGCTTTAAGATGGATGGACTTCCACTCCCAGGATTCCCCAGCCAGCATGCTTTAAAATGGGTGGACTTCCACTCCCAGAATTCCCTAGTCAGCCTGCTTTAAAATGGGTGGACTTCCACTCCCAGAATTCCCCAGCCTGCATGCTTTAAGAGGGGCGGACTTCCACTCCCAGAATTCCCCAGCCAGCATGCTTTAAGAGGGGCGGACTTCCACTCCCAGAATCCACCAGCTAGCCTGCTTTAAGAGGGGTGGACTTCAACTCCCAGAATCCCCCAGCCAGCATGCTTTAAGATGGGAGGGCTTCCACTCCCAGAATCCCCCAGCCAGCATGCTTTAAGAGGGGTGGACTTCAACTCCCAGAATCCCCCAGCCAGCCTGTTTATTAGCGAACTCTGGGAGTTGAAGTCCACCCCTTTCAAGCTGCCAAGCTTGAGAAAAACTGCTTTTTGCTGTCATTCTCAAGCCTTCCTTTGCACCAACAGCAGGGGAACAACAGGGAAAAGATTTAAGGTTTACTCAAGGGGTCAACAGACGGTGGCAGCTGCTCACAGGCTCTCTTGGGGTCATGGGTGAGAGTGGGGAGAGGACAAAGGACACCCCCCAATTATTCTAGGTGCAACCATGATGAAAAACCAACCTGCTGCTTCTGCCCACCCTGGAATGCAGATTTAAAAACCCACTTTTCCAGCCCCCCCCACCCCGAGAACAGACGGACTGAAGGAAATTTCGCAAACCTGCCTTTTTTATTATTATTGATTGGTTTGAATTGTAGAAGTCACCATTTTACTCGTAGTAAAATGCATGGGCACCAACAGAACAGGGTCATAAGAATTCTTCTCCCCCCCCAAAAAATTAAAATTTGCTGAACATACCAAGGCGAAGAACAGTAGGGGTCAGATATCATTGACAGGAGGAAAAAAAAAAGAATATTCTACCTCCCACAGTAGGAAATGTTATTCGAAATCACAGAAAGGGGCAAATTGCCTGTGCAAAGTAGACCATTAAAAAAAACAAAACACCACCAAATCTTTGGAATTTTGCAAACAATCCCAATTATTATTATTATTATTTTTCTTTACTGGGCTTCACGAAGTCTGCGATCTCTCGAATTTCGCCCGCCGTCCGCTGAAAGTCGACAAGATAAATTTGCAGATGACAGGATTTGCAAAAACCTTTGCAAGGGTGTGTGCTTGCTTTCTGGCTTATTGTTTATTTATTTAATTAATAAATACGACGTCGTTGCCCTCCCGTGTGAGTTTCCGGTTGTGCATTTTTTTTCATGGAGAAAACGGTTCAAAAGGCAACACAACTTCTGCCTCCCCCTTCCCCCCCTCTCCTCTCCTCCTTTCACACCCTGCAATGTTCGCAAGCCCGATGGGAGGTTTTATTTTATTTTGATTTTTAATCAAACCCTGGATGAAAACTGGGAAGGCAACACAACACAAAGGGAACTCCACACCCTATTGGGATGAAATGACAGGCGTCACTTTGCGGTTGCTAAAGGTGGCAACTTCTCTCTGCTCGGCAGAGGACTACAACTCCCATCTGCACAGCCGTAGGGGTGGGTATCAAAGGCTGATCTCCTTTCCAGAAATTAGCTTCCAGCAAATTTTTTAAAGCCATGTTTCCCAATCTCAACGAGATTCAAGAGGTGTGGACTTCAACTCCCAGAATTCCCCAGCGGACTGGGGAATTCTGGGAGTTGAAGTCCACACCTCTTAAAAGTTGTCCAGGTTAGTTAACGCTGCCTTAAAAATGTGCCAAGGCTATCCCATAATGCCCCAGAGGAAAATTTGAGCCTTTTTCATGAAATAGGGGCGAGAAAAAGAGATTTTACAAGTCAGATTTATCTGTAAATTCAAGTTTTTTTTTTCCTTGGTTGTGATGCTCCAAAACTCGACCCGGTCCAAGGTTCGAATGCTTTCACAAATCTTCTCGCAGTTACACAAAATTGGCTTTTCAACCCAGCCCATCCATCCGTGGCTTCAAATGCACACTCGAAGCCGCCTGCCAAGCGATCGTAGCCTCGTTTCGCCCCCCAAAAAATGCATGGGGAATTCTCTAGCAAGGCCGACCGAAAGGGGCCAGATTTTGACAGAATCCACGATTTATTTATTTATTCTATGGGAAGAAATGTGAATTTGGGACGCTTTTCCGTTGAAGGAACAGACTTGAGACTTGGCCTCGCTCCGGCTGGAGACCGGAAGTTTTTGCTTTCTGTTAGGAGAAAAAGCAGCCGATGATTTGGGAGGGAAGACAGGAAGGGAGAAGAAAATTTACGGGAAGGAAGGACTGAAAAAAGAAAAGAAAAATTAGATTTGCGTTGAGGAGGAGAATGAAGCCCGGACATTTTGAGAGATTGAGACCCATGCAATGGTTTCTTCCTAGTGTTGCCAAACAAAACCAACTGTACGGCAAAACAAAAACAAAATTAAAATTACAGCATGGCATAATCATTAAAAAGATCTGGGTTATTCCAGCAGACCCGGAAACTTCAAATGTACAGATCTCGCGGAAGGGAGTCAGTTTTCAAAAGGGGGGAAAAAAAGTTTTCCACAAGTTTTTAACAACCACAGAAAAAGAGGCGGTGTGTGTGTGTGTGTGAGGAGGGCAGAGGGCTTAGAATTGGTGGGGGGCGCGAAGGCAAGTCGCGCTAGAGAGCAAGCGGGGGTGCTATGTGGGGAGACGGAGGAAGGAGTGAAAGAAGGAAGGGAGGGAGGGAGGGAAAGGGAAAAGAGCAAGGGAGGGAGGGAGGGAAAGAAGGGAGGGAGGGAAAGAGGAAAGAAGGAAGGAAGGAAGGGAGGGAGGGAAAGGGAAAAGAAGGGGGAAAGAAGGGAGGGAAAGAGGAAAGAACGGAGGGAGGGAAGAAGGAAGAAAGGGAGGGAGAGGGAAAGGAAAAACACGAGGGAGGGAGGAAAGAAGGGAAGGAGGGAAAGAGGAAAGAAGGGAGGGAAGGAAGAAAGGGAGGGAGGGAAAGGCAAAAGAGCAAGGGGGGAAAGAAGGGAAGGAGGGAAAGAGGAAAGAAGGAAGGGAGGGAGGGAGGGAAAGGGAAAAGAGCAAGGGAGGGAGGGAGGAAAGAAGGGAAGGAGGGAAAGAGGAAAGAAGGAAGGGAGGGAGGGAAAGGGAAAAGAGCAAGGGAGGGAGGGAGGAAAGAAGGGAAGGAGGGAAAGAGGAAAGAAGGAAGGGAGGGAGGGAAAGGGAAAAGAGCAAGGGAGGGAGGGAGGAAAGAAGGGAGGAAAAGAGGAAAGAAGGGAGGGAGGGAAGAAGGAAGGAAGAAAGGGAGGGAGGGAAAGGGAAAGAGCAAGGGAAGAAGGAAGGAAAAGGGAAAAGAGGGAGGAGCAACATAGCTGGGCCAAATTGCCCCCCTCCCCCCAAAAAAAGAAAGGGTGATGCCCCAAAGGTCTCTCTTTCTCCCCCCTCCCCATTTCTACAGACAGATGATGCAAAAGGAAGGAGGGGGGCCGTCCTCTTGCTCGCACCCCAAAAATTTCGGAAGCGTCTACTCTTGAGACAAGGCCTTTAAATATATATATATATATATATATATATATATATATATATATATATATATATATATATATATATATATATATATATATATATATATATATATATATATATATATATATATATATATATATATATATATATATATATATATATATATATATATATATATATATATATATATATATGCATATATATATAACGACCCCCAAAGTTTTCAACAATGATTTTGAACACCAGAGAGTCTAGCCAGGGTTTAAAGTGGGTGGGTGGGTGGGTGGGAGGGAGGGGGGCTGTGCAGAAACACACTGCAGAAAAAGTTTCTCTATTTACAGAAGAAAGATATTTTTTTTTCTCTTTTTTGTCGCATTCTTCCTTGTCTCAGAGAGGTTGGGAATAACACGTCCTATTTTTTTTCCTCTTTAAAAAAAGAAAAAAACCCAAAACTCTTTACACGTATTTATCTTCGGGATGCCGGCCGAAAAGGGGGGATCCCGTATTTCTCTCTTTCCGACAGTCTCGGGGTGGGGGGTTTGTGGCTTTTTAAAAAAAGATGCAGCCATTCCCTAACCCCACCTTGGTTTTTGCAAACTTCCCTGCTGAATATTCTTTCTTTCTTTCTTTCTTTCTTTCTTTCTTTCTTTCTTTCTTTCTTTCTTTCTTTCTTTCTTTCTTTCTTTCTTTCTTTCTTTCTTTCTTTTTGTGTTTGTGTCTCTCTCTCTCTCTCTCTCTCTCTTTTTTTTCCAAAGCAAGGCGAGCTCCGATCCGTCCGTGTCAGTCATCGCTGTCCGAAAGGGTCTCGTACTGGGCCGAGAGCAGAGGGGCCGGTTCCCGCTCCCATATCCGGCTGGGCTGGTGCGCGGCGGCGGCCTGGCCGGCGGAGGGGGGTGCGCAGGCCATGGAGGTGGGGGGCGTGTTGCTCAGCATCCGGATGGTCAGCGGGTTGTAGGGGAACTGTGTGGAACCTGGTGGGGGGGGGGAGAAGAGCAAGGGGGAAGGCGGGTTAGAGGTTTGGTGTTGCTCGACTTACGACCGTTCGTACAGGGACCGTTTGAGCGGCATGGAGGGATGGGGTTTGGGGGTAATTTGGCCACAGGGAGTTGCAATAACTGGTTTAGCGAGCGTTTGAATAGCAGGGGATGATGGGCTTTGGGGTAATTAGGCCACAGGGAGTCCTTGACTTACAATAACTCACTTAGCGACCGTTTGAATAGGGGATGATGGGCTTTGGGGGAATTAGCACACAGGGAATCCTTGACTTACAATAACTCACAGTGACCGTTTGAATAGGAGGGGATGATGAGCTTTGGGGTAATTAGCCCACAGGGAATCCTTGACTTACAATAACTCACTTAGCGACCATTTGAACAGGAGGGGATGATGGGGTTTGGGGTAATTCGGCTGCAGGGAGTCCTTGACTTATAATAACTCGTTTAGCGGCCGTTTGAATAGGAGGCTCAAATATGGGTCACGTGATCCCCTTTTGCGACCTTCTGACCAGCCAAGTCAATGGGGGAAAGCCAGATTCACTTAACGAGGGTGTTGCTAATTTAATAACTCTAGTGCTCAACAACTGTGGCAAGGAAGGTTGTAAAATGGGGTGAACCTCGCTTAACAACTGCCTCACTTAGCAACAGAAATGTTGGGCTCCACTGGGGTCGTAAGTCGAGGACTACCTTTATTTAAGAATCATGAAGATGGTATTGTGGTAACGTTCAGATAACCATGCAATTATCTTGAATAAGAGGGTCCGAAAAACCTGGACCGCCCATGTTGGACTGCCCGCGCTCACACAGAGACACACCTGGGCCATGTTGGCTGGGCTCACCTGTGGAAGAGGGCCGGTCTTCCCACGACCAGGTGGGCGTCTGCCTGTGATAGTCCCCTTCCGAATGCACCGAGGAGACCGAGGAGGGGCGCTCCGTTCCCAGGTAGCCCTGGCCAGGAAGGGGGGACTTGGACTTCCTGCTCCCGGATTTCCCCATTAGCTTTTGCTTGCTGAGACCCCCACCTGGAAGAGGAAGAGGAGGAAGGATGGAGTTATGGGGAGCACCAATAAGAATCAGCAGATTTCACTTCTTAAAATAGGCTAGTTAGGGAATTCTGGGAGTTGAAGTCCACCCATCTTAAAGCATGCCGGCTGGGGAATTCTGGGAGTGGGAGTCCGCCCCTCTTAAAGCATGCTGGCTGGGGGATTCTGGGAGTGGAAGTCCACCCCTCTTAAAGCAGGCTGGCTGGGGAATTCTGGGAGTGGATGTCCACCCCTCTTAAAGCATGCTGGCTGGGGGATTCTGGGAGTGGAAGTCCACCCCTCTTAAAGCACACTGGCTGGGGAATTCTGGAATTGAAGTCCACCCCTCTTAAAGCATGCTGGCTGGGGGATTCTGGGAGTGGAAGTCCACCCCTCTTAAAGCACACTGGCTGGGGAATTCTGGAATTGAAGTCCACCCCTCTTAAAGCAGGCTGGCTGGGGAATTCTGGGAGTGGATGTCCACCCCTCTTAAAGCATGCTGGCTGGGGGATTCTGGGAGTGGGAGTCCGCCCCTCTTAAAGCATGCCGGCTGGGGAATTCTGGGAGTGGAAGGCTATGCACCTTAAAATGGCTTAAGGTTGGGAAGCATTGATTTCAATGTGCTTTTTCTGCTCAAAGGAGTCGTGGTTTATTGTCTCTTAGGGACTATTTTGTCCATCACCTGCTTAAGGATGTACACACATTTTGCAAAAGTATTATCTTCCTATATGATAGGAAGATCCAAGTCATTTTGGGATTCTTCTATATATATACCAAAATGGGAAACCTTTTTTGCCTGCTCAGCTCTGTGTGTGTGTGTGTGTGTTTGTGTGAAGAATGCAACCTTTTTGTAAGATATTCATATCAGCTCAGACCAGCCAAATTCAGAAACTCCCCAACAGAAGTGCTTCAGGTAGTCCTCGCATTACGACCAAAACTGATCCCAACATTTCTGCTGCTAAGCCGAGGCAGCTGTTAAGTGAGTTTTGCCCCATTTTACGACCTGTCTTGCCAGAGCGGTTAAGGGAATCACTGCCGTCGTTAAGTGATCAAGTGAATCTGGCTTCCCTCGTTGACTTGGTTCGTCAGAAGGTCCCAAAAGGGGATCAGGTGACCCCGGGGTGGGCTGCGACCATCATAAATAGGAGTCAGTTGACAAGAAATTTGATCACACGACCACGGGGGATGCCGCAACGGTCGTTAAGTGTGAAAAACGATCTTGAGTCGTTTTTTTCACTGCCGTTAGAACTTCGGTCGCTAAACGAACGGCCATAAGTCGAGGACCACCCATAGCAACAACAACCCTCTCCCTTCCCTTCCCCAGCCTTTTAAAAAGGCTGCCATTCAACCCCCACCAAAACCAGAAGGAAAGATAAGGCTGACCCTGCTGGGGGAAGGGGCGGGGAAGGATGGGAGTTGTAGTCCGACAACACCTTGCAAAGAACCTAGGTAGGGGGAGAGCCATCTCAGCACTGCAAAGGGACCAAAAGTGGCCGCGAAACGCTCACCTGGATTGGGGGAGGGGCTGGTTTCCTCCCGTCGAGCTTCGCTGTTTGTTGGTAAGGACCCGCTGGACCCGCCGGGCATCAACCCCATGGGCTGCCCCATGACCAGGCTGTGGTCCTCGCCTTTGTTGTCGAAGCTGCCCATCAGGGCTTTGCGGATGATGTCCTCCAGACCCAGGTTGCTGGCGGGATCGGCTAAGGACGGGCCTCGGGCGCTCACCGAACCTGGAAGGGAAAGGAGGGAAGGATGAATCCACGAGGGGAAAGGGGCGAAGCTCCTCACACAAGAGACCCCTTCCAGCCCTAAGGACGAATGGGATTCAGATTTTACAGGCAGTCCCCGACTTACGACCTCGATCAAGCCATCGGAATAGAGCTGGAAGGGGCCTTGGAGGTCTTCTAGTCCAGCCCCCAGCTCAAGCAGGAGTCCCTATATACCAGGGGGTGTCACTCGCAGCCACACGGGGGCGTCACGCGACGTATCGAGACTTTCCCCCACTTCGCTAAACAGGGCGTGGGCAGCGCGTGATGCATCTGGCCCGCGGCCGTGAGTTTGACAGCCTTGCCCTAGACCATTTCAGACAAGCTGTCCCGTCTCTCCTTAAAAGCCTCCAGTGATGGAGCACAAACACAACTTCTGGTGGCAAGCTGTTCCACTGGTTAATTGTCCTAGACCTAGGGAGTTTCTCCTCAATTCCAGGTTGCTTCTCCCCTTGGTTAGTTTCCATCCGTTGCCTTCAGGGGCTTTGAGAAATAGACCCCTCCTCTTCAAATATTGGTAATTTCTGTTGCTAAGCAAGACGGTTCTTAAGTGAGCTTTGCCCCATTTTATGTTTTTGCGAATCATTATACAGTTGTTAAGTGAATCCGGCTTCCCCATTGAGCATGCTTGTCAAAAGGTCACAAAAGGGGATCACGTGACCCTGGAATCCTGCGACCGTCATAAATACGAGTCACTTGCCAAGCATCTGAATTTTCGTCACGTCACCCATGGGGATGCTGCAACGGTCATAAGTGTGAAAAATGATCTTAAGTCACATTTTTCAGGGCTGGTGTAACTTCTAATGGCCACTAAATGAATGGCTGTAAATCAAGGACTCCCTCTACATTCAATTAATTGGAAAGAAAAGAAAAGAAAAGAAAAGAAAAGAAGGAAGGAAGGAAAAAAGAAAGAAAGAAAAGGAAGAAAGAAAGAAGAGCGGGAGGGAGAAAGAAGGGAGGGAGGGAGGGAGGGAGAAAGAAAGAAAGAAAGAAAAAGAAAGAAAGAAAAAAGAAAGAAAGAAAGAAAGAAAGAAAGAAAAAGAAAGAAAGAAAAAGAGAAAGAAAAGAGAGAAAAAGAGAGAGAGGAGGGAGGGAGGGAGGGAGGGAGGAAGGAGAAAAAAGAAAGGAAGGAAGGAAGAAAGGAAGAAAGAAAGGAAGGAAGGAGGGAGGGAGAAAGAAGGGAGGGAGAGAGAAAGAAAGAAAGAAAAAGAAAGAAAGAAAAAGAGAAAGAAAAGAAAGAAAAAAGAGAAAAAGAAAGAGAGAGAGGGGAGGGAGGGAGAAAGGAAGGAAGGAGAAAATGAAAGAAAGAAAGAAAGAAAGGAAGGAAGGAAGGAAGGAAGGAAGGAAGGAAGGAAGGAAAGAAAGAAAGAAAGAAAGGTTGTACCAGGACTTCTGGATTGCACAGGCTGTGGAGGATAGACTCTGTAGTCTAATCATTGGTCCAAGAAGGTGGCTTATGTTAATTTTTAGGGATGCTGCAGGACTTTAAAGGGTGTGTGTGTGTGTGGGGAGGTTGGAGGGGAAGACACAGACGTGCCTTGAAGCACCTGCTCGTTTCCGAAGTCCGTACCTGAAGTGGTGACTGCTGGCAAGTTGAATATTTCTGTCCCAGGTTGAGCAGCCGCTGTTCACAAAGGGAGAAGGAAGAGACAACGGTCAACTTCGGAGGGTTAAGAGGTCGAGAAAGCCAACAGAAGGAAATATTTGTAGCTCAGGGTTCAACTGTGGGGTCCTTGGGGCTACCTGAGCTGGGGTGGTGATGAGGTTACCTAGCTGGGTCATGAAACGTCTGCAAGAAAACTGCCCAGCTCAGAGAGCACCCAGGACCCTGCAGTCTCCTCCTCCTCCTCCTCCTCCTCCTCCTCCTCCTCTTCTTCCTCCTCCTCCTCCTCTCCGCAAACCCTCCTCCCTTCTAGCATTGATGATTGACGGATAGGAAAATATTCCTATCAAAGAGGTGATATAGGATCTTGCTTCCTTGAAGTCATTCTTACTTAGAAAATAAAACCGAGATTTAATTCTAATTAACAAAATATTTATTTCAGTATAAAAGTAACAAAATATAAACCTTAATAAGCTACATTCTCTCAGCTAAGAATTCACGTCTGCCTCGGGCGAGGTTCACAAGAGAAGAAGGAGAAGGAGACTCCTGGAATGCACACATGCGCAATAATACATATCACATGTCTGCTTGATTAGAAAATACAGTAAACCTAGAAATATGGCAGATATTGCCAGTTGAGCAAATATGCTCAACTGGCAATATTCACATCGTGACAATGATGTTACCTAGCTGGGTCATGAAACATCTGCAAGATAACCGCCCAGCTCGGAGAGCACCCAGGACCCCGCAGAACGGGGTGAAAAAGAAGAAAAACCACAAAGGGGGGAAAAAAACACCACCCTCTCCTACCCATATCGGATTCATTCCCCCCACACGAGTTGAGCTTGCGAAAGATCTCCTGTTTCTTCGACTTCACCATCGGGGAGGTGTTCTCCAGTTTGGTGAAGAAGGACGGCAGGTAGGTGATGCTGCTGGGAGAACGGGAGTCTGTCCTGTATAAGAGCCAAAGAGGCAGGCAAAAAAACAGAGAAAAAAAATTAAATGCATGCCGGAAGGAGGAAAAGTATATAAGTATATAGAGCAGGGGTTTCAAATTGGATTCCTTCGAGAGACGGATCAGCACCGTAGTTCTCCTCCGCGGGTTGGCCTTGGCGGGGTGGGTGGGGGGAGAGTGACAGAGTGAGAATTAATCTCACAGAGGCAATGTTTGATCTTTTCCCGGAATTCTGACGTTAGAAATGAAACCGCAGTTTAAAGATTCTAATTAAAAATATTTATTTCGATACAAAAACAATAAATCCTAATTAACTACATGACTGATATAAAACGTACGACTTCCCTCAATGGAAGCCAGAGCAAGAAGGATAGAGCGGAGAATGGAATGCACACATGCGTACAAGAACGTATCAATCACGTGCTCAGGAATAAACCATTATATTGAATAGGGATGCATCTCCCTGCATATGTATGTAACAGGCAATAAATCACACCGTGACAGAGAGAGATGGGACGGACACTCCTGCAGCACCCTGCCGGCCAAAACGGAGTGCAGGGGGGCCTCTCGTGGCTCCCCGCACCCTATTTTCGGCCTGAACAGATTCCTGAAGCACCCTGCTGGCCAAAACGGGGTGCCAGGGGGGTGCACGTGGCCCTCCCATGTCCTGTTTTGGCCGGCAGGGTGCTGCAGGAGGCCGAAAACGGGGTGCGAGGGGGGGCGGGCGAGGCCCTCCCGCGCCCCATTTTGCCTGCAGAGGCACCGCGGGCCAGTCCTTTGCTATTTCCAGGCGGGCCAGATTTTAAGCACCCCGTGGGCCGGATCCGGCCCGCGGGCCTTGAGTTTCACACCCCTGATATAGAGTATAGAATAACGTTATGGTCCCTTTGCATGTACACTAATCGGCGTACGTTAAAATGAAATTACGTTGCACGTGGCTCTCAAGAGGGTCACTAAATGAACTGCTCTAAATCGAGGACTCCCTGTATAGACACATCCATGTTGTTGTTGTTTTTTGCACCAGAGAATAGAATGAATGAGCCTCTAAGGGACCTTGGAGGTCTTCTAGTCCAACCCCCTGCTCAAGCAGGAGACCCTCTACCATTTCAGACAAGTGACTGTCCAGTCTCTTCTTAAAAACCTCCAGTAATGGAGCGCCCACAACTTCTGGTGGCAAGCTGTTCCACTGGTTAATTGTCTTCACTGTCAGGAAATTCCTCCTTAGTTCTAGGTTGCTTCTCTTATCGATCAGTTTCCATCCGTTGCTTCTTGTCCTGCCTTCAGGGGCTTTGGAGAATAGGTTGACACCCCTCTTCTTTGGGGCAGCCCCTCAAATACGGGAATATTGCTATCATGTCCCGTTCCACCCCCCACCCCACGGGGCCTTCTTTTCTCTAGACTGGCCAGACCCAAATCCTGCAGCCGTTCTTCGTATGTTTTAGCCTCCAGGCCTTTAATCACCTTGGTTGCTCTTCTCTGCACTTTTTCCAAAGTCTAAACATCTTTTTTGTAATGTGGGGACCAAAACTGGTTGCAGGATATTCCAGGTGTGGCCTTATTAAGGCTTTACAAAGCGGTGCTAATACTTCACCTGATCTTGATTCTATCCCTCTGTTTATACAACCCAGGATTGTATTCGCTTGTTTGGCGACTGCTGCACACGGCTGGCTCATATTCAAGGGATCGTCCGCTAGGAGTCCGAGGTCCTTCTCAATAATGCAAAACTTCCTTCTGATTTTTTTCTTCTTCTGATTTCCATCTTCAGCCTACA
>JALIGW010000001.1:3090343-3317843 GCA_023053685.1 Diadophis punctatus similis
CGGGTGACAGAGGTGGCACGCAAAGCCCTCTCTGTGGGCAAGCGTGCCATTGCCAGCTGCTCTTCTGGGTTCCGTTGCACGCATGCACGCCGGCTAGCTGATCTCTTCTGGGTTCCTGCGCACACATGCAAGACCGCCTGGCCCGAGAACAGCTGGCCGATGCGCATGCGCACGACAGAACCCGGAAGAGCAGCTGGCCATCACGTGCATGCACGCCGGCCAGCTGTTCTCTTCCAGGTTTAATTTAATTTAATTTAATAGACGTTCTTATAGGCCGCCCAATCCCGTGGGACTCAGGGCGGCGTACAACAGAATAAGAAGCGTACAATAAAAACAATTATCATAATTTAAAATTAAAAGGCATAGTTAAAACAATTATAAAAACAACATTCAAGGGGGGAATCTGATCATGCGCATGCAAGACCAGCTGCTCTCTTCCGGGTTCTGATGCTCCAGGGCGCGCACGCGCACTCCAGTTTCGGCTTAGCCATCACTGATATAGATTGTCCTTCTCCACGCTGGTGGTCATCTCTGAACCTTGCAAATGACACTTCTTGGAACTAGCTTGGTCTCAAATCTTAAGAGAAATTCACTGGACAATCATTTGTCTGGGATGGTATCAACGTTTTTCCTGTCTTGAGCAGGGGGTTGGACTAGAAGACCTCTCAGATCCCTTCCAGCCCTGGGATTTCTAGGTTCTAAATCTGGGCAGTCCAATTTTGCAAGTGGGGAAAGGGAAAAAAAACAAAACACCCTAAATTCTCCCTCCTAGGAAAACTTACTTTCTCCTGGGTTCATTTTGGGGGGCTCCTGCTGGTAAGGGGGCATCTGAGTGGGGACAGGGGAGTTGGCGGGGCTGATCACCTCAATCGCGTCTCTCGGAGGCTCGTAGCGGTGCGAAGACGAGGATACTGGGGAGGAGAAAGAGGAGAGAAAGACGATACGAGGTTTAGGAGGGCGTTTATGCCACTTCCCATTGCAGGAAACTCTGCAGGATTTGACAATCTTATTCCGGAATAGACACTGTGCTTTTCCTAATCTGGTAGGTTTCAACTGTAGGGATTTAGTTTGTCAACTTTAGGAATTTTAACTGGTACAGATTTCGACTCCCAGAATTCCCCAGCCAGGATGCTTTAAGAGGGGTGGACTTCCACTCCCAGAATTCCCCAGCCAGCATGCTTTAAGAGGGGAGGATTTCAACTCCCAGAATTCCCCAGCCAGCATGCTTTAAGAGGGGAGGACTTCAACTCCCAGAATTCCCCAGCCAGCATGCTTTAAGAGGGGCGGACTTCAACTCCCAGAATTCCGCAGCCGGCAATGCTTTAAGAGGGGTGGATCTTCCACTCCCAGAATCCCCCAGCCGGCAATGCTTTAAGATGTGTGGACTTCCACTCCCAGAATTCCCCAGCCAGCATGCTTTAAGAGGGGTGAACGTCCACTCCCAGAATTCCCCAGCCAGAACACTAGGCTGGATGGACAACAACTCCCAGAATCCCCCAGCCAGCCTGCTTTAAGAGGGGTGGACTTCAACTCCCAGAATTCCCCAGCCAGCCTGCTTTAAGAGGGGTGAACGTCCACTCCCAGAATTCCCCAGCCAGAACACTAGGCTGGATGGACAACAACTCCCAGAATCCCCCAGCCAGCCTGCTTTAAGAGGGGTGGACTTCAACTCCCAGAATCCCCCAGCCGGCAATGCTTTAAGAGGGGTAGACTTCCACTCCCAGAATCCCCCAGCCAGCCTGCTTTAAGAGGGGTAGACTTCCACTCCCAGAATTCCCCAGCCAGAACACTAGGCTGGATGGACAACAACTCCCAGAATCCCCCAGCCAGCCTGCTTTAAGAGGGGTGGACTTCAACTCCCAGAATCCCCCAGCCGGCAATGCTTTAAGAGGGGTGGACTTCAACTCCCAGAATCCCCCAGCCGGCAATGCTTTAAGAGGGGTGGACTTCCACTCCCAGAATTCCCCAGCCAGCATGCTCTAAGATGGATGGACTTCCACTCCCAGAATTCCCCAGTCAGCCTGCTTTAAGAGGGGTGGACTTCAACTCCCAGAATTCTAGTTAGTTAGTTAGCTAGTTAGAAGGTCACAAAAGGGGATCACATGACCCTTGGACACTGCGACGGTCATAAATATGAGTCATTTCCCCAGCGTCTGAACTTTGATCACATGAACGTGGGGATGCTGCAGCAGTCGTAAATGTGGAAAACGGTCCTAATTCACTTTTTTCAGGGCCGTTGTAACTTCAGTCACTAAACGAACCATCCTAAGTCAAGGACTCCCTGTACTCCATCCCCAAATTGTCCCACTGACCACCCAAGTAGAAAAAAAGAAAAAAAAGAAAACATCACCCAGCCGGGTGAGGGAAAGCGACATACGACTGCCGGACGAATCCGAGCTCTGCGAGCCACGATCGCGGGCGTCCTTGTCGGAGGCGATTTGCCGCGTGATGATCACGTCAATGAAATTGGCGGCGGTGATGGTGGTCTTGCCGCGCGTGCGGAGTTCCTCCTCGTACTTGGAGATGGAGGGGGGCCCTTTGTCTTTCCCGGCCTCGGAGTAGACGGACGAAGACGGCAGGTTCTGGGATTTGCTGGCGGAGAAAGTCGCCGAAGCCGAAGAGCCGTAAGGACCCGAAGCTCCCCTCTTATCCCCGTCCAGCGCCTTCTGCTCCATCAGTGGCGGAGGTGGCTGCTGCTGCTGCTCGCTAACCACCGAGGACCTGCGCCCTGGGTTCTCCTCTATCCGGCCGCCGTCGTGTTTGCCCTCCTTGGACTTCGCCACTTCCATCTGTGGGGCGGAGGCGGCTGCGTCCACCAGAGCGGCCAGCGCGTCGGCGGCGGTGCTGTAGCGTGAGGATGGCAGGCCTTGGGTGATGGAGGGAGCTCCCGGGGGCAGCTGCCTGTTGGGTGAAGGAAAGGAGGATTGAGAGAGGGGACAAAAGAGAGAGAGAGAGAGAGAGAGAGAGTGAGAGAGGTTTTCCAGGATTGTATATATTGTCCAAGGTGTTTGGTGTTTCTGCAAACTGCAAAGAGGGAGGTTGAGGCAGAGGCCCAGGGTGATTTGAGTCTAAGAGGGAACTTGTCTACAGGGATCATTGGCTTTAACTCCAGGGTTAGGAGTCTCAGAGGGAGGGAGGGAGGGAGGGAGGGAGGGGAGGAATGAAGAAAGGAAAAAAGAGGCAGGGAGAGAAGGAAGGAAGGAGAAAAAGAGGGAGGGAAGGAATGAAGAAAGGAAAAAAGAGGGAGGAAGGAAGGAAGAAGAAAAACAGGGAGGGAGGAGGGAGGGAAGGAATGAAGAAAGGAAAAAAGAGGGAGGGAGAGAAGGAAGGAAGGAGAAAAAGAGGGAGGGAAGGAATGAAGAAAGGAAAAAAGAGGGAGGAAGGAAGGGAGGAGAAAAAGAGGGAGGGAGGAGGGAGGGAAGGAATGAAGAAAGGAAAAAAGAGGGAGGATGGAAGGATGGAAGGAAAAAAGGAGAAAAAGAGGGAGGAAGGAATGAAGGAAGGAGAAAAAGAGGAATGGAGGGAGGAGGAAGGAGAAAAAGAGGAACATGGGGAGGGAGGAGAAAAAGAGGGAGGGAGGAAGGGAGGAAGGAGAAAAAGAGGAAGGGGAAGAGAGAAAGAAAGGAAGAAAAGGAAAAAAGAGAAGAAAAGGAAAGGGAAGGAGGGAGGGAGGGAGGGAGGGAGGGAGGAAGGAACGAAAAGGAAAAGGAAAAAGGGGAGTGGGAGGAAGGATGGAAAAGGAAGGGGGAAAAAAGGAGGAATGGAAAGGTTCTGCCGAAAACTGGAAGTTACCAAACGGCCCCATGGCATACCATGGGTTTGCTTAACAACCACAGCATTCACTGTATGACCGCTGGAAAAAGATCAGGTGACCCTCCCAGCTTAGGACGGTTGCGGCGTTCGTCTCTAAACCGTCAGGGTCCACTAGGGTCATAGGTCGCGGAAGTACCTGCAGCCCTTCCCGAAACCAACCCACCCCCAGGAGATGCTAGAGACGCTTCCGGCGCCGAGGAAAACGCCCGCCACCCAGGCGGAAAGCCGAGAACGCCAAAGGAGACGTACATGACGCGCAGCTGGCTGGCTTGATCCAGCGGGCTGATGACGCTCGTCCCGTTGGAGCCCTGAAAGATGCTGGGCCGCTGCTGGAGGATGGACTCCTGGCTCCGGACGGAGGGCGATGGGGAGCGGACGTAGCCGTGGCTGCCTCCTTTCCCTGGCGGCTCGGTGCCTTGGGAAAGTACAGAGAAACTGAGTCACCAGATGGAAAACAAGGGGGGGTCTTGGGGTCACCCATCACTTCCCAAAGGTTACCGGTAGTCCTCGACTTACAACTGTTCGTTTAGAGACCGTTCCCAGTTTCAACGGCCTGGAAAAAAGGGATTTGCGGTCCTCACACTTACGACGGTTGCAACATCTTCCCGGTCCGGGGATCAAAACTCGGGTGCTTGAATTTACAAAATTGGCAGCATCCCGAGGGTCAAGGGATGACCTTTCGCGGCCTTCCAGGCGCTTCCGACAGGACATGGGGGGAGCTGGGTTCGCTTCACAACCGTGATTCATTTAACGATGGCCGTGATTGGCTTGACCAAAAAAGGTGGGAAAACAAATTGGTCGGGACTCAATTTGATTGATCGATTGTGAACTTTATTCGTGGCCCGTCTCCATTTCAAAGCGACCCTGGGCGGCTCAGAGCGTAATTAAAAAATTGTATGGTTTAAAAGCCATGAAGATTCTGGCTCCGAGTTTGGTCGTTAAGTTGAGGACTACCTGTACAGCGGATTTTCCCACCCATCTGGTACTTTCTGGGTTACTTGGACTACAGTTCCCATCAGCCTTGGCAGAATGATCCAAGAATTGGGTGCGATTCTGCCTACAGATTCTATTTCTGCTGCCGAAAGCTCGACAGACCCCTCATATCCTGGACATAAACTGTTTCAACTTCTTCCCTCAAGATGACGCTATAGGGCAGGGGTCCCCAACCTGGGGGCCCCAGCCCACTACTGGTCCATGGCCTATTCGCAACCAGGCTGCGTGAGTGAGTGGCTAGTGCGCACACACGCACAGCCTCACTAACGCGAGCATCGCAGGGGGTCCTGGCCACCCTCACCCAAGCAGTCGAGGTCTCATTTGTGTGAGTGTAGTGTGGGCACTCGTGGTTCGATTTGCACTCATGGCTAAGGTGACCAGACGTCCCGCTTTTGGCGGGACAGACCTGATTTTAAACAAATTGTCCCGCGTCCCGCGGCGTTTCAAAAAAGTCCCGCTTTTTGAATTTGCGCAAAGCACCTCGCTTCCCTCGAGCGGATCTTGAGAGAAACAGCTGTGCCCGCACGCTACGATCTCGCCAGCTCCGGGCCGGGCAGGGAAAACCCCCCACCGCGCTCCGACGTGCCCGAGGGCCCAGTTCAGCGCCTCGCACGCTCAGCCCCGCTTGACGGCAACAGCCAGGAATGGGCTTCCGGAGGCGTAGAGGGACGCCGCCCCGGAGAGAAGACCAGGCCTGGCTGGCAAGGGCCAGGAAGGATTTTTCCCGCGCCACCAGCCAGTTTGTCCTCCGGGCCAGACGCAGCAGAGGCGAGCCCCAGCCATGGCAGCGGTAAGGGCTGCGATGAAGGGGGTGTTTGGGGAGGGCTGGTCTTCTCTCCGTGGTGGTGTCCGGCGGGTGCCCCACGCCTCCGCTCCTTCCCCCCATGTGGCAGACCCAGGAAAGGACACGGCCAGACCCGCCAAGGCCGCTGCTCCCTCTATGCCTCCGGAAGCGCATTCCTGGCTGTTGTCGTCAAGCGGGGCTGAGCGTGCGAGGCCATGGCAGCGGTAACGGTCTTTAAGTGTGGAGCGGGGCGGTGGGGCTGCTAAGTGAAGGAAGGGAGAAGAGCTTGAGGTTTCGGAGCGAAATCCGGGAAGTAATGAAAGCCCTTCCCGAAGTCTTTTGTCCTGGCGTGGAAAGGGGAGGTGTGGATCATCTCTCCACCCACCCACCCCCGGTCAATAGTGTCCCGCTTTACCAAAGTGAAAATCTGGTCACCTTACCATGGCCCCACTCACCTGAGCAACGGGTGCTTGCACACACGCATGCACACTCACACACCTGCCCTTCACATAAAACCATTCCTTCCCCACCCCGCTCCAAAGTAACTAGACGCAAGGACAGTTTTTGCCCCCATAGCATCCCTCTGCTAAAGAACTAATTCCCACAACCTTGTCTTATGCCCTGGGATGTCAAACCACGGAGTTGGGCTTGTATTACTATGACCCTTCTCATCTTTCCTATGACCTATTTCCTTAGCTTCTTCTGACTGTAACTTTCTTGTTGGTATTTCCTGATTTACGTGGATTGCTTTTATTTAGTACCCGATTAGGATTTATGTTGATTATTTAATATCCCATGTCTATCACTGAGTGTTATATTTTTACAATGAATATAATCATGATTTATCACTTGTTGCTTGTATGTACACTGAGAGCTTCTGCACCGGAGATAAATTCCTTGTGTGTCTAATCACACTTTGTCAATAAAGAATTCTAATTCTAATTATTCTAATTCTAATTCATGATGATTCAATTTTATGATTATGATCGTGGTTTATTGCTTGTTGCTTGTACGTACACTGAGAGCTTATGCACCGGAGATAAATTTCTTCTGTGCCTAATCACACTTGGTCAATAAAGAATTCTAATTCTAATTCTAATTCATGATTATTGTGTTTTCTGATTGTGATCATGGTTTATTGCTTGTTGCTTGTACACTGAGAGCTTTATGCACCGGAGATAAATTTCTTCTGTGTCTAATCACACTTGACCAATAAAGAATTCTAATTAATTCTGATTCTGATTCTGATTCTGATTCTGATTCTGATTCTGATTCTATTTCGGATTCGGATTCATGATGATTCAATTTTATGATTATGATCGTGGTTTATCACTTGTTGCTTGTATGTACACTGAGAGCTTCCGCACCGGAGACAAATTCCTTGTGTGTCCAATCACACTTGGCCAATAAAAGCATTTCTATCCTATCCTAAAGGAGGTGACAGAGCACGAAGAGGCAACCGGAGCTTACCTGTGCGAAGGTAGAGGTCCGTGGGAGTGGACGACATTCTCTCCCGTTCTCGTTCACGCTCTCGTTCTTTCTCCCTCTCCCTCTCCGCACTGGCGACCACGGAGGCCGGTAGGTGTGACGGGTGTCCTGCGGAGCAAAAGGGAAGAGAAAGGGCTTTAGAGAAATGGAGCAGATGGATTGCAGGTAGTCCTCCACTTACGGCCATGAAGGAGCCCAAAACTTTTTCACTAAGCGAGAAAAGCTGTTAAGTGAGCTTTGCCGTTTTACGACCTTGCTTGCAACAGTTGTTAAGTGAAACACTTCAACTGTTAAGTTAGTAACCCGGTCGTTAAGTGAATCTGGCTTCCCCCTTGAGTTTGTTCATTAGAAGGCCACAAAAGGGGCTCACGTGATTCTGGGACCCTGCAACCGTCGTAAATATGAGTCAGTTGACAAGCTTGACCGAATTTTGATCACGTGACCATGGGGATACTGCAATGGTCGTTAAGTGTGAAAAACAGTCACAATTCACTTTTTTTTCACTGCCGTTGTATCTTTGAACGGTCACAGAACGAATTATTGTAAGTCAAGGAATACCTCTACATTTTTTCGGGGTCTTTGCAACTTCAGACAGTTGCTAAGTGATCGGTCGTAAGGAGAGGGCTAACTATAATACAGGTAGTCCTCAACTTAAGACCACAATTGAGCCCAAATTGACTTTGCTTGTCAGAAGGTCTCAAAAGGGGATCACATGATCCTGGGACACTGCAACCGTCATAAATGTGAGTCAGCTGTCAAGTATCCGAATGTAAATCACGTCATCATGGAGATGCTGAAACGGTCGTAAGTGTGAAAAATGGTCATAAGTCACTTTTTCAGTGACATAACTTTGAACGGTCACTAAACAAACTGTTGTAAATTGAGGACTACCTGTACACACACACACACACACACACACACACACACACACACACACACACACACACACACCTATAATCTATCTATCTGTCTGTCTGTCTATCTCTCAATCTATCATCTATCCATCATCTATTTATCTCTATCTCTATCCATCCATCCATCCTGTAAACTGCTTAGAGAGGGCTGTAAAACACTGTGAAGTGGTATATAAGTCTATTGCTATTACTATCTATCTATCTATCTATCCATCCATCCATCCCATCCATCCATCCTCTATCTATCTATCTACACATCCATCCATCCATCCATCCATCCATCCATCCATCCATCCATCCATCCTGTAAACTGCTTAGAGAGGGCTGTAAAACACTGTGAAGTGGTATATAAGTCTAAGTGCTGTTATTACCATCCATCCATCCACCCACCCATCCTCTATCTATCTATCTATCAATCCATCCATCTATCCATCCATCCATCCATCCACCTATCTTCTATCCATCCATCCATCCTCTATCTATCTATCTATCCATCCATCTTCTATCTATCTTCTATCTATCTATCTATCTATCTATCTATCTATCTATCTATCTATCTATCCATCCATCTATCCATCCATCCATCCATCTTCTATCCATCCATCCATCCTCTATCTATCTATCTATCCATCCATCTTCTATCTATCTTCTATCTATCTATCTATCTATCTATCTATCTATCTATCTATCTATCTATCTATCTATCTATCTATCCATCCATCTTCTATCTATCTTCTATCTATCTATCTATCTATCTATCTATCTATCTATCTATCTATCTATCTATCTATCTATCCATCTACCTATCTATCTATCCATCTACCTATCTATCTATCCATCCATCTTCTATCTATCTATCTATCTATCTATCTATCTATCTATCTATCTATCTATCTATCTATCTATCCATCCATCTTCTATCTATCTTCTATCTATCTATCTATCTATCTATCTATCTATCTATCTATCTATCTATCTATCCATCCATCCATCCATCCATCCATCCTCTATCTATCTATCCATCTACCTATCTATCTATCCATCTACCTATCTATCTATCCATCCATCTTCTATCTATCTATCTATCTATCTATCTATCTATCTATCTATCTATCTATCTATCTATCTATCTATCCATCCATCCATCCATCCATCCATCCATCCATCCATCCATCCATCCACCTATCTTCTATCCATCCATCCATCCTCTATCTATCTATCTATCCATCCATCTTCTATCTATCTTCTATCTATCTATCTATCTATCTATCTATCTATCTATCTATCTATCTATCTATCTATCCATCCATCCATCCATCCATCCTCTATCTATCTATCCATCTACCTATCTATCTATCCATCTACCTATCTATCTATCTATCTATCTATCTATCTATCTATCTATCTATCTATCTATCTATCTATCTATCCATCCATCCATCCATCCATCCATCCATCCATCCATCCATCCACCTATCTTCTATCCATCCATCCATCCTCTATCTATCTATCTATCCATCCATCTTCTATCTATCTTCTATCTATCTATCTATCTATCTATCTATCTATCTATCTATCTATCTATCTATCTATCTATCTATCTATCTATCCATCCATCTTCTATCTATCTTCTATCTATCTATCTATCTATCTATCTATCTATCTATCTATCTATCTATCTATCTATCTATCTATCTATCCATCCATCCATCCTCTATCTATCTATCTATCCATCTACCTATCTATCTATCCATCTACCTATCTATCTATCCATCCATCTTCTATCTATCTATCTATCTATCTATCTATCTATCTATCTATCTATCTATCTATCTATCTATCTATCTATCTATCTATCTATCTATCTATCTATCTATCTATCTATCTATCCATCCATCCATCCATCCATCCATCCATCCATCCATCCATCCATCCATCCATCCATCCATCCATCCAATTGGCAGCCGAGGTGAAATCCGATGAAGCTTTTCCATCCTGGGATGCCCTGTGCAGATGTGCCCAGCTTTCGCTCCGAAGCAGAAATGGGGACCTGCCCCCCCCTCTGCCCCCTCAAATCCCCTCGGCTGCGTTGGACCTGAACCCAGCACGTCCATCGTTCAGGCCCCTCTTCTGACCCTTACCTGGAGACATGGAGGGTGGGTTGTAAGGCCTGCCGGGGAAGGCCAGCTGAGTGCCAGGAATGTAGGTAATCCTCTCCATCGGGGGCGTGCTTGGCCCCCCAGGGTGGGGCACCAAGATGGTGGGCGCCATGCTGTTCAGATCGATGATTCCTTGTCAAAAGAGAAAGGAATGAAGGCCAACACGGATTAAGACCAAAAGAAAAGCAAAAAGGGCCTGTTTAGTGACCGTTCCAAGTTATGACCGACACAAAAAAGGGGCTGATGACACTGTGATTTGAGGTTCCAACAAAGGTTATGACAATGGCCTCAAACAGATCGGCCACTGTCTTGCTTAGCAATGAAAATTTTGGGCTCAATTGTGGTCATAAGTCGAGGACTACCTGAATGTTGTGATGGTCATAAAACTGATCGGTCAATGCCTTGCTTAGCAACGGAAATTTTGGGCTCAATTGTGGTCACAAGTCGAGGACTACCTTTGTGTTGGGATGGTCACAAAACAGATTGGTCACTGTCTCGCTTAGCAACGGAAGTTTTGAGCTCAATTGTGATCATAAGTTGAGGACTAAAAGTGTGTTTGATGGTCACAAAACAGATCGTTCACTGCCTTGCTTAGCAAAGGAAATTGGTCGTGGTCATAAGTCGAGGACCACCTGTAAACAGCTGACGATCGGTGGTCCAGCCAATAACACTTTGAGATGAACCTCTGACCCTGGCTAAAAATTCCCACTGACCAAGGACATTGGGCAGAGCAGAGTTCCTCAAACTTTCTGGGTTGGCGGTCCAGAGCGGGGAGGGGAGGGGGCAAAGAGGGGATGGTCTTGTGGGAGGGGCAGGCGCACATGTGCGCGCGTGCAAGCTCCCGCAAGGTTTGCGGAGATGCTCCCGCGAGTGGAGCTGTAAGCGCCTATGACGACACTCGTGCGAAACCGCCCATGAAACTCGCATGAATGCGGCCGCGCACGCCTGTATGGGAAGGTCCCTCCCCGAGGAATGAAATATTTTGGGAAATATTTTTTTAAAAAGCAGAATATTGTATTTTCCTAAAGGAGAAATGGAGACACATGTTTTTAGAGGCAGAAAGCAGCCCCCAAGTCTTTCTTAATAGCCCACAGCAGATGCCAGCACTTAAGGAGAACTTATTGAAAGAGGAAGCCGGCTATCTAGATGGCTCCATTCATAAGCAAAGCAAATATGGCCAGCAGAAGCCCATTCAAGACAGGATATTTCGAAACTCCCTGTGGTATAGTTTGACAGCTAACAAAAACAGAGTATTAGAATTAGAACAAGCAGCCCCTCACCCAAGATCCAAGACAGGACAAAAATCATTAGCCACAATAGGAATTGCCTAAAACCCTTTTTAGAAACACAAAGCCCATATTGCACAAATGCCAAACTTCAAAGTTACAGAAACTATAAAGTTCCATCCACTTATTCAGCCATTTGGTCAGCTGCCCCAGAATCACACGTGGTTGGTGGTTATGCTTCATCAACAAAAGGACCTTCTTTCCAATCGACCTCTGGCCTACATTTTATTTCCAGCGTCTTTCTCTCGGCTTGGAGCGGAACCAGCTGGATTTTCCTTCCAACACCTGCGACAATGCTCACGCGAGTGGGACTGCAAACGGCCGTGATGACGCTCGCGCGAGTGGGACCGCGAGCGTCCGCAAAGAGGCTCACGTGAGTGGGGCCTAAGCGCCGGTGACGATGCTTGTGAGAATCGTGGCACGACAGCTCGCAAAACTCACATTGAGTGGGGCTGCGAACCCCTGTGACAATGCTCGCCCGAGTGGGATCTCAAGCGCCCGTGACGACGCTCGTACAAGTGGGGCTACAAGCGCCCGCGACAATGCTTGTACGAGTCGGGCCGAGTCCGCCTGTGAAACTTGCACGAGTGACGCCGCAAAGACCCATGACGATGCCTGCGCGAGTGGGACCCCAAGCGTCCGTGATGTGCGTGCGAGTGGGGCCGCAACCACCCACAACTATGTTGCGCACGTCGGGCCACGACCGGCTGCGAAGCTCATGTTAGGAGGACCGTGTGCGCGCTCCAATGCGGGCACCCGGCCAGCTGCTCATGCGGCACAGTGGCGATTTAAGCCGGTAGCTGGGATAGAGCATTCCAGCAAGGGCCCTACCAACACGGTTCTAGATCAGGGGTGTCAAACTCGATTTCATTGTGGGCCGCATCACGGTTGTGTTTGACCTTGGGGAGCTGGGGTGGGCGTGGCCAGGGTGGGCGTGGCCAACTTGACATCACTCATGTCGGGAGCGCCTGTGGCGGCCTGAGTGCTCTGCCTGTCATGGTGTGAATATTGTCAGTTGTGTGTCTATGCAGGGTGATGCACCCCTATCCTAGTATGATGGTACATTTCCAATACAAGCAGAACACGTGATATGATGTTTTGCGCATGTGTGCATTCCTAAACCACCATTAATTTTCTTCTGCCTTAGCTCTTGACCTGAACGGTCGTGTTTCTTAGCATAGATGTAACTATTCAGGATTTATTGTTTTTGTACTGAAATAAATATTTTCTATTAGACTTTTAATCTCGGCTTTATTTCTAACTGTCTGAATTCCGAGTAAAGATCCAAATCGCCTATATGAGATTTTATTCTCATCCTTAACACTTCCAGGGAAAACGGGCTTCCAATCTCTGTTTTCGGTTGAGACGGCCTCCTGCAACCTTCTGCCAGCGAGAAGGGAGCTCAGGAGGGCCGTGTGAGATTGGGAGCCTGTTTTCGCTGGTAGAGGCACCACGGGCCGGTCCTTCGCTGTTTCCAAAGCGGCCCTGTGGGCCAGATCTAAGCATCCCATGGGCTGGATCCGGCCCGCGGGCCTTGAGTTGGACACCCCTGTTCTAGATTAACCTGGTTTGCTCCTGAGTCAAGGAAACCTACCTCTGGCCCCTGCGTAGGGAAGCGCCAAGGTCTGCTCTCGTGGGGACAATCCTCGCGCAAGGTCCGGCCGCAGGTTGACCTGCATCTGCTGTGACGTGATGTAGTCGTTCAGGATGGTTTGCCGCGTGTTCTCCATGGCGTAAAGCTGGTATTGGCTGGGGTAGCCCGGCGTGGGCGAGAGCTGCCGTTGGAACATGTAGGCGGTCGCTGGGCGAAGAAGAGCAGAAGACATTAAGTGAGGGGAACCAGGCACTGGGTAAGAGACAAAAAACAATATTTCTTATATTACAGGTATTCCTCGACTTACAACCGTTCATTTAGTGACCGTTTGAAGTTGCAACGGCACGGCGAAAAAGGACTTATTCAACCAAGTCACATGTAATTGACAGGGGGATTTTCCCTGGTCTTCTTACTTGAGCGGGGGTGGGTGGGGGGTTGGACTAGAAGACCTCCAAGGTCCCTTCCAACTCGGTTATTCTGTATAGGTAATCCTCGATTTACAACCGTTCATTTAGTGACCGTTTGAAGTTACAAGGGCACAGAGAAAAGGGACTTAGGACCATTTTTCACACTTAGGACCGTTGCAGCATCCCCGCGGTCGAGGGATTTATATTCGGATGCGTGGCAACTGACTCACATTTATGACGGTCGTAGGGTCCCGGGGGGGGGTTCATGCGATCCCCTTTTGCGACCTTCTGATGAGCAGAGTCAAGGGGGGAAGCCGGTTTCACTTAACGACCGCGTTTCTAACTTTAACATCTGCGGTGATTCGCTTAACAATGGTGGCAAGAAAGATCGTCAAATGGAGCAAGACTTTTAACGGCCGTCTCGTTTAGCAATGGAAATCTGGGACTCAACTGCGGTCGTAAGTCGAGGACCACTTACAGAAAAGCAAAAATAATAAGAATAAGAATAAATTGTACGTACTGGGATCCAAGGCTCTGTGGAACTGGATGGCCGGGTCCAGGTGAGGCGAGAGATGGCTCCTGTAAACTTCGGGGGCAGCCCCTCGGTGGTGGGGGTCGAAGGGACTGTGAGTAACAACGGGGTCAACTCCCGGGACCGGAGATTTGGCCGGGACGATATCCCTTTGCGTCGGCGTCAAAGTGGACTTCCTCTCGTGATTCAAGGGCTTCCCCGAAGAAATGTTGCCTGCAACAGAAACCCGGATTTCGGGTTCAGAGTTGGCTGACAGTTGTGGGAACGCAAGCGGCTTCTGCGCCCCACGTTGGCCGCTGGAAAACTCGCCGAACAAAGGTATACTGGCGGGTTTGATTTGAAATGTGGAAACACAAGACGAGTGACGGCAGAAGACCACCCAGGGGTCCATCAAGTGCTAGCCCTTTGAGTTTCACGTTTCTTTTTCCTTTCCTTGTTAATCTGTTCCTTTATTTTATTTTGTTTTATTGATCATAGCACAGTCAGACTGGCTTTAGCATTTGTGTCTAACTATCGAGTCCTTACCAAGGACCTGGGATAGGCAGATGTGGATGTTTGATGGGGTTACAGATCTCGTCGCAGGATGGAAGCTGTCCCCCAGGAAAGCCACCTTCTGCAATTGGCTATTATTATCATTATTATTCTCTTTTATTCATTAAACATGAAACTCGGTCAACTGAACATTTAAAGATGTGTCACAAATACCACTGACTGGTGCTAATGGTTGATACGGGTTGCTGCCAGCCTCCTAGGTATCAACCAAGTACCTTCTTAAGATGCACGATGTTCCGAGTAGCACAGTTTTTTGCAGTTCCGCTGGTGTTATTGCAGGAAGCTGCAATTTCTTGATGTGTTTTGTGAAATTCTTGGACATGGTACCAAGTGCCCCGATGACAATGAGTATCACTGTTACATGTTTCATCCAAAGCCGTGTAGTTTCGATATATATTATTATTATTATATTATTATTGTTGTTGTTGTTGTTTGTTGTTAGATTTTATTCCTTTATTATTTTTTAATTAGTATTTGTTATTTTTGCTTTACTTTTATTATTTTTAGTTCATTATTTCATTTTTAGTTCATTTATTTATTTTGCAAATCTTCTCGTTTGATAGACACATGTCTACCCAAAACATGTTTAATTTCAGTTACGGATGATGGATTCACTACCTCCTCTGGAAATTGGTTCCAAGCATATTTCTTTAAAGTTAGACTTCCAAACATTACTTTTGAACTTCCCTCTTGTCGGTTTCGTTATGCCCCCATTTTCTTTCTTTCTTTCCTTCTTTCCTTCCTATCTTTCACTTTCCTTCCTTCCTTCCTTCCCTTCCTCTTCCTATGTCCACCTCCCTCCCTCCTCCTTCCTTCTCATCTTTTCCCCCTTCCATTCATCTTTGTCCTCTCTCCCTCCCTTACCCTTCCTTCTCATCCTTTCCTTTTCCTTCCTTCCTCTTTCCCTCCCCACTCCCTTCCTCCTCCCTTCTCTTTCCTTCTCATCTTTTACTTTTCCTTCCCTTCCTCTTTCTATGTCTTCCTTCCCTCCCTCCCTTCTCATCTTTTCTCCCTTCTCCTTCCTTCCCTTCATGTCCCCCCTCTCTCCCTTCCTTCCTTCCTTCTGGATTTGCTTGACAACTGCATGATTCAACAACAGTAACAGCAGTGATTCGTTTAACAACTGTCACAAAAACGTGGTTAAAAATGAGCGCGACTCCCGTAACAAACATCTGGCCTAGCGAGGGAAGTCCACTAAACAAATATGTGTAAGTCGAAGGCCACCCGTAGAAGAATATACAGGGAGAATCCATTGGTACCCATTCTGAAATTCTAAGAAAATAGGAATATAACTGATTAAAAGGCTTCCTGAATTTTTGAGGGTCAGAGCAGGTCAGCTGGTCAACCGTTTTGTCCCTCGTCCCGCTGACTGTCACAGAAGCCGCAAAGGCCACCTACCTTCGGCTCGGTTCATCATGGGCGAACTTCTGGACATGTTTTGATAGCCCACCGGTGTCCTCCTGGCGTTGGCATCCTCGTAGATGCCCGGACTGACTTGGGACTTGGGAGCCTCATGGAGTGTTGAGCGCAGGACGGAGGGTCCCGAGCGAGGACGCATCTCTCCTCCAGCCTTGGGGTCTTCGTGTTTTCCGCGTTCCACCACCTTCATGTTCTCGGGCAACATCTCCATGGGCGGCATGCCTCGCGAGAGCTTGCTGGGCCCGGTGATCAGGGACTTGACGTTGTGTTTGATGGCCAACTGGCAGGAGCTGCTCTCATACTTGATGGGCGTACCCTGCAGGAGGAGAAGAGGAGAGGGTCATATGGCGACTCCCTGCAGCCTGGTGGGCGCGGCTGGGTGGGCGCGGCCATCTGAATGCCACCAGGTGGGCGCAGCCATCTGAGTGGTGCCAGGTGGGCGTGGCTGGGTGGGCGCGGCCATCTGATTGGCTGGGTGAGCGTGGCCAGGTCAATGCCAAACTTTGCAGGTAACCCTCTCCTTGGAAAGGAGAAACAAGGTGCGCTTCTCCAAATGGGGTACATTTGTTTTCAAATTTTACCACCTCCCTGCTTCCCGTTTGCCAGCACGTCTCCGGGTGACTTTTGTTCTGGTGGGGCACCGAGTTGCCCCCACGTCCATTTTCCTGGGAGGACTTTGTTCTTTGTATGTTGAGGACTACACTTATACATTCATTCATTCATTCATACATTCATTCATTCATTCATTCATTCGTTCGTTCGTTCGTTCGTTCGTTCGTTCGTTCGTTCATTCGTTCGTTCGTTCGTTCATTCATTTTGGTTTGTTGCACGGTCAGATGTTCAGACTGGACGTGTCATTTTTGTCCTATCGAGTCCCAAGGACTATCATCATCATCATCATCATCATCATCATCATCATCATCATCATCATCATCCTCTTTTATTCATGAAACATGAAACTCAGTCAACTGAACACAAATATCATTGACTGGCGCTAATGGTTGATGCAGGTTGCTGCCAGCATCCTAGGTATCAAGCGAGTATCTTCTTAAAATGTACAATGTTGCTGTTGTTATTATTATTATTTCTATCAATCTATCAATCTATCATATCTCTCTCTCTCTCTCTCTCTCTCTCTCTCTCTCTCTCTCTCTCTCTCTCTCTCTCTCTTTCTCATCTATCTACATATCAATCAATCAATCAATCATCTATATCTATCTATCTATCTATCTATCTATCTATCTATCTATCTATCTATCTATCTATCATCTATCTATCATCTATCTACATATCTATCATCTCTCTCTCTCCTCTCTCTCATCTCTCTCTCTCTATCATTTATCTACATATCAATCAATCAATCAATCAATCAATCAATCATCTATATCTATCTATCTATCTATCTATCTATCTATCTATCTATCTATCTATCTATCTATCTATCTATCATCTATCTACATATCTATCATCTCTCTCTCTCCTCTCTCTCTCTATCATCTATCTACATATCAATCAATCAATCAATCATCTATATCTATCTATCTATCTATCTATCTATCTATCTATCTATCTATCTATCTATCTATCATCTATCTACATATCTATCATCTCTCTCTATCTATCTATCATCTATCTACATATCTAGCTCTATCAATCAATCAATCAATCAATCAATCAATCAATCAATCATCTCTCTCTCTCTCTCTCTCTATCTATCTATCATCTATCTACATATCTAGCTCTATCAATCAATCAATCAATCAATCAATCAAATCAATCAATCCATCTATCTACATATCTATCATCTCTCTCTCTCTCTCACACACACACACTCTCAGCTTCTCATAAAACAAAAATCTCCAAGAGTTGGGGTTAAACCGTAAAGCCTGAGGGGGCCTCTGTGTAGCCCACCCACCTCTTTTCTGATTCTCTTAAGTTTCTACAGGTAGTCCTCGATTTGCAACCACAGTGGAGCTCAAAATCTCTGTTGCAAAGCGAGACACTGGTTAAGTGAATTTTGCCCCATTTTACGACCTTTCCTGCCACAATCATTAAGTGAATCACTGCAGCTCCTAAGCTAGTAACGTGGCTGTGAAGTGAATCCGGCTTCCCCTTTGACTTGGCTGGTCAGAAGGGACCCCGGGACACTGCAACCGTCGTAACTGCGAGTCAGTTGCCAAGCCTCCGAGTTCTGATTACGGGAATCGTGAGGACGCTGCAACGGTGGTTAAGTGTAAAAAAAAGGTCGTAAGTCAGGTTTTTTTAGTGCCGCTGTAACTTTGAACGGTCACTAAACGAACTGTTGTTAAGTCGAGGACTACCTATATTAGAAGAACAGACAACCACCTGTCTGCGATCTGGAGGTTTGCCCTGAACAGGGGGTGAGACTATGTGACCTCAACAATCCCTTCCAACTCTTTAAAAAAAAAACCAACGGTAGGATCTGATGGTTTTTCCCACCTGCGAGATAGATCCTTCGATGATGGGGCGGACGTTTGGGACCATGTCGGGGTTCTTCTGGCTTTCCTGATTCAACAGCTCCTGCCGGGGAATTTCGTGGATGGAGCGCCCCATCTCCTTGATGGTGGTGACCCCCTCGTAGAGTTTGCCCTTGGGGATGCCTCCCTCAAAGGTCCTCATGGGGGGAGATTCCCTCTTGATCTTTGGGTACTTGAGTCCCATTTCGTAGCTTTCCGCGGTGGATCGCGGGGTGCCTTTGGTGAGAAAGAGAGATGTTTTAGATTAGATTAACAGAGTTGGAAGGGACCTTGTAGGTCATCTAGTCCAACCCCTCGCCCAAGTAGGAGACCCTACACCATTTCTGACAGATGGCAGTCCAATCTCTTCTTGAAAGTCTCAAGTGATGAATCTCCCACAACTTCTGAAGGCAACTTCTGTTCCATTGGTTGATTGTTCTCACTGTCAGAAAATTTCTTCTTATTTCCAGGTTGAATCTCTCCTTGGTCAGTTTCCATCCATTATTCCTTGTCTGGCCTTCTGGTGCTTTGGAGAATAGCTTGACCCCCTCCTCTCTGTGGCAGCCCCTCAAGTATTGGACCACTGCTCTCATGTCTCCCCTGGTCCTTCTCTTCACTAGACCAGCCATGCCCAGTTCCTGCAACCGTTCATCGTATGTTTTAGCCTCCAGTCCCCTAATCATTCTGGTTGCTTTTCTCTGCACTTTTTCTAGAGTCTCAACATCTTTTTTTATAGTGTGGTGACCAAAACTGGATGCAGTACTCTAGGTGTGGCCTTACTAAGACTTTGTAGAGTGGTATTAGTACCTCACTTGATATTGATTGTATCCCTCTATTAATGCATTTTAGGATTACATTGGCTTTTTTGGCTGCCTGTCACGTAGTGAATATTGTCAGTTGTATGTCTATGCAGGGTGATGCACCCCTATCCTAATATTATGGTACATTCCATTATAAGCAAGACACGTGATGTGATCTTATGCGCATGTGTGCATTCCTGATTCTCCGTCCCTTTTTTAGTGGTTTGACTCTGACCGGGAGCGGTCGCATTTAATTAGCAAGAATGTAATTATTCAGAATTTATTGTTTTTGTACCGAAATAAATATTTTCTATTAGACTTTTACCTTCGGCTTTATTTCTAAATGTCTGAGTTCCGAGAGAAAGATCAACATCGCCTCTATGGAGATTTATTCTCCTTAACAGCCGCTGCACACTGTTGACTCATATTTAGCTGGTTGTCCACTAAGACTCCAAGATCCCTCTCACAGTCACTGCTATTTAGCCTGGTTTCACCCAGTTTATATGTGCACTTTTGGTTTTTCTTGCCTCAACTCAATGTATTACAGAGCTTGGCCAGTCTGGCGAAGAGAAGGACCAGGGGTGACATGATAGCAGTGTTCCAATACTTGAGGGGATGCACAGAGAGGAGGAGGTCAGGCTGTTCTCTATGGTGAAGCCCAACAAGGAATAACGGATGGAAGCTGACCAAGGAGAGATTCAACCTGGAAGTGAGGAGAAACTTTCTGACAGTGAGAGCGATCAACCAGTGGAACAGCTTGTCAGCGGAGGTTGTGAGAGCCCCAACACTTGCGACCTTCAAGGAGAGATTGGACTGCCATCTGTCTCAAATGGTGTAAGAAGTCCTGCTTGAGCAGGGGGTTGGACTAGATGACCTACAAGGTCCCTTCCAACTCTAATAATAAATCTAAATCTAAATCTAAATCTATTACTATCATATAGACCAGAGACCAGAACAAATGTGTGCCATCAGCACGGTGATGGGAAGGGGCAGATATGGAATCGGGAGCAAGAGACCATATCATGTATTGGGGATGCGCACTCGCTGCTTAAAAGCGATTGCGCGTCCCGGTCTCTACAGCTCACCCCGGATACTGGGTGGCTTAGATACTCAGGACCCGAGTCTTCGGCTGATGCTATGCAATGCCAGGTCCATGGTAAATAAAGGCCCCCTCATTTACGATCTTATTGTTGAGGGGGGAATGGACCTGGCGGGTATCACGGAGACCTGGTTGGGGCTGGAGGGAGGTGTCCCTCTGGTGGAGATTTGCCCACCAGGTTTCAGAGCATTCCATCAGCCGAGGGCTCAGGGGAGGGGCGGGGGGGGTGGCGGTTGTTATTAATGAGGGTCTTGGGCCAAGGGAGACCACTGTGCCACAGATAGCTGGTTGTGAGTCCCTCCTTGTGAAATGGGGCCATGGGGTTCAGAAGGGCTTGCTGCTTACGTACCTGGCTCCCTGCCGCGTAGC
This sequence comes from Diadophis punctatus similis, assembly GCA_023053685.1. NCBI lineage: Eukaryota > Metazoa > Chordata > Lepidosauria > Squamata > Dipsadidae > Diadophis > Diadophis punctatus. Next base: position 3,111,030 of record JALIGW010000001.1, read on the forward strand.
AGCTGCCCTGCCTGAGCTACTCGACACGATAGCCACGGTGGCGGTTGACACACCCAGGCTTTTGGTCATGGGAGATTTCAACCTGCCATCCGTTGGTGAAACATCTGAGTTGGCTCGGGAGTTCTTGGCTTCCATGACGGCCATGGACCTAACCCAGTTAGTTCATGGCCCCACACATGAGGGAGGACACACTCTAGACTTGATTTTTGTCTCTGGCCAGTGGTTGAATGGTCTTGATATAGGGGATGTAGTCATTAAACCCTTGTCATGGTCAGATCACTCACTCCTTCACCTAGACCTCCATACCGCTTCCCCACACCGCAGGGAGGCGGAACCAGTTAGATGGGTCCGCCCCAGGCGCCTCATGGACCCGGACATGTTCCAGACGGAGCTTGGGCCACTTCCTGATGATCTAGCCCTCAACTCGGCCGAGGACCTGGTTGCCGCCTGGGACAGGGCGGCCGGTGGGGCCTTGGACCGAGTTGTGCCTTTGCGGCCTCTGACTCGGCTCCGATCCTGCTCGGCTCCCTGGTTTACTGAGGAGCTGAGGGAGATGAAGCGCCGGAAAAGACGCCTAGAGAGCGGTTGGAGGGCCAGTCTCTCTGAATCTGATCGAACACTGGTAAGGTCGCATATTAAGACCTACCTAGTGGCGATAAAAGCGGAGAAATCGAAGTATTTTTCCGCTCTTATCGCGTCATCAGAGAATCGTCCAACAGCCCTGTTCAGGGTGACCCGTTCCTTACTCCATCAAGAAGCGCGGGAGGATCCCCTGGAAGGCAGGGCTGAGGACTTTGGACGATATCTACATGACAAAATCGCTCAGATTCAGGGGGAACTGGACTCCAACTGGGTGGATACGGACGCGGTGACAGGGAATAGTCTTGAGAACGTTATCTGGGAAGAGTTTGACTCGGTGACCCCTGAGGATGTGGACAAGATTCTGGGGAGGCTCAGTGCAGCCACATGTTTATTGGACCCGTGTCCCTCCTGGTTAGTGCTGGCTACCCGGGAGGTTACACGAGGCTGGCTCCAGGGAATTATTAACGCCTCTTTGGGGGAGGGTTACTTCCCCACGGCTTTGAAAGAAGCGGTGGTGAGGCCTCTCCTCAAGAAGCCCTCCCTGGACCCAGCAATTTTAGCTAACTATCGCCCTGTCTCCAACCTTCGCTTCGTGGCGAAGGTTGTTGAGAGTGTGGTCGCATGACAGTTTCCCCAGTACTTGGAGGAATCATCATACCTAGATCCGTTCCAGTCGGGTTTCAAGGCCGGGCACAGCACGGAAACGGCATTGGTCGCATTGGTTGATGATCTCTGGAGGGCTCGGGACAGGGGTTGTTCCTCTGTCCTGGTCCTATTAGACCTCTCAGCGGCTTTTGATACCATCGACCATGGTATCATGCTGCACCGGCTGGAAGAGTTAGGGATAGGGGGCACCGTTTTTCGTTGGTTCTCCTCCTTTCTCTCCAACCGGTCGCAGTTTGTATTGGCAGGGGGGCAGAGGTCGTCCTCGAGGCCTCTTACATATGGAGTGCCCCAGGGGTCGATTCTCTCGCCCCTTCTGTTCAACATCTATGTGAAGCCGCTGGGTGAGATCATCCGTGGCTTTGGGGTGAAGTACCATCAGTACGCCGATGATACACAGCTGTACATTTCCACCCCAGGCCACCCCAATGATGCCCTTGAAGTGATGTCCCGGTGCCTGGAAGCTGTGCGGATCTGGATGGGGAGAAACCGACTCAGGCTCAACCCTTCCAAGACGGAGTGGCTGTGGTTCCCAGCGTCTCGATATAGTCAGATGATTCCATCTCTGACTATCGGGGGCGAGTCTCTAGCCCCCGCCGAAAGGGCTCGCAATCTGGGTGTCCTCCTGGATCCACAGCTGTCCTTAGAGGACCATCTGACAGCTGTGACCAGGGCGGCCTTTTATCAGGTCCGCCTGATACGCCAGTTGCGGCCCTTTCTGGATCGGGATTCCCTGTGCACAGTCACCCATGCCCTGGTCACGTCGCGTCTGGACTACTGTAATGCTCTCTACATGGGGCTCCCCATGAAGAGCACCCGGAGGCTCCAACTGATCCAGAATGCGGCCGCGCGGGTGGTTTCGGGGGCTAATTGGCGCTCCCATATAACACCCCTCCTGCGCGAGCTGCACTGGCTTCCGGTGGTCTACCGGGTGCGCTTCAAGGTGCTTGTTACTACCTTTAAAGCGCTCCATGGCATTGGACCTAGGTATCTCCGAGACCGCCTGCTGCCACAAACTGCCTCCCATCGACCAGTGCGCTCCCACAGAGAGGGCCTCCTCGGGGTGCCATCAGCCAAGCATGTAGGCTGGTGATGCCCAGGGGGAGGGCCTTCTCTGTGGGAGCACCCACCCTCTGGAATCAGCTCCCTCCAGAGTTAAGAACAATTCACGACCTGTCCACCTTCCGCCGTGCCCTCAAGACGCATTATTTTTATCAAGCCGGGCTGGCGTGAAAAAGTTTTTGGGGTTTTTAAAACGTTAAGATTTTACTAAATTTTAATTGTATTAAATTAGGGCCATATTGAATATTTTATTTTAAATGTATTTTAATGTTTTTACTTGGCTTAAATGTATTTTAATGTTTTTTACTTGGCTGTTCACCGCCCTGAGTCCCCTGGAGAAGGGCGGTATATAAATTTAATAAATAAATAAATAATAATAAAAATAAAAAAACAACCACTCAATAAATAGACAATGTAACGTTCTAGAATCAAATTATAAATAACAGATAAAATCTACGATCAAATCCAGTCTGTCAATTACACATGGTCTAACTATATTAAAATTACAATCCATAAACTGTGTGGCCCGTACAGAGTCCAGGGGTGTCAAAACTCCAGGGGCTCAGATCTGGCAATCAGAGCGGGGGTCACCCTGGAAAGGGAAAAGGACCAGGCCGGGGTGCCTCTGCCAGCAAAATCTGAACTTGGAGGGAGGGGAGTATTGCGCAGCCCCCCCCCACCGCTCCATTTTCGCCGGCAGAGGGCCATCAAAACAAACTAAAGACAAAAGAAAAGGAGAAATGTTTCTTTCCCTTTCGCATTTCAGCATGCAAGAAGGGACAGGAAAGGAGAAAGGGAAAGAGGGAAGACAAAGAAGGGAAGAGAGCAAGGAAGGAAAAAGAAGGGAAGAGGGGAAGGAAGAAGAAAGGAGAAGGAAGAAGGAAGGAAAAAGAAGAGAAGGAAGGAAGGAGGGAAAGAAGGAAGGAGGGAAGGAAGGAAGGAAAAAGAAGGAAGGAAGGAAGGAGGGAAGGAAGGAAGGAAGGAAGGAAGGAAGGAAGGAGGGAAGGAAGGAAGGAAAAAGAAGGAAGGAAGGAGGGCAGGAAGGAAGGAAGGAAGGAAAAAGAAGGAAGGAAGGAAGGAGGGAAGGAAGGAAGGAAGGAGGGAGGGAAGGAAGGAAGGAAAAAGAAGGAAGGAAGGAGGGCAGGAAGGAAGGAAAAAGAAGGAAGGAAGGAAGGAGGGAAGGAAGGAAGGAGGGAGGGAGGGAAGGAAGGAAGGAAAAAGAAGGAAGGAAGGAGGGCAGGAAGGAAGGAAGGAAGGAGGGAAGGAAGGAAGGAGGGAGGGAGGGAAGGAAGGAAGGAAAAAGAAGGAAGGAAGGAGGGCAGGAAGGAAGGAAGGAAGGAGGGAAGGAAGGAAGGAAAAAGAAGGAAGGAAGGAGGGAGGGAAGGAAGGAAGGAAGGAAGGAGGGAAGGAAGGAAGGAAAAAGAAGGAAGGAAGGAAGGAAGGAAGGAAGGAAGGAAGGAAGGAAGGAAGGAAGGAAGGAAGGAAGGAAGGAAGGAAAAAGAAGAAAGGAAGGAAGGAGGGAAGGAAGGAAGGAAGGAGGGAGGGAAGGAAGGAAGGAAAAAGAAGGAAGGAAGGAGGGCAGGAAGGAAGGAAGGAAGGAAGGAAGGAAGGAAGGAAAAAGAAGGAAGGAAGGAAGGAAGGAGGGAGGGAAGGAAGGAAGGAAAAAGAAGGAAGGAAGGAGGGCAGGAAGGAAGGAAGGAAGGAAGGAGGGAAGGAAGGAAGGAAAAAGAAGGAAGGAAGGAGGGCAGGAAGGAAGGAAGGAAGGAAGGAAGGAAGGAAGGAAGGAAGGAAGGAAGGAAGGAAAAAGAAGGAAGGAAGGAAGGAGGGAAGGAAGGAAGGAAGGAGGGAAGGAAGGAAAAAGAAGGAAGGAAGGAGGGCAGGAAGGAAGGAAGGAAGGAGGGAGGGAGGGAGGGAAGATTATAATGAGAGTGAGGGAGGGTCTGAGGATCCTTCCTTCCTTCCTTACTTCCTCCCTCTTCCTTTCTCCCTTTCTTCTCTCTTCTTCCTTCCTTCCTGTCTTCTTTTTCCTTCCCTCTTCATTCTCCTTCCTTCCCCTCTTTCCTTCTTTTTCTTCCCTCTTTCCCTTTCTCCTTTCCTTTCTCTTCTTGCATCCTCAAATGCAAAAGGGAAAGAAACATTTCTCCTTTTGTGTTGTTTTGAGTTTGTTTTGATAGCCCTCTGCCAGGAAAAACATTTTCCTGGCAGAGGCATCACGGCAGAAGTGGGTTCCTACCGGTTCGGAACGGTTCTATACAACCGTTAGTAACTTGGCGGGCCTGGGTCGCTGCCTGCCACGCCCCCGAGCTGGTTCTCTTGTTTTTTGCTTCTGCGCATGCACAGAAGCTTTTTTTTAGTACTGCGCATGCGTGCGCCCGCCCGTGTGGCGCATCCCTGAGCGAACTGGCAGTAGAAGGATCCGGAACCCGCCCCTGCACCGCGGGCTAGTCCTTTGCTGTTTCCTGGCTGGCCCCGCGGGCCAGATCCACAAGCCTTGAGTTTGACAACCCTGCCCTATACGATTTGAGACAAGTGGCTTGTTAAGGGAAGAATATTCCCGTAGAGGCGACATCATGGATCTTTTACTTGGAATTCAATAGTTAGAAATAAAACCGAGATTAAATGTCTAATAGAAAATATTTATTTCAGTATTAAAAACAATATAAAACAATAAATCTACATCTTTGCTAATTAACACGACCGTTCAGGTCGGCAGACAAGGCAGAAGTGATTAATGGTGGATTAGGAATGTAGACATGCGCAGACATCATATCATGTGTCCTGCTTGTATTGGGAAGTACCATAATATTTAGGATAGGGGTGCATCACCCTGCATAGACTCACAACTGACAATATTCACATCGTGACATGGCTGCCCAATCTCTTTTTGAAAGACTCCAGTGATGAAAGACCCACAACTTCTGAAGGCAAGCAGTTAGGAGAGAAGAGATGAGGGAGGGGAGAAGGAGGGGAGTATTGGTCTTTTTCTTACCTTGCATTATTGAACCCGACAACACGGTCCTCTCCTTCATGTCGGAGTGGGGACTCCCTTGAGGCACAGCCCGGCAGATTAAGCCTAAAAAGATTAAAAATGGAAGTTACCGGAAACAGCCTCTCCCTCTTTTGATTGTCCAAAAGGTGCTTTTACAAAAGGCAAGTGGAACGTTTCGCTTCTTCAGAAACGTCTCTGAGGGAAAAAAACCAAGGACGTTCCAGTTGCCTTCTGGAAAAAGCACCTTTGGGACAACCATGACCTGGATGACCATTTGTGGCCAGCTAAGACACATCAAAATATAACAGAATACGACAGAATAACAGAGTTGGAAGGGACCTTGGAGGTCTTCTAGTCTGACCCCCTGCTCAAGCAGCAGATCCTACACTATTTCAGACGCTGTCCAGTCTCTTCTTGATAACCTCCAGTGTTGGAGCACCCACAACCTCTGGTGGCAAGCTGTTCCACTGGTTAATTGTTTTAACTGTGAGGAAATTTCTCCTTAATTCTAGGTTGCTTCTCTCCTTGATTAGTTTCCACCCATTGCTTCTTGTCATGCCTTCAGGGGCTTTGGAGAATAGGTTGACCCACCCTCTTCTTTGGGGCAGCCCCTCAAATACTGGAAGACTGCTATCATGTCACCCCTAGTCCTTCTTTTCATTAAACTAGACATACCCAAATCCAGCAACAATTCTTCATATGTACTAGCCTCCAGCTGCCTGATAACAGAATAATGAAGTTGGAAGGGACCTTGGAGGTCTTCTAGTCCAACCCCCTGCTCAGGCAGGAAAGTCTATACTATTTCAGACAAGTGACTGTCCAATCTCTTCTTAAAAGCCTCCAGGGAGCACCCACAACTTCTGGTGGCAAGCTGTTCCACTGATTAATTGTTCTCACTGTTAGGAAGTTTCTCCTTAATTCCAGGTTGCTTCTCTCCTTGATTCGTTTCCATCCATTGATTCTTCTCCTGCCTTCAGGGGCTTTGGAGAATAGCTTGACTCCCTCTTCTTTGTGGCAACCCCTGAGATATTGGAAGACTGCTATCATGTCTCCCCTGATCCTTCTTTTCATTAAATGAGACATCCCCAATTCCTGCAACCGTTCTTCATATGTTTTGGTCTCCAGGCCTTTAATAGTTGCTCTTCTCTTCTTAAAAACCTCCAGTGATGGAGCATCTACAAATTCTTGTGGCAAGCTGTTCCACCGATTAATTGTTCTCATTGCCAGGAAATTTCTCCTTAATTCCAGGTTGCTTCTCTCCTTGATGAGTTTCCATCCCTTGCTTCTTCTCCTGCCTTCAGGTGCTTTGGAGAATAGCTTGACTCCCTCTTCTTTGTGGCAGTCCCTCAAATATTGGAACACTGCTATCATGTCACCCCTGGTCCTTCTTTTCATTCAACTAGACATCCCCAATTCCTGCAAACGAGCAGGGATTTGCTAGCCAAGCTTACCTTCCAAAGGTGTTGAGATGGGAGAGTCCCTCATTGACATTCCTTGTTTGATGTTTCCTTCCATGGCTTCATATGTCCGTTTGAGGCTCATGTCGTGAGCGGTTCTTGGACTCCGCGTTCCTTCCCGGACGTTCTTGATGGCTGTTGGGAAGCAGCAAGAGAGACCAATGGAAAAGAGTTTCGTTCGGAGTCTCCCAGGGAAAATGGAGATAATTGTCGACGGAAGACAATTTCGGTAGCTCAGGCTTGAATGGAGGGGTTCTCGGTGGTCTCTGAGCTTGGTGGGGGTTTTTTTTTGCGGACGTTTCATAACCCAACTAGATCACAACATCAGAGCTAGAGAAGAGGAGGAGGAAGTGGACTGGGAGGGGAGGGGCGCCGAGCTTCGTTGCTTTCTGGCAGACGTTTCATGACCCAACTAGGTAGCATCATCAGTGTTAGAAGGGAGTATGGGATTTGCTCTCTGATTATGTACAATGGCTTGCACTTAGTGCTAGTTGGTTTGTCAGTAGACAAGTACACTTAAGAGAGTTTTACACACCGTTTACAAGAGACAACAAAAAGCTAACAAGGAAACAAAAATACCAAAACTCTGCTCCTCCTCCTCCACCCAAATCCCACTCACTTCTAGCACTGATAATGTTACCTAGTTGGGTCATGAAACGTCTGCAAGAAAACCACCAAGCTCAAAGCACCAAGGATGCCAGTCTTCCTCTTCCAACTTTTCTTCCTCCTCTTCCTCTTTTTTTCTTCCTCCTCCTCCCATCCCCTCCTCCTCCATTCCACAAACACCCTCCCTCCAAGCACTGATGATGTTACCTAGTTGGGTCATGAAACGTCTGCAAGAAAACCACCAAGCTCAGAGAACACCAAGGATGCCATTCTTCCTCCTCCTCCTTTCCTTCCCCCTTTTCCTCTTTTTCTTCCTCCTTGTTAGGACTCTGTCCAATCAGTTGGGTTGGCAATATCTAAACCAACAATGTATGTTTGTAGGTTTAAATGTGTTGATGCATGTAGCTTTAACTGTATGCTATTTCTGATTGGTTGATTGTGTTGCAGGTTGCCATTAGAGGGAGCTAGAGATCATAGCTTATTCTCTCTCTCTCTCTGACATGCTCTCTTTGACATTCATTTCTCTGTTGTATCTAAGCTGTGTTTATACCTTGATATCTTTGTTTACTGTGCATGACAAAGACAACTGGTAAGGCTTTGTAATTGGTTATTCTTTGGACTGTTATTCTGACTATTATGTGTATGACCCAGAGGTGGGTTCCTGCCGGTACGCTCTTACCTGTTGGTCGCCGCAGAACCAAAGAAGCCAGTGGCGTTTGCGGCGCGGGGCTTCCCCCGCCCGCCTAGATGCCGCCATTTGCGTTATTTTGCCCTCTGCGCATGCGCAAAGCGTTCTGCTTGCGCAGAGGGCAAAAGAATGCAAATGGCGGCGTCCAGGCGGGCGGGGGAAGCCCCGCGCTGCGAACGCCAACGGCTTCTTCGGCGACCAACAGGTAAGAGCGTACCGGCAGGAACCCACCTCTGGTATGAGCTGGACTGTTTATTGGATTGTGCTATTTCTTAAAAGTAAACTTTAACTCAAGTTAGTGTATCTGTGTGTGGCTGAATAATTATTCATAACTACTCTCATAAATGTTTCCATGTGCATATCCTTGTTATTCAAGGGTTACTTTGCACATACCTTAACACTCCTTCTCCTTTTCCTCCTCCCCTCCCCTCCTCCTCCATTCCACAAACCCCCTCTCCCTCCAAGCACTGATGATGTAACCTAGTTGGGTCATGAAACGCCTGCAAGAAAGCCACCGGGCTCACAGAGCACCCCAAGGACCCTACGGAGCGTTAATTTTCCTTGTCCAGCTTTGGTGGTGCATCTCACCCCAAGTAGCCCCTGGGGACTTGAGCATCCCGACCTGACACTCACCATCGTAGGTAATGATGTGGCCACTCTTGCCCTCGTAGATGACGTGGCCTTTGGAGGCCGCTGCCTCTTCTCGGCTCTTTTCCGGACTGCTGTCCTCTGTAGCCAGACGGGTGATGGTTCCTTTGAGCAGGACGTCGGCTGCAATTCCCGCCTGGGGCAGGCCTGGAGTTCCCTGTAGGGGAAACATGTTTTAATCCTCTTCAAAAAAGATTACCGTATTTTTCGGAGTATAAGACGCACCTTTTTCCTCCCTAAAAGTGGCTGAAAATTTAGGTGCATCTTATACTTCGAATGTAGCTTTTTTCCCCAGCCCTAACTAGGTGCTAACAGATCTTCCCAGCTCTTACCTTGCAGGCTCTTTCATTGTTACTCTCTCCAAAGAATGTTTTTCCAGCCCTAAGTCTTTGCAGAATTTTTTTTCATTGCTCTACTTGCTCCAAAGAAGTTTTTTTTCTAGCCCTAACCAGATGCTAACTATCTTCCCAGCTCTTACTGGCTTGCAGACTCTTTCATTGTTACTCTCTCAGAAAAATGTTTTTCCAGCCCTAAGTCTTTGCAGGGTTTTTTTCATTGCTCTACTTGCTCTGAATAAGTTTTTTTCTAGCCCTAACCAGGTGCTAACGTTCTTCCCAGCTCTTACTGGCTTGCAGGCTCTTTCATTGTTACTCTCTCAGAAGAAGGTTTTTTTAAGTCCTAACCAGGGGATAAAATAATGTGCTGAAGCTGCTCCGAATAAGTTTTTTTCTAGCCCTAACCAGATGCTAACTATCTTCCCAGCTCTTACTGGCTTGCAGACTCTTTCATTGTTACTCTCTCAGAAAAATGTTTTTCCAGCCCTAAGTCTTTGCAGGGTTTTTTTCATTGCTCTACTTGCTCTGAATAAGTTTTTTTCTAGCCCTAACCAGGTGCTAACGTTCTTCCCAGCTCTTACTGGCTTGCAGGCTCTTTCATTGTTACTCTCTCAGAAGAAGGTTTTTTTAAGTCCTAACCGGGGGATAAAATAATGTGCTGAAGCTGACCAGACTAAGGATGCTAGCCAGATGAATACCTGGTAGGCAGATTGTTTCCCCCTATTTTCCTCCCCAAAAACTAAGGTGCGTCTTATACTCCGAAAAATACGGTAATTGGGGTTTAATCGGATGAGGAGGTAATTAGGAATATTTGGGATTGTGCTGCAATGGCCAGGCTAACCTTAAAAATTAAAGATAAAGAAGATTCAGAGAACTATCGGACATGGGATAAATGTTATGACAGGATAGAGACAAGAGGTAGAAATTTGAGAAAGTAAGATTGTGAACATTAATAGTGTTAATATTGAAAATAAAGATGTATAGAATTACAACTGTAGTAACGGATAACAATATAAATAAGCTCATGCAAGGAGAAATTTAGTCTCAGCTTTTTGTTTATACTATTTTATCATTGCTATTGCATTATTACTATTGCTATTTGTGTGTTAGTATTTACTATTAACCTCTTTTTGGTTTTCTTTTATTTGTAAATAAAATAAAAGCAGGAGAGACAGAGCTCAGGCGAAGAGCAAGGACCGCCCCCTCCTGATCCTAGAGCACGGAGAGAAGAGAGAAGGTGAGAACAACGCAGACTGAGCCACCTACGAGGGAGGAGAGTGCCCCGCCCCCCTTCACAAGGCACACCTGGGGACTGAGATGTAAGGAGGTGCCAGTGGGAGGGGCATTTGTTGGGAACAAGCGTGGAATCTGTGGAGCCTCGTGTGCACTTGCCGACGCTAAACCTGGCTTACTGGACTGCTGGCCCTGGTTACTGTTTGGCTCAACCTGGCTTACTGGACTGCTGGCCCTGGTTAATGTTTGGCTCAACCTGGCTTACTGGACTGCTGGCCCTGGTTACTGTTTGGCTCAACCTGGCTTATTGGACTGCTGGCCCTGGTTACTGTTTGGCTCAACCTGGCTTACTGGACTGCTGGCCCTGGTTACTGTTTGGCTCAACCTGGCTTACTGGACTGCTGGCCCTGGTTAATGTTTGGCTCAACCTGGCTTACTGGACTACTTGCAGCCAGAGGCTGCTGAAGGTGCGTGTGAGAGCTTTGCTCCAGGACTTGTAGTAAATATGGGGATGTTTGTGGGCACAGTTGGAGCAATAAAAGGGAGTTAGACCTGTTCTCTGGCTGTGTTGCTTTCATGCCACGCCCCCCGGTCGTCACACAAAGTCAATGGGGAAGCCAGAGGAAGCAAGGTGGGAATACCTGAGTGATGGAGCCACGCAAAGCAGGCATCGCTTCCATGGAAACTTTGCAGGTGGGGGTCCCCCGAGTGATGCTGCCTTCTTGGATGGGGTTGGTAGCTGCAGGGAAGTGGAAGAGGAGACAATGGTGAGGATGTCTTTTTAATTAAAATTGTTAATTAATTAACAATTAATCCGTGGAACAGCTTGCCTCCAGAAGTTGTGAATGTTCCAACACTGGAAGTTTTTAAGAAGATGTTGGATAACCATTTGTCTGAAGTGGTGTAGGGTTTCCTGCCTAGGCAGGGGGTTGGACTAGAAGACCTCCAAGGTCCCTTCCAACTCTGTTGTTGTTATTATTATTATTATGGACCGGCAGAGGTAATGAAACCAGCTACGGCAGGGGTGTCAAACTCAATGTCATTGAGGGCCGCATCAGGGCTGACCTCCAGGAGGGTGGGCGTGGCCGACTGGGTGGGCGTGGCCAGCTTGATGCCATTCACTGGGCGTGGCTATCTGGGTGGGCGTGGCCAGCTTGACACCACTCCCCAAATTGCTGGCATGTTTCCTCTTCCCACTGGGTAGACCGGGCCGAAGCCACACAGGCCGGGCCCATACATTTTCCAGGACAGCCCCGTAGGCCGGATCCAACCACATCACAGGCCTTGTCTTTGACACTCCTGACCTACAGGTAGTCCTCAATTTACAACAGTTTGTTTAGTAACCGTTCAACATTACAACGGCGCTGAAAAAAAGAGACTTATGGCCGTTTTTCACACTTATGACCGTTGCGGCATCCCCAGGATCAGGTGATCAAAATTCACCCGCTTGGCAACTGACTCGTATTTATGATGGTCGCAGTGTTCCCGGGGTCAACGGGATCCCCTTTTGCGACCTTCTGACCAGCAAAGTCGATAGGGAAGCCGGATTCACTTAACGACCGTGTTACTAAATTAACAACTGCAGTGGCTCACTTAGCAACGGTGGCGAGGAAGGTCGTAAAATGGGGGCAAAAGCTCACTTAACAACGGTCTTGCTTAGCAATGGGAATTTTCTGGAGACAGAGCTGAAGAATAGAGGCTGGTGGGAACAAGATGCCAATAGAATAGAGCAGGGGTCTCTAACCTTGGCAACTTTAAGACTTGTGGACTTCAACTCCTGAGTTCCTCAGCCAGCAAAGCTGGCTGAGGAACTCTGGGAGTTGAAGTCCACAAGTCTTAAAGTTGCCAAGGTTGGAGGCCCCTGGAATAGAGTATCTGTAACTTAGAATTGGACTGTGGGCCCCTTGGTGCTCTCTGAGCTTGGTGGTTTTTTTGCAGACGTTTCATGACCCAAATAGGTAACATCATCAGTGCTAGAAGGGAGGGGGGTTGCTCTCTGTTTATATACAGTAGTTTGCCTGGCAGTGTTGGTGGGGATGGGGCTTTCCCCTTGGTAGAAGGTCGGTAAAATGAGGACCCAGATTGTTGGAGGCAAGATGCTGGCTCTGTAAACCGCTTAGAGAGGGCTGTAAAGCACTGTAAAGCGGTATATAAGTCTAAAGGCTGTTAGGTAGGTAGGTAGGTAGGTAGGTAGGTAGGAAGGAAGGAAGGAAGGAAGGAAGGAAGGAAGGAAGGAAGGAAGAATGAGGGGAAGGAAAGAAGGATGGAAGGAAGATGAGGAAGTGAAAATAAGGAGGAGGCAGGAAAGGAAGTGAGAAAGTAAAAATAGATAGGAAGGAAGGAAGGAAGGAAGGAAGGAAGGAAGGAAGGAAGGAAGGAAGGAAGGAAGGAAGGAAGGAAGATGAGAAAGTGGAAATGAGGGGAAGGAAAGAAGGATGGAAGATGAGGAAGTGAAAATAAGGAGGAGGGAGGAAAGAAAGAAAGGAAGGCGAGAAAGTGAAAATGAGAAGGAAGGAAGGAAGGAAGGAAGGAAGGAAGGAAGGAAGGAAGGAAGGAAGGAAGATGAGAAAGTGGAAATGAGGGGAAGGAAAGAAGGATGGAAGATGAGGAAGTGAAAATAAGGAGGAGGGAGGAAAGAAAGAAAGGAAGGCGAGAAAGTGAAAATGAGAAGGAAGGAAGGAAGGAAGGAAGGAAGGAAGGAAGGAAGGAAGGAAGGAAGGAAGGAAGGAAGGAAGGAAGGAAGGAAAAATGAGGGGAAGGAAAGAAGGATGGAAGGAAGATGAGGAAGTGAAAATAAGGAGGAGGCAGGAAAGGAAGTGAGAAAGTAAAAATAGGAAGGAAGGAAGGAAGGAAGGAAGGAAGGAAGGAAGGAAGGAAGGAAGGAAGGAAGGAAGGAGTGGTGGTACAGTTATTAAAATGCAGTATTACAGGCTAACTCTGCCCACTGCCTGGAGTTCGATCCTGACCAGTTTAAAGTTGACTCAGCCTTCCATCCTTCCGAGGTGGGTAAAATGAGGACCCATATTGTTGGGGGCAATATGCTGAACTCTGAAAACCGCTTATAGAGAGGGCTGTAAAGCACTGTGAAGCGGTCTATAAGTCTAAGTGCTATTCCTATCTCTACGTGTCCACCGATGGCTGATAATCTGCCTATTGAGAAACCTCACCCCCACCAAAACTGATAGAGCAAGCCATTCTACAGAAACAGAGAGCAAACCCCACTTCCTTCTAGCCCTGATGATGTTATCTAGTTGGGTAACGAGACATCTGCAAGAAAACAACCCAGCTCAGAGAGCACCACGGACCCTACAGAACAGGACGTACTGAAGAGACTGACTCAGACCATCTCGAGAACGCACATTTTCTTCCTGAATCCAAGCTCGGCTTACCTCGAACGACTCCCTCGTGCTGAGCTCTTACTAACAGGCCTTCGGGCTGTTGTGAATTTTGGCTCCGGGGTGAAAATTCCTCTTGCTTGATGTAGGGCAAGGAAACTTCAAAGAAAGCAAGGAGATCTTTTAAGATACACAAAACCCACTCCAAACCATTTCATCCCACGCAGCCTCAGAGCACCCAAGCATACGTCAGTTGGATCTTGGCTTAGGGGTCCATCTTCCAAACCATTAACCGCAATCCTCAGACCCAGCAGGCCTGCCCAGAGAACCCACTTAAGAGCCATGATGGCGCAAAGGTTAGAAGGCAGCATTGCAGGCTAACTCTGCCCACTGCCAGGAAGTTTGATTGTGACCATCTCAAGGTTGACTCAGCCTTCCATCCTTCCTTCCGAGGTCGGTAAAATGAGGACCCGGATTGTTGGGGGCAAAATACTGACTTTGTAAACTGCTCAAAGAGGGCTATAAAGCACTGTGAAGCAGTATGTAAGTCTAAGTGCTATTGCTATCTTTCCTTCTCTCCTTCCCTTTTCTTCCTTCCTTCCTTCCTTCTCTCTTCTTCCTTCCTTCTTCCTCTCCCTCCCTTTTCTCCTTCCTTTCCATCTTTCCCTCCCTCCCTTCCTTCCTTCCTCTCCCTCCCTTTTCTTCCTTTCTGTCTTTCCCTCCCTCCTTCCTTTCTTCCCTCCTTCCTTCCCTTCCTTTTCTCCTTCCTTCCTTCTCTCTTCTTCCTTCTTTCTTCCTCGCCCTCCCTTTTCTCCTTCCTTTCCATCTTTCCCTCCCTCCCTCCTTCCTTGTTTCTTCCTCTTTTCTCCTTCCTTCCTCTCCCTCCCTTTTCTTCCTTTCCATCTTTCCCTCCCTCCCTCCTTCCTTCCTCTCCCTCCCTTTTCTCCTTCCTTTCCGTTTTTCCCTCCCTCCTTCCTTCTGTCTCTTCCTCTCCTCCCTCCCTCCCTCCCTCCCTCTGGTGGCGCAGTGGTTATAATGCAGTATTGCAGGCTAACTCTGCCCACTGCCAGCAATTCGATCCTGAGCGGCTCAAGGTTGTCTTAGCCTTCCGTCCTTCCGAGGTTGGTAAAATGAGGACTCAGATTGTTGGGGGCAAAATGCTGACTTTGTAAACTGCTCAAAGAGGGCTGTAAAGCACTGTGGAGCGGTATATAAGTCTATTGCTATTTATTTATTTATTTATTTAGAAAATTTAGAAATTTTCTATTGCTACCTTTCCGTCCTTGGGACCATCATCCACATCTAACCCAGATTATGAACGCCAGGGAGCCTGCCAGCCCCTGCTTTTCTGCACACCTGCGTCGAAGCCAAGGCCGCATCCATCCTTGTCTCCTCGGTTATTTACCTGACTTGGAATCCTGCTGCCTTGGCAGGCCGAGCGAAATGGAGCCTCCAGGTGGCTTGGCTTGTTCTTGGCCGTAAGAGCTCTGACTGTGGGACAGGTAAGTGCCCGGCGTTCCCTACGAGTGGGAGGAAAAAGCACATTTTGAGAGGCGAGATAATTACCTGCCCGGACAGGCTGCAGCTGGCAGGAATGCACCTGCGATCTTGGTGACAGGGCGACGGAGAAATCCCGCAGGTGGGCAGCGTACGGAACGGGTTCGCAAATGACGCTGGAGGTGTGACACGCTTCGTTTCTACAGACGTGCGTGTGGGCTGCTGGTCAGGTGTGCTGGGAACCCTGCTGGTTGAAATCCAGCATGTCTTGGAGACACCCGTTGTGGTACAGACTAGCTCTACGAAGAGCCATCTGAATTCTCCATGCCTATCTGTCTGTCTGCCTATCATGCCTTTCTCCCCCTCCATCTATTTATCTAGATTTATGTCTGTCTATCATCTGTCAATCTATCCATCCATCTATCCATCTTTATCATCTGCCTGTCTGCCTATCTACCTATCCATCCATCCATCCATCATCTCTCTCTCTGTATTGATTTGTATATCATCTATCCTCTCTCTCTCCCTCTCTCTCTCTCATCTATCATCTATCTATCATCTATCTATCTATTTATCTATCTATCCATTATCTATCTATCTATCTATCTATCTATCTATCTATCTATCTATCTATCTATCTATCTATCTATCTATCTATCTATCTATCTATCTATCCATCATCTATCTATCATCTATCTATCTATCCATCCATCCATCCATCCATCCATCCATCCATCCATCCATCTATCTATCTAAGAGCCGAGGTGGCACAGTGGTTAAAAGCAGCACTGCAACGTACTTCAGCTGACTGCTAGTTCAGCACTTCAGCTGTTCAAATCTCACCAGGCTCAAGGTTGATTCAGCCTTCCATCCTTCTGAGGTCGGTAAAATGAGGACCCAGATTGTTGGGGGCAAGAGGCTGAACTCTGTAAACCGCTTAGAGAGGGCTGTAAAGCACTATGAAGCGGTATATGAGTCTAAGTGCTATTGCTATTGCTATTGCTATTGCTATCTATCTATCATCTATCTATCTATCTATCTTCATCATCTATCTATCTCTATCTATCTATCTATCTATCTATCTATCTATCTATCTATCTATCTATCTATCTATCTATCTATCTATCATCTATCTATCTATCTATCTATCTATCTATCTATCTATCTATCTATCTATCTATCTATCTATCTATCTATCTATCTATCTATCATCTATCCATCCATCCATCCATCCATCGTTCCATCCATCCATCCAATTTAAGAACCTCCCATCTCTCTCAAAAAGCGACGTACAATAAAATGTTAAAAGCAAAAACCAGCATATAAAATTTAAAAGGCAAGGGATGTTTAAAATTCGTGAAAAGGAAATGGGGAGGCTTTCAAGGCCTTCCCCATTACTGGCCGCACCAAATTCCCCCTACTCACCCCCGCCATTAATTAAGGGTCCTCCCAGCCCCCAGCCTGGATAAAATAAAAAAGCTGCCTGTTGTTCAATTGTCCTCCCTCCCTCCCTATCTCCCCCCAACCATCTGTGCCCTTTTGGCTCTGCGAGGCGACAAGCAGGCCACCCCCACCTGCAAGGGCTCAGGGGCTTCTTGTGGCGCACCTCGGCTGTGGGGCCGCACGAAACCCTCGACTCGCGGCGCAAGCTGAAGCCTCAGCTGCCCCAGCCCAGCAGCTTAATGTAAAGCTACAGTGTCCCAGGATGCCCCAGCTGTGGTCGGGCTCACTGCAGGGACTCCGAGGCCAGTGAGGCCCTGCCCTCTGCCGCCCCAGCTGACCTCTTTGCTCCCGCTGCGGACGAGGTGGGCCTGGCCTGGCCCTTTCGCGAGGCAGCTGGGCCTTGCAAGGAACTTGTTGGGGGGGAAAATTGTGCGGCCAACAGCTGCCTTGCAAAGGGCCAGGGTGGCACGCTAGGTCAGGTGAGCCAGGATGGCAGGGCACACACACATCAGGGTGCCCAAGGGGCACGCAGGTGGTCCTCGGCTTATAACCATTCATTTAGGGACCGAAGTTACAGCAGGACTGCAAAAAAATTGACCGATGATCGTTTTCCACACTTAGGACCGTGACTGCAGCATCCCCGTGGCCACGTGGTCGAAATTCAGACGCTTGGTGACTAACTCGTAGTTAGGACGGTTGCAGTGCCCCCCTCAGGGTCACGTGATCCCCTTTTGTGACCTTCTGATAGGCAAGGCGGATTCGCTTAACGACCGTGTGGCTGATTGAACAACTGCAGAGATTCACTGAAGAACTGTGGCAGGAAAGGTTGTAAAATGGGGCAAAACTCATTTAACTCATTTAACTCACTTAGTAGCAGAAATTTTGGGCTCAATTGCAGTTCTTAAATCGAGGACTCCTGTATAGATTCTCTTTCTCTCCCCTCCAATCAGTCTCTCGGTTTTTCTATCTACTTCTATCATCTCTCTCTATTTATGTATATCTCTCCATCTGTCTGTCTGTCTGTCTCTCCCCCTTTCTCTCCCTCTCCCTCCCTCTTTTTTTGCTCTTTCTCTCTCCCTCTCTTCTCTTTCTCTCTCTCCCTCTGTCTCCCTCTTTCTCTCTCCCTTTGTCTCCCTCTCCCTCTTTCTTTCTCTCTCCTTTCTCTTCTCTCTCCCCATTTCTCTCTCCCTCTCTGTCTCACTGTTTCTTGCTCTTTCTTTCTCTCTCCCTCTGTCTTCCTCTTTCTCGCTCCCCATTTCTCTCTCTCCCTCTCTGTTTCACTCTCGCTCTTTTTCGCTCTCCCTCTCTTTCTTTCTCTCTCCCCATTTCTCTCTCCGTCTTCCTCTTTCTCTCCTCTCCCCTCATTTCTCTCTCCCTCTCTGTCTCACTCTTTCTTTCTCTCTCCCCTCTCCTCTTTCTCCCTCTTTCTCTCTCCCTTTGTCTCATTCTCACTCTTTCTTTCTCTCTCCCTCTCTCCTCTTTCTCTCCCTATTTTTCTCTCTCCGTCTCACTTTCTTTCTCTTCTCTCTTTCTCTCTCCGTGTCTTTCTCTTTCTTGCTCTCTCTTCTTTCTCTCCCCATTTCTCTCTCCCTCTGTCTTCCTCTTTCTCGCTTTCTCTCTCCTCTCCCCATTTCTCTCTCCCTCTGTCTCCCTCTTTCTTTCTCTCCCTCTCTCTCCTTTCTCACTGTCTCACTCTTTCTCTCTCCCTCTCTCCTCTTTCTCTCTGTCTCACTCTTTCTTTCTCTCTCCTTCTCTCTCCTCTTTCTCTCTGTCTCACTCTTTCTCTCTCCCTCTCTCCTCTCTCTCTCCCTATTTTTCTCTCTCCGTCTCACTTTCTTTCTTTCTCTTCTCTCTTTCTCTCCGTGTCTTTCTCTTTCTTGCTCTCTCCCTCTCTCTCTTCTTTCTCTCCCCATTTCTCTCTCCCTCTGTCTTCCTCTTTCTCGCTTTCTCTCTCCTCTCCCCATTTCTCTCTCCCTCTGTCTCACTCTTTCTTTCTCTCTCCCTCTCTCTCCTCCCTCTCTCCTCTTTCTCTCTGTCTCACTCTTTCTTTCTCTCTCCTTCTCTCTCCTCTTTCTCTCTGTCTCACTCTTTCTTTCTCTCTCCCTCTCTCTCTCTATCTCACTCTTTCTTTCTCTCTCCTTCTCTCTCCTCTTTCTCTCTGTCTCACTCTTTCTTTCTCTCTCCCTCTCTTTCCTCCCTCTCTCCTCTTTCTCTCTGTCTCACTCTTTCTTTCTCTCTCCCTCTGTCTTCCTCTTTCTCGCTCCCCATTTCTCTCTCTCCCTCTCTGTTTCACTCTCGCTCTTTTTCGCTCTCCCTCTCTTTCTTTCTCTCTCCCCATTTCTCTCTCCGTCTTCCTCTTTCTCTCCTCTCCCCTCATTTCTCTCTCCCTCTCTGTCTCACTCTTTCTTTCTCTCTCCCCTCTCCTCTTTCTCTCTCCCTTTGTCTTTCTCACTCTTTCTTTCTCTCTCCCTCTCTCCTCTTTCTCTCTCCCTATTTTTCTCTCTCCGTCTCACTTTCTTTCTTTCTCTTCTCTCTTTCTCTCCGTGTCTTTCTCTTTCTTGCTCTCTCCCTCTCTCTCTTCTTTCTCTCCCCATTTCTCTCTCCCTCTGTCTTCCTCTTTCTCGCTTTCTCTCTCCTCTCCCCATTTCTCTCTCCCTCTGTCTCACTCTTTCTTTCTCTCCCTCTCTCTCCTTTCTCACTGTCTCACTCTTTCTCTCTCCCTCTCTCCTCTTTCTCTCTGTCTCACTCTTTCTTTCTCTCTCCCTCTCTTTCCTCTTTCTCTGTCTCACTCTTTCTTTCTCTCTCCCTCTCTTTCCTCCCTCTCTCCTCTTTCTCTCTGTCTCACTCTTTCTTTCTCTCTCCTTCTCTCTCCTCTTTCTCTCTGTCTCACTCTTTCTTTCTCTCTCCCTCTCTCTCTCTGTCTCACTCTTTCTTTCTCTCTCCTTCTCTCTCCTCTTTCTCTCTGTCTCACTCTTTCTTTCTCTCTCCCTCTCTTTCCTCCCTCTCTCCTCTTTCTCTCTGTCTCACTCTTTCTTTCTCTCTCCTTCTCTCTCCTCTTTCTCTCTGTCTCACTCTTTCTTTCTCTCTCCCTCTCTTTCCTCCCTCTCTCCTCTTTCTCTCTGTCTCACTCTTTCTTTCTCTCTCCTTCTCTCTCCTCTTTCTCTCTGTCTCACTCTTTCTTTCTCTCTCCCTCTCTCTCTCTGTCTCACTCTTTCTTTCTCTCTCCTTCTCTCTCCTCTTTCTCTGTGTCTCACTTTCTTTCTCTCTCCCTTTCTCCTCCCTCTCTCTCCTCTTTCTCTCTGTCTCACTCTTTCTTTCTCTCTCCTTCTCTCTCCTCTTTCTCTGTGTCTCACTTTCTTTCTCTCTCCCTTTCTCCTCCCTCTCTCTCCTCTTTCTCTCTGTCTCACTTTCTTGCTTTCTTTCTCTCTCTCACTCTCTCTCTCTCCTTTCTCTCTCTTCTCTCAGTCTTTCTCTTTCTTTCTCTTTCTCCCTCCCTCTCTGTCTCTCTTTCTCTCTCTCTCTCTTTCTCACCTTCACAGCCGACTTCCGACAAGCAAAGTCAATGAAGGAAGCCAGATTCGCTTAATGACTGCACAGTTCACTGAACAACTGCAGTTATTCACTTTGTGGAAAACGTTGTAACATGAGACAAAACTCACTTCAGAGATATCTCACTTGGCAACAGAAATTTTGGTCGTAAGTCGAGGACTATCTGCAGAGGGTGGGAGAGAGTTGGGGGCGGGGGGAAGTTAAAGCATCCCTGCGGTCGTAAGTGTGGGGCGGCACTGCCAAGCAGTGAGATTTCGCTCCCAAGACTGCAGGGGGCACTGCAATAGCCAGAGGTGCCTTCATTCAGCGCCACCGTGACTTCCAACGGGTAGCAGAACGAACGGTCGTAAGTCAAGGACTGCCTGTGCGGGCCTTCCATCCAACCTTGAGCTTATGTACCAGAGAAGACCGACCGAAACAAATAACTGAAACTCTTTCCCGCTTACTTGCGAAATGGAGCCTCCCATGATGAAGGAAGGTTTCTCGGAAGGCAGCACCGTCTTGGAGGAGGGAATCAGAGGTGGGGGCGGCCGGGTGGGCCGGGTGGGTGGGGGTCGGACCCCTTCCGGGAGATTGGTGATGACTTGATGGGGAGCCGGCTGCAGGACTTGGGAGAAAAGTAAAACAGACCGTAGGATAAATGAGCGACTGAAGAGAATATTTGGAGCTCAGGGTTGGACTGCGGAGGCGTTGATGCTCTCTGGGCTGGGTGGTTTTACTGCAGACGACTCATGACCCGAATAGGGAACATCATCAGTGCTGGAAGGGACGGGGGTTTGGGGAGAGGAGGAGGAGGAAGACTGGCATCTTTGGTGCTCTCAGAGCTGGGTGGTTTTCCTGCAGACGTTTCATGACCTGACTACGGAACATCATCAATGCTGGAAGGGAGTGTGCTTTGTGGAGGAGGAGGAGGAGGAGGAGGAGGAGGAGGAGGAGGAGGAGGAGGAGGAGGAGGAGGAGGAGGAGGAGGAGGAGGAGGAGGAGGAAGAGGAAGAGGAAGAGGAAGAGGAGGAAAAAAGGAAGAGGAGGAAGACTGGCATCCTTGGTGCTCTCAGAGCTGGGTGGTTTTCCTGCAGACGTTTCATGACCTGACTAGGGAACATCATCAATGCTGAAAGGGAGTGGGCTTTGTGGAGGAGGAGGAGGAGGAGGAGGAAAAAAGGAAGAGGAGGCTGGCATCCTTGGTGCTCTCTGAGCTTGGTGGTTTTCCTGCAGACGTTTCATGACCCGACTAAGGAACATCATCAGTGCTAGAAGGGAGAGGGGGGGGTTGCTCCCTGTTGATATGCAGTGGCTAAAGCAAACAACAGCTTAATCAAGGAACTACCACGACGAAAACGACACTCCAATCAATACCGATATAACAACCCGCTTGTATAGAAACAGAGAGCAAACCCCACTTCGTTCTAGCACTGATGATGTTACCTAATTGGGTCATGAAACGTCTGCAAAAAAACAACCCAGCTCACCACGGACTCCACAGTCTTCCTCCTCCACCTCCAAACACCGCCCCCCCTCTCTTCTAGCTCAGATGATGTTACCTAGTTGGATAACGAAACATCGTCATGGAAACAAGCTTAGAGAGCACCAAGGACTCCACAGTCCTGTTCTTCTTCCTCTTCCTCCTCTCCACTGTTCTGACCCAGCTGCCCAAACACGACAAACCCTCTGAAGTGAACTCAAAGATTCCTTTATTAGGAGCGCCGGCAGCCCCGGCAAAAAAGTTTCTCTCTCACCGCAGGCTAACAAATCTGTCCGGCAGGGAGATGGATAGTTGTCTGCCCCACCTATTCATCTCCGCCCCCTGCCTTTTATCCCCAGAGCTAGGGTGGGGCTTCGCTAGCAGCGGTGGCTCTTCCGTCCCAAGGACTGGCCCATAGATTTCCACTGCTCTCCTCTCCTCTGCCTTCTGTTCGTCAGGCACTGGACCCAGCTGTTCCTCCTCTTCCTCATCAGCCACCTCCAGACCTGGGGGCTGTTGACTCTCCATCTGAGGGCTGACGGACGGCCCAGGCTCTGCCTCCATCTCTCTCTCTCTCTGCCAGCTCCATTCCTTCTTCCCCCTCGGAGCTCTCAGGTTGCCTTGATGCTGACCCTGACTCCCACGCCTCCTCCTCCTCCTCCTCTGATTCGGCTGCTGGAATCAGGCCACAATATCCACAAACCCCTTTCCTTTCTAGCTCTGACGATGTTACCTTGTTGCAGAATGAAACATCTGTATGAAACTAAGCAAGCTCAGAAAGCATCAAGGACCCCACAGTCCTCGTCCTCTTTCTACTCCTCTTGTTTGTCCTCTTACCCCACTCCGCAAACCCCCACTCCCTTCTAGCACTGATGACCTTACCTAGTTGGGTAATGAAACATCTGCATGAAAGCAAGCAAGCTTAGAGAGCATCAAAGACCCCAAAGAGCTCCTCCCCCTCCCCCTCCTGCTCCAATCCACAACCCCCCTCCCTTCTAGCTCTAACAAAGTTACCT
This sequence comes from Diadophis punctatus similis, assembly GCA_023053685.1. Classification (NCBI taxonomy): domain Eukaryota; kingdom Metazoa; phylum Chordata; class Lepidosauria; order Squamata; family Dipsadidae; genus Diadophis; species Diadophis punctatus. The sequence continues at coordinate 3,133,595 of JALIGW010000001.1, forward strand.
AGTTGGGTAATGAAACACCTGCAACAAAAAAAACCAAGCTTAGAGAGCAATGGGTACACCCCACTGTCCCCCTTCTCTCCGCAAACCCTTCTATCCAGAGGTGGGTTCCTGCCTGTTATTGCCGGTGCGGTTAATAGCTGTTGTTCGGCGCAGAGCCGAAGACACTGCTGCCGTTTGCGGCGCGGGAGCTTTCCCCGGGCGCGTTCCCCGCCCGCATGGATGCCGCCAATTGCGTTCTTTTGCCCTCTGCACATGCAGAACGCTTTGCGCATGCGCAGAGGGCAAAAGAACGCAAACGGCGGCACCCATGCGGGCCGCGGCAGCGCCCAGGGAAAGCCCCCGCGCCGCGAACAGCAGCAGCGTCTTCGGCTCTGCGCCGAACAACAGCTATTAACCGCACCGGCAGGAACCCACTACTGCTTCTATCCCTGACAGTGGTGAAATCCAACAGGTTCTGACAGGTTCTGGAGAACCGGTAGCGTAAATTTTGAGTAGTTCGGAGAACCGGCAAATACCTCCTCTGGCTGGCCACAGAGTGGGGAGGGAATGGGGATTTTGCAGTATCCTTCCCCTGCCACGCCCACCAAGCCACACCACGGCCACCAAGCCACACCCACAGAACCGGTACGGAAACATTCTGAATTTCACCCCACTACCTAGCTGGGTCATGAAACATCTGCGAGAAAACCACCAAGCTCAGAGAGCACCAAGGATGCCCGAATTGTGACTCCCTGGCTACTACCACTCACTCCTCATCCGTCAAAAGCAGCCGAAGGAAACGGCGGGGTGCGAGAATTTACCTGGCGGGACACTGTAACGGGTGGCATTCATGTCCGGCTGGGGCGAAGCCTTGTTCATGTCCCGGGGAGAGAGGCGGTAAGGCGAGCCCGATCGGGCCGCTGCGTTTTGCATCTGGGCTTCCTGATCCATGGCCCGCTTGACTTCAGCGTAAGGCATGTAGGCAACGGTCTTTGCTGGCAAGAGGAAAGGAAGGGCATCGGTTAATAAGCGAGAAAGAGAATCTTTCCCGTCCGTAATTTTTATTTAATTCACGTCCTTAAGAGTGGTGCGGTGGCCTAGAGGTGGAGCTCTCGCCTCACAATCAGGAGGCTGTGAGTTCGATCCTAGGTAGAGGCAGATATTTCTCTGTCTGGGCACACTGAGAATTTATCTGCTGAACAAAACTCCACATTGGCGACAGGAAGGGCAACCAGCCATTAAAACACTCTGCTAGCTCCGTTCAGTTGCCCAGACTCCACCCCGCAAGGGATGATGGGGTCTTTAAAAGGAATAGATAGATAGATAGATAGATAGATAGATAGATAGATAGATAGATAGATAGATAGATAGATAGATAGATAGATAGATAGATAGATAGATAGATAGATAGATAGATTAGATAGATTAGATAGATAGATAGATAGATAGATAGATGAGAGAGAGAGAGAGAGAGAGAGAGAGAGAGAGAGAGAGAGAGAGAGAGAGAGAGAGAGAGAGAGAGAGAGAGAGAGAGAGAGAGAGAGAGAGAGAGAGATGATAGATAGATCTCCCCACAATCTGTAGGCTGTGAGTTCAATCCTAGGTAGAGGCAGATATTTCTCTCTCTGGGTACAATGAGAATTTATCTGCTGAACAAAACTCCACATTGGCGACAGGAAGGGCATCCGGCCATTAAAACACTGTGCTAGCTCCATTCAGTTGCCCAGACTCCACCCCGCAAGGGATGATGGGGTCTTTAAAAGGAATAGATAGATAGATAGATAGATAGATAGATAGATAGATAGATAGATAGATAGATAGATAGATAGATAGATAGATAGATAGATAGATAGATAGATAGATAGATAGATAGATAGATAGAGAGATAGATAGATAGATAGAGAGAGAGAGAGAGAGAGAGAGAGAGAGAGAGAGAGAGAGAGAGAGAGAGAGAGAGAGAGAGAGAGAGAGAGAGAAAGATGATAGATAGATCTCCCCACAATCTGTAGGCTGTGAGTTCAATCCTAGGTAGAGGCAGATATTTCTCTCTCTGGGTACAATGAGAATATATCTGCTGAACAAAACTCCTCATTGGCGACAGGAAGGGCATCCGGCCAGTAAACACTCAGTTCCATTCAGTTGCTCAGACCCCACCCAGCAGGGGATTATAGGGTCGTTAAAGGAGGAGGAGGATTTAATTCTCGTCCTTTAACGACGAAGTCCAAAAGAGAAAAGAGAAAAGATAATACAACAAAACTAAACAAGATCTTTTAAAATGTACACGGGAAACAAACAAAAAAAGAACACTCCACAGGTAGTCCTCGTCTTATGACCGCATTTGAGCCCAAAGTTTCTGTTGCTAAGCGAGACAGTTGTTAAGCGAGTTCTGATCCATTTTACGATCAATTTCATAAATACAGGTAGTCCTCGACTTGCAACAGTTCGTTTAGTGACCGTTCAAAGTTACAACGGTGCTGAAAAAAGTGACCTATGACCATTTTTCACACTTACGACCTGTGTTAATATCCCCATTGGTCACATAATCAAAATTCAGACACTCAGCAACTGACTCGTACTTATGACCGTTGCCGTGTCCTAAGGTCATAGGATCCCCTTTTGCGGCCTTCTGATGAGCAAAAGTCGATGGGGAAGCCGTCTTCACTTAACGACTGTCTGACTAACTTACCAACGGCGGCGATTCGCTTGGCAAGAAAGATCGTAAAATGGGGCCAAACTCACTTAAGAAATTTTTGGCTCATTTGTAGTCATCAGTCGAGGAGTAGCTGTACACGCCAGCTGCCAAGTGCAGTCGTACCTTGGGACTCGACTGCTTCAAAATGCGACAAATTCGCCATTTCAAAGCAAAGGTCTTTCTCGGTACCCATCGGTTTTAATATTCATCGCGTCTTCCGGAACGAATTACCGATCAGTACCAAGGTACCCCTGTATCTCAATTCTGATCACGTCAGCACCCCAAGGATGCTGCGACGGTCATTAAGTCAGTCGTTAAGTGTGAACAAAGATGCTAAGTCACTTTTCACAGTGCTGTGGTCACTTTCAAACGGTCACTGAATGAACGGTTGTAAGTTGAGGACTAATCGGCAGGGAAAAACAGGCACGTCGAGAAACGGCGATGCTACCCTCGATTTATGACGGAGGAGCCGAACAGCTCTGCAGCCGCTTCGATGCCCGATTCCAAACATGGTTTAAGGGATCTGCTGGCACGCAGCAAGTTAAGTTGGTATTTTTAGAACAGCTTTGTTCCTCGTTGTGCCTCCCTGGTTTTAGCCTTGGCACAATGCCGGCTGGACTTTGCTGGCACGTGCTCTCGGCCTGCCCAGTTTCTCAGGCTGCCCCAGGGAAACTTAGAGTCTGTTTTTCGACTGGAGTCAAACAGCTGGCAAGGCCGCAAATCAAACCTCAGGCCCTGCCTCTATCTGGCTAACGTATTTTGACCGATGCCCAGGCCAAGAGGCAGCTGTGCAAGGAAGCCCGGGAGAGAAACGTGTGGGACTGGCTGGCCGGGGAATTCTGGGAGTGCAAATCCACCCGTCTTAAAGAATCCTGGCTGAGGAATTCTGGGACTTGAAGTCCACCCATCTTAAAGCATGCTGGCTGGGGGATTCTGGAAGTGGCAGTCCACCCCTCTTAAAGCATGCTGGGTGGAGGATTCTGGGAGTGGAAGTCCACATGTCTTAAAACATGCTGGCTGGGGAATTCTGGGACTTGAAGTCCACCCATCTTAAAGCATGCTGGCTGGGGGATTCTGGAAGTGGCAGTCCACCCCTCTTAAAGCATGCTGGCTGGGGGATTCTGGGAGTGGGAGTCCTCCCCTCTTAAAGCATGCTGGCTGGGGGATTCTGGGAGTGGAAATCCACCCCTCTCAAAGTATGCTGGCTGGGGAATTCTGGGACTTGAAGTCCACCCATCTTAAAGCATGCTGGCTGGGGGATTCTGGGAGTGGAAGTCCACCCCTCTTAAAGTACGCTGGCTGGGGGATTCTGGGAATTGAAATCCTCTCCTCTTAAAGCATGCTGGCTGGGGAATTCTGGGAGTGGAAGCCCACCCGTCTTCAATTTGCCAAGGCTAAGAAACAGTGCCTTAGCTGTTCCTTAATATGTTCCCAACCCTTGATTTTATGGATCACACAGCAAGAGATGGCAGAGGCTGCCCCTGACTCAAAGACTCAACCAGGCAAAGCAGCTTCCCACGATGCCTTTGGGTAGAGTGGGGGGGGGCGCTCCTTCACCTACCATCCCACTCGATGTTCGGGCTCTTCGAAGAGCCGCAGGGACTGGACGCCCTGCGGAAATCCACTTCCATCTGCTCTTGTCTCTGGCGCTGCTGTTCCTCCAAGACACTGGACTTGTGCATAGCCTTGATGTGCTGATGGAGGAGCGTGTAGCCGCTGGTGGGGAAGCCGGGGATCATGGGCAGCCGTTCCTGGAGTACGACAGGGGACAAACAGAATCAATAAATCCTTAAGGACTGGTAGTCCTCGCCTTACGACCACAATCCGAGGCAAGAATCTCCATTTTAAAACAAGGCAATTCGTTTTTAAGTGAGCTGCTTGCCATTTTGTGACCTTCTTTGCTATGGTTGCGAAGCAAATCCCTCCGGCTGTTAAGTGAATCATGTGGTCGTTAAGCGAGTCTGGCCTCCTCCATTGACTGCGCATCTCAGAAGCTAGCCAGTGGCGATCACATGACCGCATGATGCTGCAACAGTCTTAAATGTGAACCGGTTGCCAATTGCCCAAATTTTGATCATGTGACCACGGAGATTTTGCAGCAGTTGTAAGTGCGAGGACCAGTCCTATATCACTTTGTCCAATGTGGCTGCAACTTTGAATGGTTCTTAAATGAATGGTTGTTAAGTGAAGGACTACTGGTGTATCATCAGGGAAAATCAGACACGCAGGCTGGGGAATTCTGGGAGTGGAAGCCCACCCCTCTTAAAACATGCCGGCTGGGGAATTCTGGGAGTGGAAGTCCACCCCCCTTAAAGCATGCTGGCTGGGGAATTCTGGGAGCTGAAGTCCACCCCTCTTAAAGCATGCTGGCTGGGGAATTCTGGGAGTGGAAGTCCACCCCCCTTAAAGCATGCTGGCTGGGGGATTCTGGGAGTGGAAGTCCTCCCCCCTTAAAGCATGCTGGCTGGGGAATTCTGGGAGTGGAAGTCCTCCCCTCTTAAAGGATGCTGGCTGGGGGATTCTGGGAGTGAAAATCCACCCCTCTTAAATTTCCCAGGGCTGAGAAACAGTAAGCCAGGCAACCCCTCTGCTCTCTATCTCTTTCTAGGCTTAGAAGAAAAGGGAAGATACAGTTCCCATCTGTCCAGCACTTACCATTGGTGGTATGATGGCTGCCCGGTGCTGAAGCTGCTGCAAATCCATCGGCCCTTGTTTAATCGCAGATGATACCAGCAGGGGTCCGGTGGGATTTAGCAGGGAAGGCTTGGAATCCATTGTGAAGATCCTGGAGGAAGAAGAAAAATACCCTCAGAATTATTCTATATAAAGAGGAAATGAAATATTCTATAAAGAGGAAACCAGCACTGATGATGTTCCCTAGTTGGGTCATGAAACGTCTGCAAGAAAGCAACCAAGCTCAGAGTATCAAGGACCCCACAACCCTCCTCCTCCTCCACAAATCCCTCTCCCTTCTAGCACTGATGATGTTACCTAGTTGGGCAATGAAACGTCAGAAAGGAAACCACCAAGCTCAGAGAGCACCAAGGATCCCACAGTCCTCCCCCCCTCCACCAAGCCCCTCTCCTCTAGCACTGATATTGTTCCCTAGTTGGGTAATGAAACGTCTGTAAGAAAACAACTAAGCTCAGAAATCACTGAGGACCCCACAGTCCTCCTCCTCTTCCCTCAATCTCACTCCCTCCCGGCACTGATGATGTTACCTATTTTGATAACGAAATGTCTGGAAAACATCCACCAAGCTCCCAGAGCATCAACAACCTCACAATCCTCTTCCTCCTCCCTTTCTTCTTCTCCTCTACTCTGCCAACCCCACTCCCTTCTAGCACTGATGATGTTCCCTAGTTGGGTCATGAAACATCTGCAAGAAAGCAACCAAACTCAGAGAGCACCAAGGACCCCCAGAGTCCTCCTCTCGCACTCCAACTCCCTTCTTGCATTGATGACATTACCTAGCTGGGTCATGAAACGTCTGCAAAAAAACCACCAAGTTCAGAGAGCACCCAGGACGCGTCTTTTCAACCCTGAGCTACAAATATTCTCCTTTAGAGGAAACCTCTATTAAAAAAACAGTAATAAAACCCAATGGGCCCCAAAGTGTCTGAAAAACAAATGAATTCGCCAGTAGAGTTTGGAAGAAAGTGGGCCCATCAGGAAGATTAAAATAGATATCTAAGAAATTCTGAGGTTGGAAGGGAACAATTTTCAGTTCTCCGTCCCAGGAAATGTTATGTCACCGTGTGTGAGTTGGGCGGCCCTAAAAATCTTTTAAATAAGACAACATATAAAGAAGACAAGGACTGGTATTCCTTGACTTACGACCGCAATTGAGCCCAAAATTCCTGTTGCTAATTTCTACAGTTCTACAGAGGAATCATTGAGTCTGTCATCTGCACCTCTATAACTGTCTGGTTCGGTTTGGCAACCCAACAAGACAGACACAGACTTCAGAGGATAATCAGAACTGCAGAAAAAACAATTGCTACCAACCTGCCTTCCATTGAGGACCTGTACACTGCATGGGTCAAAAAGAGGGCCGTGAAAATATTTACTGACCCCTCGCATCCTGGACACAAACTGTTTCAACTCCTACCCTCAAAACGACACTATAGAGCACTGCACACCAAGACAACTAGACACAAGAACAGTTTTTTCCCGAACGCCATCACTCTGCTAAACAAATAATTCCCTCACCACTGTCAAACTATTCACTAGGCTGCATTACTATTACTATTAGTTTTTCTCATGGCTCCTATCACTCATCTCCTCCCACTTATGACTGTATGACTGTAACTTGTTGCTTGTATCCTTACGATTTATTTTCATATTGATTGTTTCCTGATTGCTTAGTTGTACCCTATGACAATCATTGTGTCGCACCTCATGATTCTTGACAAATGTATCTTTTCTTTTATGTACACTGAGAGCATATGCACCAAAGACAAATTCCTTGTGTGTCCAATCACACTTGGCCAATAAAGAATTCTATCTATCTATCTATCTATCTATCTATCTATCTATCTATCTATCTATCTATCTATCTATCTATCTATCTATCTATCTATCTACCTACCTACCTACCTACCTACCTACCTACCTACCTATTCTATTCTAAGCGAGACATTTGTTAAGTGAGTCTTGCCCCATTCTACGACCTTTCTTGCCACAGTTATTAAGTGAATCACTGCAGTTGTTAAGTTAGTAACACGGTTGTTAAGTGAATCTGGCTTCCCCATTGATTTTCCTTGTCAGAAGGTCGCAAAAGGGGATCACGTGACCCCGGGACACTCTGACCGTCATAAACATGAATCAGTTGACAAGCATTGGAAGGTTGATCACGTGAGAGCCTCCAATGGTTGTTAAGTGTGAAAACTTTTTCAGCACCGTTGTAACTTTGAACGGTTATGATTTTTCACAGTTACGACCATGGCAGCTTCCCCGGATCAAACTTCAGAACGCTTGGTCACTGATTCATATTTATGACGGTCGCAGTGTCCTCGGGGTCATGTGATCCCTTTTTGCGTCTTTCTGACGAGCAGAGTCAATGGGGAGGCCAGATTCACTTAACAACCGTATCACCAACTTAACAAATGCGGGAAGAAAGGTCGTAAAATGGGACAAAAGTCACTTAGCCAATGTCTCGCTTAGCAACAGAAATTTGGGGCTCAATTGTGGTCGTAAGTCGAGGATTACCTGCATGTGGTCGTTGTGATTGTTGTTGCCAGGAGGGTGAGGGGTTTTTGTGTTGGGGTTTTATTTCTCTAAGCTGCCCGGACTCGCCAATTGGGCAGCCATGTCAATTTTCTTAAATAAATAAATACCTATTTGCAAACGGCCAGAAAAAGGAGAAGTAGGCGGGGGAGGTTCCTCCCGGCTTCCTCTGCTTTTCTTTTAAAAAGTGCCTTTTGTGGGTCATGGAGTACACAACCACACCTTACGTGGCAGCCACCCGAGTGTCACTAATCTTTCTGTTCTGGAGAACTGAGTGCAAACCGATTGCGGTTGAGATCTTTTGCAGGAAAAGGATTTTCCCCCTGCAAAGCTGGGAAAGAAAGAAAGAAAGAAAGAAAGAAAGAAAGAAAGAAAGAAAGAAAGAAAGAAAGAAAGAAAGAAAGAAAGAAAGAAAGAAAGAAAGAAAGAAAGAAAGAGAAGAAGGGAGGGGGGAGGGAGGGAGGGAAGGAGGGAGGGAGGGAGGGAAGGAAGGAAGGAAGGAAGAAAGAGAGAAAGAGAGAGAAAGAAAGAAAAAGAGAGAAAGAGAGACAGAAAGAGAGACAGAAAGAAAGAGAAAGACAGAGAGAGAGAGACAGAGAGAGAGAGACAGAGAGAGAAGAGAAAGGGAAAGACACAGAGAAGAGAAAAACACATACAGAGAAAGAGAGAGAAAGAGAAAGAGACAAAGAAGAGAGAGACAGAGAGAAAAAGAAAGAAAAACAGTGAGAGACACACACACACACACACACAGAAAGACAGAGAAAGTGAAACAGAGAAAGAAGAGAAAAACAAAGAAAGAGAAACAAGAGAGAGAAGAAAGAGAAGAGAGAGAGTGAGTGAGAAAGAAAAACAGAGAAAGGGAGAGAGAAAGAAAGACAGAGAAAGACAGAGAAAGAGAAACAAAGAAAGAGAAAAACAAGAGAAAGAGAAGAGAGAGGGAGAGAGAAAAAAGAGGAAGACAGAGAGAGAGAAAAAAGAAAGAGAAAAACAGGGAAAGAGACAGAGACAGAAAGAGAGAAGAGAAAGAGAAAGAGAGAAAGAAAAAGACAGAAGAGAGAAAGATGGAGAGAAGAGAGAGAGAAAGGCTGTAGTTGCAAATACCCTTTTCCAACACACACACACACACACACACACACACACACACACACACACACACACACACACACACACAGATTAAAATGAAGGTGGGGGAAACGCAGTAACTTGATCCCTCTGACATTTAGCAGGGGCTTCAGGGCAAGCCCAACCGAGATCCTTTCCTGGAGTGCGTCCAAGGCCAGAGGAAATTTTCCATTACACACCACCCTGGTTGCTTGCACCGCGGTGGCCACAGAACATTGTGAAGGAAACAAGAGCGGGTGGGACAGCTACTCGGGTGGCCTACAAGGCAGGGGTGTGGTAAACCCATTTAGAAAATCTGGGAAGGAAGATGAGAAGGGAAATGAGAAGGAAGGGAAGGAAGGGAAACAAGGAAGGAAGGGAAACAAGGAAACAAGGAAGGAAGGAAGGAAGGAAGGAAGGAAGGAAGGAAGGAAGGAAGGAAGGAAGGAAGGAAGGAAGATAATATAAAAAAGGAAGGAAGGAAGGAAGGAAGGAAGGAAGGAAGGAAGGAAGGAAGATAATATAAAAAAAGGAAGGAAGGAAACAAGGAAGGAAGGAAGGAAGGAAGGAAGATAATATAAAGAAAAGGAAGGAAGGAAGGAAGGAAGGAAGGAAGGAAGGAAGGAAGGAAGGAAGGAAGGAAGGAAGATAATATAAAAAAAGGAAGGAAGGAAGGAAGGAAGGAAGATAATATAAAAAAAGGAAGGAAGGAAACAAGGAAGGAAGGAAGGAAGGAAGATAATATAAATAAAAGGAAGGAAGGAAGGAAGGAAGGAAGGAAGGAAGGAAGGAAGGAAGGAAGGAAGGAAGATAATATAAAAAAAGGAAGGAAGGAAACAAGGAAGGAAGGAAGGAAGGAAGATAATATAAAGGAAAGGAAAGAAGGAAGGACGGAAGGCAGGAAGGCAGGAAGATAATATAAAGAAAAAGGAGGAAGGAAGGAAGGAAGATAATATACAGAAAAGGAAGGAAAAGAAGGAAGGAAGCAGTGTTGGTGCAGTGGTTAGAGTGCCATATTGCAGGCTAAACTCTGCCCACAGCCAAGAAGTTCGATCCTGACAGACTCAAGGTTGACTCAGCCTTCCATCCTTCCGAGGTGGGTAAAATGAGGACCCAGATTGTTGGGGGAAATATGCTGAACTCTGTAAACCGCTTAGAGAGGGCTGTAAAGCACTATGAAGCGGCATATAAGTCTAAGCGCTATTGCTAATGGGGTGGCCATCCGTCAGCAAGAATACCGACAGGTGAGTTTCTGGGATGGACCTTTTCACCGTGCCAGGCCTCAGACCTCACCTCTGCCTCTCAGGCTCACCGTCCACCTCTTCATCGGCACTGCAAGTGGCGCTGGAGTCGTTGTCGGATCTGGAGTCCATCCTCTGGATGCTGGCCGGGTGGCTCGAGCCAAAGTCCCCTCCATCGGGCTCCAGCTTCTCCTTCGGCCCGTCCTCGTCCCTCTCCTTGACCTCGTTCTCCACCTTGACCTGAATATCTAAGGGCGGCTTGGTGTCCATCTCTACGGGCTCCAGTTTTGGCCCGGCAGGTAGGTTGAGGACAGGCTTGGTGTCCATCATGGAGATCCTGCTCTCCGTCTCCATCAGCTCCTCCACTTCGGATTTGGCTTCTTCTTTGACCTGCAGCTCGGCCCCTTCGCTCTCCGCCGGCTTTGTGCCGGGGGTTGGCGAGGGAGGGGAGGCTCCGGGGGCCGGTTTAATGGCAGAGTCCTGCTCAGCCGCCGCCTCGGTGGTGATCTGGGAAGAGATGCTGTCCGGAGGGGCGTCTTCTAAAGGTTTGGAAGTCTCTGTTGGAGAAGGAGAGGGGGCGCTTTCGGTATCGGAGCTGTTTTCGGCACCTGGAAAGGCATTAAGTTGAGCGTAAGCACAGGAAAGGATAACAGAATAACAGGAAGGGACCTTGGAGGTCTTCTAGTCCAACCCCCTGCTCAAGCAGGAGACTTTAGACCAGGGGTCTGCAACCTTAAAACACTCAAAGAGCCATTTGGACCCGTTTCCCACAGAAAAGAAAACACCGGGAGCCACAAAACCTGGGTGGGCGTGGCCAACTCAACATCACTCACTTCCACCAGTCACATGACCCCCCAAGCCACGCCTACCAGCCAGTCATTAGGGCAGAGAACTGGTTGTTAAAAAACACCGGGAACCACAACCCCCACCCCTCCCTCCCTCCCTCCCTCCCTCCCTCCCTCCCTCCCTCCCTCCCTCCCTCCCTCTCTCTCTCTCTCTCTCTCTCTATCTCTATCTCTATCTCTCTGTCTCTGTCCTGGCCGTTGCCCTTACCTTCTCAGGCCAGGTGAGGAGTGACGGGGAGGGCGAAGGGCGGGGCTAGCCAGTGGTGGAATCACTCGACAGGGAGCCACAGCAGAGGGCCCAAAGAGCCGCATGCGGCTCCGGAGCCGCAGGTTGCTGACACCTGCCTTAGACCATTTCAGACAAATGGCTGTCCAGTCTCTTCTTAAAAACTTCCAGTGTTGGGGAACCCACAACTTCTGGAGGCAAACCCTTTCACCGATTGTAATAAGAATCATAGAAAGGGACCTTGGAGGTCTTCTAGTCCAACCCCCTGCACAAGCAGGAGACCTTATACCAAATGGTTATCCAATCTCTTCTTAAAAACTTCCAGTGTTGGAGCATTCACAACTTCTGGGACTGATTAATTGTTCTAATTGTCAGGAAATTTCTCCTAAGTTCTAAGTTGCTTCTCTCTTCGATTAGTTTTGTCCAAGATTCTGTGATTCCTGATTGATCTCAGAATTCAATCACATTCCCAAGGTTAATGTTGATCCCTTTTATGGGGAAACTAATTAAGGAGAGACCCAATCTAGAACTAAGGACAGATTTCCTGACAGTGAGAACAATTCATCAGTGGAACAGCTTGCCACCAGAAGTTGTGGGTGCTCCAACACTGGAGGTTTTTAAGAAGAGATTGGACAGTCACTTCTCTGAAACTGTATAGGGCAGTGATGGCGAACCTTTTTTTCCTCGGGTGCTGAAAGCACGTGTGAGCGCACTATCGCGCATGCGCAAGTGCCCACACCCATAATTCAATGCCTGGGGAAGGCAAAAACCATCTCCCCTGCCCCCTCGAAGGCCCTCTGGAGGCCAGAAACAGCCCATTTCCCAACTTCTGGTGAGACCGGTAGACCTGTTTTTTCCCTCCCCAGGCTCCAGAGGCTTCCCTGGAGTCTGGGGAGGGCAAAAATGCCCTCCCCCGTTCCCCCCGAGACCCTCCGGAAGCTGAAAATGCCCTCCCAGAGCCTCCGTGCGAGCTGAAAATCAGCTGGCCAGCACGCACATGGGCGCTGGAGCTGAGCTACGGCAACGGCTCGCGTGCCAGCAGATATGGCTCCACGTGCCACCTGTGGCACGCGTGCCATAGGTTCACCATCACTGGTATAGGGTCTCTTGCTTAAGCAGGGGGCTGGACTAGAAGACCTCCAAGGTCCCTTCCAGCTCTAGTCTGCTCTATTCTATTAAGAACGGTTGCAGGAATTGAGTATGGCCGGTCTAGAGAAAAGAAGGACCAGGGGAGACATGATAGCATCTTCCATTATTTAAGGGCTGCCACAAAGAGGAGGGGGTCCACCTATTCTCCAAAGCCCCTGAAGGCAGGACAAGAAACAATGGATGGACACTAATCAACCAACGTGACGGGGGCACAAAACGCACACTTCCGTCATGATGCGAACCAGTAGGGAAGGTAAGTGGAACCCACCCCTGGTCAAGATGGCCACGCCCACCCAGTCAGCCACACCCACCTGTCGTCCCCCCCCCGAGGTCAACCACAGCCCTGATGCGCCCCTCAATGAAATTGAGTTTGAGACCCCTGTTCTAGACCCACCTTCGCTGTCTTCGGGATTCTCTTCCTCGTTGGAGACCTCGATGTCCTCATCTTCTTGTGCGGAGACGGTGGACGCTACGCTCTCGCACTGCGAAACTTCCCGTTCCTCCCGCGGTCTTCGAGAAGACTAGAAAAAGGAAGGGAGACGGGGTAACTTCTGGCTTCTGCAACTAGTCCTCGACTTACGACCACAACAGGGGCCCAAATTTCCGTGGCCGAGCGAGACACTTCTTGAGCAACTTTTGTCCCATGTTGTGACCTTTCTTGCCGCAGTCGTTAAGTGAATTGTTGCAGTTGTAGTTAAAGTGAGTCACACGGATGTTAAGTGAATCTGGCTCCCCCCCCCCGTTGAGTTTCCTGGTTCAAAGGTCACAAAAGGGGATCACGTGACCCCAGGACACGACGACCATTGTAAATACGAACCAGTTGCCAAGTGTCCGAATTTTGATCACGTGACCGTCGGGATGCTGCAATGGTCGTAAGTGTGAAAAAGTTTTAAGCCACTTTTTTTCAGTGGTGTTGTAACCCCGGTCACTAAATGAATGGTTGTAAGTCGAGGATTACCCTTACGCGTTTTAAATCCTCCTGTTTATATTTTAATAGGCTGGCCTTTCGACTTGCGAGCACAATTTGGAACAGAAAATTTGTCCATATAAGTGATCTGTTGGTTAAGAAAGCCACCGTGGGAATTATGACTGCCACAGTTGTTAAGTGAATCACTGCAGTTGTTAAGTGAGTAACCAGGTTCTTAAGTGAATCTGGCTTCCCCATTGACTTTGCTCGTCAGAAGTTCGCAAAAAGGGATCGCGTGACCCCGGAATACTGTGACCGTCATAAATACGAAACAGTTGCCAAGTGTCTGAATTTTGACGGGGATGCTGCAGTGGTTGTTAAGTGTGAAAAAGTTTGAAGCCAGTTTTTTTTCAGTGCTGCTGTAACTTCGAACGGTCACTAAAGAAATGGTTATAAGTCGAAAACTATCTGTATAGTAGGAGAGGAAAGTAGAGGAGGCGGCAAGAACGGAATCAGCCTTGAATCCTTACGTTCCCACAAGTGATCTAACGCCAATCCCTTTTGAATTGTGTTGATTCTTATTAAGGCTGACTGTTAGCTGATTAATTCTTGTTGATAGGCATAAGTGATAACTCAATTTAACCGGAATTTAATGTGTGGCCTTTTATCCTTCATGCTTTAAACATGTCCTGGATTTCCTGCTTTAGCCCGGAGGGCGTGGATTGGACAGTCTGACTCCTCTAATATCTTAAAACCAGGGGTCTGGGCTCTTCAGTAAATGTTGGGATAACAATGTCCAGGATGGGCATCCTTTAGGGCCAGGAAAAGTCATCCTGCAGGGCTTGGGAGATATGCCTTATCTGCCATGTCAGTCTTCTGAATCATTATCTCTGCTGAAATTAGGTTGTGGCCTAATTTCTGTGGCCTTTTTGTTGTTGTTGTTAGTTGGGAAGTTGTGTCCGACCCATCGCAACCCCATGGACAACGTTCCTCCAGGCCTTCCTGTCCTCTACCATCCTCTGGAGTCCATTTAAGCTCACGCCGACTGCTTCAGTGACTCCATCCAGCCACCTCGTTCTCTGTCGTCCCCTTCTTCTTTTGCCCTCAATCGTTCCCAGCATTAGGCTCTTCTCCAGTGAGTCCTTCCTTCTCATTTGGTGGCCTTTTGGAAGGTCTCAAAAGACTCGGTGGTATGCCTGGGTCTGGGGTCCCAAGTGAAGCAAGAAGGGCCCCGTTTCCTGGTTATGGTAACATTTACGGATTATAATATTTGTTGGCCACTGTTAAGTGTTCCATTTTTTTTCTACTGTGGGTTTTAATTGGTTTTAATTGAGTTGGTGGCTGTCTGAGGACCAGAGGCACTGGTTTGAGATGGATGGCCATACAAATTGAATGGATGGATGGATGGATAATGGATGGATGGATGGATAAATAATGGATGGATGGCTAACAAATGAACGGAAAATGAATGATGGATGGATGGATGAATTGATGGATGAATGATGAATTGATGTAAAATGAATGAATGGATGGATAAATAAATAATGGATGAATAATGGATGGATGGATGGATGAAGAACGAATGGATGGATAAAAACTGAATGGATGGCTAACAAATGAATGGATAATGAATGAATGATGGATGGATGGATGGAAGAATGAATTGATGTAAAATGAATGAATGCATGGATAAATAATGAATGAATGAATAATGGATGGATGGATGGATGGATGGATGAATACTGAATGGATGGCTAACAAATGAGCGGATAATGAATGATGGATGGATGGATGAATTGATGGATGGATGAAAGAATGAACTGATGGGAAATGAATGAATGCATGGATAATTAACGAATGAATGGATGATGGATGAATGAACTGATAGCTAAACAATGAATGGATGGATGAATCGATAAGAATTAATAGATGGGTAGATGGATGGATGGATGGATGGATGAATAAATGGATGGATGGATGAATCGATGGATAATGAATGGATAGCAGGATAAGGAATGGATGATTGATTGATTGATTGAATGAATGAATGAAATTCTTGACATGGAAAGCTCTTGGAATCTGTCTGAATGAAGATGGCCGAAAATGGTCAATTCCCGGTTTTTTCCAGGTAGCCCCCAATTACTCTCCCGCCCCCCCAACTCACCCCCCCAGCCCCCTCCCTTCACCTGTCTGCCCTTCTCACCTTCTGCTTGTACTGCTGGAGGAGGCTGTCCAGGTTGTGTCTCCGCTTGTAGTTGAAGTAGAAGTTCTTGCACTGGGCTTCGCTCTTTGTCCCCACCATCTTGGCGATGGCCGCCCAGTTCCGCCCGTGTTCCACCAGCCCTGCCGACACACGACATAACATTGGGTCAGACCTCGTGGCTCCGAAATTTGGGGTGGGGAGGTGGTGGTGGTGGTGGGGAAACCTGCGTGTTCCTACCACCTTCTTTCCACAATGCCCAAACTTTATAAAATGAGATCAGACCCTTGTAACCTAATCACTGATGGCTCATTTGGCTTTTCTGTGACAGAAACCCCGTGGATAGCTTGCAGTGCCTGGGAGGAACCCTTGATGTCATCTATCCCAACCCTCGGCCCATAAGTATTTATTTCAAATATTTTCCCCAGACCTTAGAATGGTACAGGCAGTCCTGAACTGAGAACCTTAATGACTGTACAAATTTAAGAAGCTGCTGAAAATAATGACGTAAGACTGGTCCTCACACTTACAACCGTTGCAGTGTCTCCACAGTCACGTGATCAAAAATTTCGGCACCTGGCAATCAGCATGTACTTATGACAGTGGCCATGAATTCTAGTCTCGTGTTAGGCATGAACGCCAGTTGGGTGACAATCACCAAGAGACGGTGAGTTCTAATCCCGCCTTAGGCATGAAAGCCATCAGGGTGACTTTGGGCCAATCACCAAGAGACTGGGAGTTCTAGTCCCACCTTAGGCATGAAAGAAACTGGGTGACTTTGGGCCAATCACCAGGAGACTGGGAGTTCTAGTCCTGCCTTAGGCATGAAAGCTGGCTGGGTGACTTTGGGCCAATCACCAAGAGACTGGGAGTTCTAGTCCCACCTTAGGCATGAAAGAAACTGGGTGACTTTGGGCCAATCACCAGGAGACTGGGAGTTCTAGTCCTGCCTTAGGCATGAAAGCTGGCTGGGTGACTTTGGGCCAATCACCAGGAGACTGGGAGTTCTAGTCCTGCCTTAGGCATGAAAGCTGGCTGGGTGACTTTGGGCCAATCACCAACCCACTTCACAGGGTGGTTGTGGTAGGAAAAACAGGAAGAAGAAAAGAATGTTGGATTACGCAGGCCTCCTTGAGTTATATGTAAGATTAAAGGCGATTAAAATGAAATCAATAAAAAAATTTAATTGCATCGTGCGAATTTACCAGACGGGTCCCTATCCAAGATATCCCACACTCTTCATACTCTATATAAATGACCTTTGCGATCACATTACTAGCGACTGCGTTCTCTTCGTCGATGATGTAAAACTCTTCAACACCACCGACAACACTACTATCCTCCAAAAAGACCTAGACTTTGTGACAGAATGGTCTAACATCTGGCAACTCCAAATCTCAACCAACAAATGCTCTGTCCTACACATTGGCAAAAAAAATCAGAACATTAAATACAAGCTGAAAAGTCAAGACCTTACAGACGACCCTCACCCTGTCAAAGATCTTGGAATACTCATATCAAATGACCTAAGTGCCAAAGCCCACTGCAACAACATCGCCAAAAAGGCTTCAAGAACTGTTAACCTAATCTTACGTAGCTTCTTCTCCGGTAATATCACAGTACTAACCAGAGCATACAAAACATTCACCAGACCAATCCTCGAATACAGCTCATCTGTCTGGAACCCACACCGCATATCGGACATAAATACATTAGAAAGTGTCCAGAGATACTTTACGAGAAGAGTCCTCCACTCCTCTACTCGCAACAGAATACCTTACGCAACCAGACTTGAAATCCTGGGCTTAGAAAGCTTAGAACTACGTCGCCTTCGGCATGACCTAAGCATAGCTCATAAAATTATCCGCTACAACATCCTTCCTGTCAACGACTACTTCAGCTTCAACCACAACAATACACAAGCACACAACAGATACAAACTCAAAGTGAAGCGCTCCAAACTTGACTGTAGAAAATACGACTTTAGCAACAGAGTGGTAAATGTCTGGAACTCACTACCTGAATCTGTGGTTTCGTCACCAAGCCCCCAAAACTTTACCCTTAGACTGTCCACTGTTGACCTCACCCGATTCCTAAGAGGTCAGTAAGGGGCGTGCAAAAGTGCACCAGCGTGCCTACCGTCCCTGTCCTAATGTTCCCTCTTATCAGTACCCATCTTATGTATACAAACAATGTTTTATCTATGTATATTACCAACATGTACTTGACAAATAAATAAAATAATAATAAGAATAAATAATAAGAAGCTTCAATTTAGCAGGAGCAGAACTTCTACAGCAAAGCAATAAAAATAAAATAAAATAAAAATAAAACAGGATTTATTTATCTGGAGCAATCTCAGGGGAATTTTCTCCTCTTTGGAAAATCCCGGGAGATTTGTGGAAGCGGGAAGGAGGCCCTTTCCCCAGATAGCTCTCTTGTCTGCACCGCCTTCTCCCATCTCAAGCCAGGCCTTCCCCTTCCTGGCCGGCAAGACGCAGCGGCTGAACCCGCCTAAGGTCATCCCGTGTCACTTGCCAAGAATTTTTTACAGCCAGCCCTCTGACCCTACGCCACCGAAAGGCTTATCTGCTGGATCATGCCGTCTCCCCGGCTGACATAACCTAATTCTCTCCGGGCCAGAAAGCCCTGGTCCTCTCCTGCCCTTCCCCACCCCACCAGGGAGGACAACGGTGGGGCTAGAAACAAGCCACTGAGGTCTGATCTGCGACCGGAATACAGAATGACAGTTGGAAGGGACCTTGGAGGTCTTCTAGTCCAACCCCCGGCTCAAGCAAGAGAATCTATGCCGTTCTGGACAAATGGTTGTCCGGTCCCTTCTTAAAATCTCCAGATAAGTTTCCCTTCAAGGATTTATGATGTTACCTAGTTGGGTCATGAAACATCTGCAAGTAAACCACCAAGCTCAGAGAGCACCAAGAAGCTCAGATTGGTCTTTCCGAATTCCACAACCCCTTCTTCTTCTAGCACTGATCGTGTTACCTAGCTGGGTCATGAAACGTCCGCAAGAAAACCACCGAGCTCACAGAGCACCAATGACCCCACAGTCCTCCTCCTCCTCCCTTCTAACACTGATGCTGTTCCCTAGTTGGGTCACAAAACGTCCACAAGAAAACCCAGCGAGTTCAGAGAGCACCAAGGACCCCCACAATCCAACCTTGAGTTACAAATACTCTCTTCTCTTCGATGTGATATAATCAACTTATAAGATACACGACTACTTGTATGCATTAGAGCAGTGTTTCCCAACCTTGGCAACTTGAAGATATCTGGACTTCAACTCCCAGAATTCCCCAGCCAGCATTCGCTGGCTGGGGAATTCTGGCAGTTGAAGTCCAGATATCTTCAAGTTGCCAAGGTTGGGAAACACTGCATTAGAGTCAGAGGAAGAAACTTTTGGGTTGTTGTTTTTTCAAAATAAACCTTCAAACTGAGCAAAACCAGATTTGGAAGAAAGCAACCTAACAATCCTCCCCCCACCCCTTATGCCCCCCTCCCCCCCAAAAACCAACACGCTTTAGAAACTGAGCTTTTATTCCTTCCTGCTTTTACAGTAAGTCCCAAACGTGAATCAGTGTTTAAAAACCTATCTGGGGTTTGGACACAAGGGGAAAAAGGAGGTAAATCAATCATCCAGTAAGGGGGGGAAGGATTTAACAAAAAAAAAAAAATCAAGGCAAAAGAGGAGGAGGAGGAGAGGGAGAAATTGATGGCCATGAGTCATAAGCAAAGAGAGAGGGGGAAAAAAACCCCAAACAACCTCAAAAGTTATCTGGAACAGTTTTTAGACATTTTTGGTCGTCTGGGCAACGGGGATCTGCTCTTTCCAAGTCTTGAGAAGATCCAGTTGTGCAAATCACACGCACACCATTTCCTGGCAGCCGAAAACCCGCTTATCAAAATGCTGTTGCAATCCCGTGGTTTTTTTTTTTTTTGGTGGGGAGGGGGCTGCTAAGGCGGAACAGATCCCTTAATTCAGGGGTCCCCCCAACCCTCTTCTGACAAACAGAGTCCACGGGGGGGGGGACGGGGACGGCCGGGTGACCCCGTCTTCATACAGCCGCCAGCGATTCACTTAACGAGGTTGGCAGGAACGGTCGTCATACGAGACAAAACTCAAACTTAACGGTCTTGCTTAGCAACAGAAATTTTCGATTGGGTCGTTAAGTCGAGGGCTAGTTGCAATGATGTATTTCAAGGGTGGGTGAGTCAACCAGGCCTTGAGGGGGAGGGGCTTAATTCACCTGGCTGGACATTCCCCCCAATGGAGGAATCCCCCCCCCCTTTTTTGGGTGCATCGCCACCAGCGAAACTCCTGAAATATTTGAGAGAATTCAAGGTTCCCGATGAGGCTTGGAGCGAGCAATTGGTTGGGCTGATGAGAAAATAGGCCGTCCTTCAATAATGCTGCTTTTATTATTTATTTATTTATTTATTTATTTATTTATTTATTTATTTATTTATTTATTTACTTACTTACTTACTTACTTATATATATAAATTCCTTCCATATATATATTCCATATATATGTTCCATATATATTCCATATATATATATATATATATATATATATATATATATATATATATATATATATATATATATATATATATATATATATATATATATATATATATATATATATATATTCCTTCCATACACCAGGATCACTGATAGGGAAGAGAACCTGGCCTAGAGGTTAACACTTCTGCCTTATAAGTAGACTGCCCAGGTTCAAATCCCACTACGGGTATGGCTATCTGACGAGAGCAAAATAGCTCGAAATAGATCTATAATAGTCTCCCTTTATTTTCATTTATCAGCAAAAAAAATGTTACACACACACACACACACACACACATATATATATATGGGTTATTTTAAAACTGGGGTCCCCAACCTGTGAGATCAGGCCGTGGCATGCCAGAAACCAAGCCACGCAAACCATCGAATTTCCATGCATGGGATGCAGGCAGCACGCAAAACCACGTCCCCTCTGGTCCACGGAAGAACCTCTTGCCATGGAACCGGTCCCTGGTGCCCCAAAGATTGGGGGCCATTGCCTTAATTCACCCCAAGACGTTTTACAGAGTAATAAGAGTTGGAAGGGGTCTTAGAGGTCTTCTAGTTTTCCCAGTTGCAATGTACGGCTGTGAAAGTTGGACCATAAGAAAGGCTGAGCGCCAAAGAATGGAGGCCTTTGAACTATGGTGCTGGAGAAGACTCCTGCGAGTCCCTTGGACTGCAAGGCGATCCAACCGGTCAGTCCTAGAGGAGATCAACCCTGACCGCTCTTTAGAAGGCCAGATCCTGAAGATGAAACTCAAATACTTTGGCCACCTAATGAGAAGGAAGGACTCACTGGAGAAGAGCCTAATGCTGGGAACGACTGAGGGCAAAAGAAGAAGGGGACGACAGAGAACGAGGGGGCTGGATGGAGTCACTGAAGCAGTCGGCGTGAGCTTAAATGGACTCCAGAGGATGGTGGAGAACAGGAAGGCCTGGAGGAACATTGTCCATGGGGTTGCGATGGGTCGGACATGACTTCGCAACTAACAACAACAACAAGCCTACCCCCCTTGCTCGAATAGGGACCCTGTTCCATTTGGGACAGTTTCTTCGTGAAAACCTGCAAGAATGGAGCCAACCTTTAGTGCAGTGTTTCCCAACCTTGGCAACTTGAAGATATCTGGACTTCAACTCCCAGAATTCCCCAGCCAGCGAATGCTGGCTGGGGAATTCTGGGAGTTGAAGTCCAGATATCTTCAAGTTGCCAAGGTTGGGAAACACTGCTTTAGTGGGATGGGTGACTGGGATGTTTCAAAGGAAAAGGATAAATACAGGTAGGCCTCGCTTTACGACGGTTCATTTAGCGACCCTTTCAAAATTACAACGGCAAATGAGAAAAGGGACTCATGCCCGTTTTTCACACGACCGTGGCAGCAACCCCATGATCAAAATTCAGATGCTTGGCAACTGACTTGTATTTATGACGGTCGGAGTGTTCCCGGGGTCACGTGATTCCCCCTTTGTGACCTTCCGATGAGCAAAGTCAATGGGGAAGCCGGATTCACTTAACGACCGTCTTACTAACTTAACAACTGCAGCCGATCAACTTAACAACGTAGAAGGCATGAAAGGTCATGAAACGAGGCACAATTCACTTAACAAATGTTTCACTTAGCAACAAAAATTTGGGGCTCGATTGTGGAAACTAATCAAGGAGAGAAGCCACCTAGAACTAAGGAGAAATGACCTGACAGTGAGCACAATTAACCAGTGGAACAGCCTGCCTCCAGAAGTTGTGGGTGCTCCAACACTGGAAGTTTTTAAGAAGATGTTGGATAACCATTTGTCTGAAACGGTATAGGGTCTCCTGCTTGAGCAAGGGGTTGGACTAGAAGACCTCCAAGGTTCCTTCCAGCTCTTTTATTCTGCTATCCATCCTTCCTTCCTTCCTTTCCTTCCTTCCCTCCCTTCCTCCCCCCTTCCCTTCCCCTCCCCTTCTTTCCTTCTCCATCTCTGGAGGTTTTTACAAAAAGACTGGACCAATCACTTGTCTGAAACGGTATAGGGTCTCCTGCATGAGCAGGGGGTTGGACTAGAAGACCTCCAAGGTTCCTTCCAGCTCTTTTATTCTGCTATCCATCCTTCCTTCCTTCCTTTCCTTCCTTCCCTCCCTTCCTCCCCCCTTCCCTTCCCCTCCCCTTCTTTCCTTCTCCATCTCTGGAGGTTTTTACAAAAAGACTGGACCAATCACTTGTCTGAAATGGTATAGGGTCTCCTGCATGAGCAGGGGGCTGGACTAGAAGACCTCCAAGGTCCCTTCCCACTCTGCTGTTACTCTGGTTCTTTATAGACAAATCCCAAACCCCATTGGTAGGAGTGAAAACTTCCTTTCCTTGCAGATTATTCCGAAGTCCTGTGGGAAGCGGCAGCCACAGATGGTTCACGTCAGCAGGAATGAATTTGGGGAGACGAGGCCTGGAAGCCACCAGAGACCCAATTTCTGCATGAAAAAGACCTCGCCTCAAACCCGGGAGCGCTAATGAGGCCTGACAGAACCTCCCCCAAGAGTGGGGCTGACCTACTTGGGACCGGTGGTGGCGGCCCAGCCCATTGGCAGAGCTCCCTTCAGGCTGCAAGATCCCAGGTTGGCTGCCCTGCCTGGAATTTCCAGCAAAGGGGACATCCAGAACTGTGTGTCACAGGCCGGCCTTGGGTTCCAAAGAGACTTCAAACAAACAAACAAACAAACAAACAAACAAACAAACAAACAAACAAACAAACAAACAAACAGGGAGGGAAGGAAGGAAGGAAGGAAGGAAGGAAGGAAGGAAGGAAGGAAGGAAGGAAGGAAGGAAGGAAGGAAGGAAAAGAAAGAAAGAAAGAAAGAAAAAGTAAGAGAGAGAGAGAGAGAGAAAGTAAGAGAGAGAGAGAAAGAGAGAGAGAGAAAGAAAGAGAGAAAGAAAAGAAAGAAAGAAAGAAAGAAAGAAAGAAAGAAAGAAAGAAAGAAAGAAAGAAAGAAAGAAAGAAAGAAAGAAAGAAAAGAGGAAGGAAGGAAGGCATAGAAGAACCTAATAATAAAGGAAGGAAGGAAGGGGAGAAAGAGGAAAGAAGAGAAAGGAAAAGAAAAAGGAAGGAAGGAAGAAGAGAAAAAGGAAAGAAGAAAAAGGAAAGGAAGGATGGATGGAAGGAAGGGGAAGGGAGGGAGGGAGAGAAGGAAGGAAGGGAGTGGAAGGGAGGAGACAGGGAGGGGGCAGGGAGCGAAGGAAAGAAAAAGGATGAAAGAAAGAAAGAAAGAAAGAAAGAAAGAAAGAAAGAAAGAAAGAAAGAAAGAAAGAAAGAAAGAAAGAAAGAAAGAAAGAAAGAAAGAAGAGGAGAGGAGAGGAGAGGAGAGGAGAGGAGAGGAGAGGAGAGGAGAGGAAAGAAAGAAAGAAAGAAAGAAAGAAAGAAAGAAAGAAAGAAAGAAAGAAAGAAAGAAAGAAAGAAAGAAAGGGGAGGGAGGGAGGGAGGGAGGGAGGGAAGGAAGGAAGGAAGGAAGGAAGGAAGGAAGGAAGGAAGGAAGGAAGGAAGGAAGGAAGGAAGGAAGGAAGGAAGGGGCTTTACCTTTTTTTGCAACCTCCATCTCTTCTTCCGTCCAGCGCGAGGTCTCCACTGGCTCCGCGGAAGCTGGAACAAGGTAGAGAGGGAAGAAGAGAGAGAGAGAGAGGAGAACCGGTCAGAAGGCGTAAAAGGCCAGACTTTGTGCTTTCCGCATAATCTATTAATCTGTTTACAGGAAGGCCTGCTCAGGCCGGCCGCTTGGGAACCCTGCCCACTGACAGCGGGAGGGCGTCAGTTCTTATTACATCAAAAACAAAACAAAAAAAAAGAGGAGGAAAAGAAAAGGAAAAAGAAAAACAAGAGTGAAGGGAGGAGGAGAAATCCCCTTCTCGTGTGGGAGGAGGCCAGAAAAGGCCATCGGCCCAAACGCTGTCTGGAAGATTTATGGCCCTGAAGGGCCTTGGCAACGGCAGTGACTGTGGCAACTTGAAGATCTGTGGACTTCAACTCCCAGAATTCCCCAGCCGGACATGCATCCTGTATGTACTGTAGATTTGCATATTGTATATTGAGTGGGTCAGAAGGAGGGCTGAGAAAATAATTAAGAGACCCCTCGTATCCTGGACATTAACTGTTTCAGCTCCTCCCCTCGGGACGGCAATATAGGGCAGGGGTCTCCCAACAGCCATTTTAAGACTTCTGGACTTCAACTCCCAGAATTCCCCAGCCAGCATGCTGGCTGGGGAATTCTGGGAGTTGAAGTCCACAAGTCTTAATGCGGCCAAGTGCTGGTGGCTGGGGAATTCTGGGAGTTGAAGTCCACAAGTCTTAAAGTGGCCAAGTGCTGGTGGCTGGGGAATTCTGGGAGTTGAAGTCCACAAGTCTTAAAGCGGCCAAGTGCTGGTGGCTGGGGAATTCTGGGAGTTGAAGTCCACAAGTCTTAAAGCAGCCAAGTGCTGCTGGCTGGGGAATTCTGGGAGTTGAAGTCCACAAGTCTTAAAGTGGCCAACTGCTGGTGGCTAGGGAATTCTGGGAGTTGAAGTCCACAAGTCTTAAAGTGGCCAACTGCTGGTGGCTGGGGAATTCTGGAAGTTGAAGTCCACAAGTCTTAAAGCGGCCAAGTGCTGGTGGCTGGGGAATTCTGGGAGTTGAAGTCCACAAGTCTTAAAGCAGCCAAGTGCTGCTGGCTAGGGAATTCTGGGAGTTGAAGTCCACAAGTCTTAAAGCAGCCAAGTGCTGCTGGCTAGGGAATTCTGGGAGTTGAAGTCCACAAGTCTTAAAGCGGCCAACTGCTGGTGGCTAGGGAATTCTGGGAGTTGAAGTCCACAAGTCTTAAAGTGGCCAACTGCTGGTGGCTGGGGAATTCTGGAAGTTGAAGTCCACAAGTCTTAAAGCGGCCAAGTGCTGGTGGCTGGGGAATTCTGGGAGTTGAAGTCCACAAGTCTTAAAGCAGCCAAGTGCTGCTGGCTAGGGAATTCTGGGAGTTGAAGTCCACAAGTCTTAAAGCAGCCAAGTGCTGCTGGCTAGGGAATTCTGGGAGTTGAAGTCCACAAGTCTTAAAGCGGCCAACTGCTGGTGGCTGGGGAATTCTGGGAGTTGAAGTCCACAAGTCTTAAAGCGGCCAAGTGCTGGTGGCTGGGGAATTCTGGGAGTTGAAGTCCACAAGTCTTAAAGCAGCCAAGTGCTGGTGGCTGGGGAATTCTGGGAGTTGAAGTCCACAAGTCTTAAAGCAGCCAAGTGCTGGTGGCTGGGGAATTCTGGGAGTTGAAGTCCACAAGTCTTAAAGCAGCCAAGTGCTGGTGGCTGGGGAATTCTGGGAGTTGAAGTCCACAAGTCTTAAAGCGGCCAAGTGCTGGTGGCTGGGGAATTCTGGGAGTTGAAGTCCACAAGTCTTAAAGCGGCCAAGTGCTGGTGGCTGGGGAATTCTGGGAGTTGAAGTCCACAAGTCTTAAAGTGGCCAACTGCTGGTGGCTAGGGAATTCTGGGAGTTGAAGTCCACAAGTCTTAAAGTGGCCAACTGCTGGTGGCTGGGGAATTCTGGAAGTTGAAGTCCACAAGTCTTAAAGCGGCCAAGTGCTGGTGGCTGAGGAATTCTGGGAGTTGAAGTCCACAAGTCTTAAAGCGGCCAAGTGCTGGTGGCTGGGGAATTCTGGGAGTTGAAGTCCACAAGTCTTAAAGCAGCCAAGTGCTGGTGGCTGGGGAATTCTGGGAGTTGAAGTCCACAAGTCTTAAAGCGGCCAAGTGCTGGTGGCTGGGGAATTCTGGGAGTTGAAGTCCACAAGTCTTAATGCGGCCAAGTGCTGGTGGCTGGGGAATTCTGGGAGTTGAAGTCCACAAGTCTTAAAGCGGCCAAGTGCTGGTGGCTGGGGAATTCTGGGAGTTGAAGTCCACAAGTCTTAAAGCAGCCAAGTGCTGGTGGCTGGGGAATTCTGGAAGTTGAAGTCCACAAGTCTTAAAGCGGCCAAGTGCTGGTGGCTGAGGAATTCTGGGAGTTGAAGTCCACAAGTCTTAAAGCGGCCAAGTGCTGGTGGCTGGGGAATTCTGGGAGTTGAAGTCCACAAGTCTTAAAGCAGCCAAGTGCTGCTGGCTGGGGAATTCTGGGAGTTGAAGTCCACAAGTCTTAAAGCGGCCAAGTGCTGCTGGCTGGGGAATTCTGGGAGTTGAAGTCCACAAGTCTTAATGCGGCCAAGTGCTGGTGGCTGGGGAATTCTGGGAGTTGAAGTCCACAAGTCTTAAAGCGGCCAAGTGCTGGTGGCTGGGGAATTCTGGGAGTTGAAGTCCACAAGTCTTAAAGCAGCCAAGTGCTGGTGGCTGGGGAATTCTGGGAGTTGAAGTCCACAAGTCTTAAAGCAGCCAAGTGCTGGTGGCTGGGGAATTCTGGGAGTTGAAGTCCACAAGTCTTAAAGCGGCCAAGTGCTGGTGGCTGGGGAATTCTGGGAGTTGAAGTCCACAAGTCTTAAAGCGGCCAAGTGCTGGTGGCTGGGGAATTCTGGGAGTTGAAGTCCACAAGTCTTAAAGTGGCCAACTGCTGGTGGCTAGGGAATTCTGGGAGTTGAAGTCCACAAGTCTTAAAGTGGCCAACTGCTGGTGGCTGGGGAATTCTGGAAGTTGAAGTCCACAAGTCTTAAAGCGGCCAAGTGCTGGTGGCTGAGGAATTCTGGGAGTTGAAGTCCACAAGTCTTAAAGCGGCCAAGTGCTGGTGGCTGGGGAATTCTGGGAGTTGAAGTCCACAAGTCTTAAAGCAGCCAAGTGCTGGTGGCTGGGGAATTCTGGGAGTTGAAGTCCACAAGTCTTAAAGCGGCCAAGTGCTGGTGGCTGGGGAATTCTGGGAGTTGAAGTCCACAAGTCTTAATGCGGCCAAGTGCTGGTGGCTGGGGAATTCTGGGAGTTGAAGTCCACAAGTCTTAAAGCGGCCAAGTGCTGGTGGCTGGGGAATTCTGGGAGTTGAAGTCCACAAGTCTTAAAGCAGCCAAGTGCTGGTGGCTGGGGAATTCTGGGAGTTGAAGTCCACAAGTCTTAAAGCAGCCAAGTGCTGGTGGCTGGGGAATTCTGGGAGTTGAAGTCCACAAGTCTTAAAGCGGCCAAGTGCTGGTGGCTGGGGAATTCTGGGAGTTGAAGTCCACAAGTCTTAAAGCGGCCAAGTGCTGGTGGCTGGGGAATTCTGGGAGTTGAAGTCCACAAGTCTTAAAGTGGCCAACTGCTGGTGGCTAGGGAATTCTGGGAGTTGAAGTCCACAAGTCTTAAAGTGGCCAACTGCTGGTGGCTGGGGAATTCTGGAAGTTGAAGTCCACAAGTCTTAAAGCGGCCAAGTGCTGGTGGCTGAGGAATTCTGGGAGTTGAAGTCCACAAGTCTTAAAGCGGCCAAGTGCTGGTGGCTGGGGAATTCTGGGAGTTGAAGTCCACAAGTCTTAAAGCAGCCAAGTGCTGCTGGCTGGGGAATTCTGGGAGTTGAAGTCCACAAGTCTTAAAGCGGCCAAGTGCTGGTGGCTGGGGAATTCTGGGAGTTGAAGTCCACAAGTCTTAAAGCAGCCAAGTGCTGCTGGCTGGGGAATTCTGGGAGTTGAAGTCCACAAGTCTTAAAGCGGCCACGTTTGGAGACCCCACTATAGGGGTCTGCATGCCAAAACAACCTAATTCTCTCAGTGCTGCTAATGTCTATACATATGAACTCATGCAGTATGGGCCGTGGTATTAATATTCATCCTTATTATCTTGTCCCAAAGGTGATTTTTTCAGGAGGCAACTGGACTTCCTTGTTTTTTCTTTGAAGACCTTTCGCTTCTCATCCAAGAAGCTTCTTCAGCTCTGATTGGATGGTGAGGAATGGAAGGATATATTATAAATGACCAACTGTCTGCAAGGAGTATGAATCCTTCCATTCCCCACCATCCGGTCAGAGCTGAAGAAGCTTCTTGGATGAGCTTTATTCAGCAGATATATTCTCACTGTGCCCAGATAGAGAAATATCTGTCTCTACCTAGGATCGAACTCACAGCCTCCTGATTGTGAGGCGAGAGCTCCACCTCTAGGCCACCGCACCACTTCTCCAAACCAGGATCACACGGTTTATTTCAGATCAGCTTAATCGTGGTTATGTGGGGAGAGAGAAGAGGGCAGAGGGAAGGGGAAAAGAGACAGAAAGATTGTGATCTCTCCTGCCACCTGGCCTTACTTAACAACCATTATTATTAACTTAACAACTGCTGTGATTCACTTAACAACGGTAATCAGAAAGGTCATAAAATGGGGCAAAATTCACTTAACAACGCTGGTTTTTTTGGTAACAATGGAAGGCTTGCGCTCAATTGTGGTCGTTAACCACAGGTAGTCCTCAACTTACAACTGTTCGTTTAGCGACCGTTCAAAGTTACAACGGCACTGGAAAAAAAGACACGATAGCTTTTCACATTTACGACGGTCGCCCCCTCTCTGTGGTCACGTGACTTTACATTCGAATGCTCGACAAATGATTCCTATTTATGACGATCGCAGTGTCCCCCGGGGAGGGGGGAGAGAAATCACGCGATCCCCTTTTGCGACCTCCTGACAAGCAAAGTCAACGGGGAATCCGGATTCACTTAACGACCGGGTGACTCACTTAACGATGGAAGCGATTCACTTGAAAAAAACAGGGCAAGAAAAATCGTGAAATGGGGGGGCGGGGAAAAGCTCACTCAACAGGTCTCTCACTTAACAACATCAATTCTGGGCTCTACCGTGGTCATAAGCCGAGGACGACCTGCACTGCTTTCTAAACCCAGAGCATCATGGGAAGGATTTTGGAAGCCAGAAAACCAAGATTGGGAGAAGGCATTTCGTGACAAATCGAGATTGACCGAGATGGTCAGGGGCCGTTCTTGGGACCCCCCCCCCTTGACTTACAGGGTTCTGGTGGGGGCGGAAGAGGAGGGGGTGGCTCTTCAGCGGCGGCCGCTGCAGCCGCGTTTGCCGCGGCGGCTTCGTTCGTCATCGATCGGGTGACCCTGCCTTTCCGTCGGCCTTGGCTGTTGGCCGTCTTACGCCCTCTCGGAGCTGCGGGCTCCCGTTCTTCGGACTCCTCTGGCTGGGCTTCGATTTTCTCCTTTTCCTTGATATTTTCCCTGGGGAGACATGGGGGGTGGGGTGAAAAAAGTCAGGGATGGCTGGGACGGCGTGACTTGGGTGGAGAGAGACGGATGGACGGACAGCTGGGGTACGAAAGAGCGTGAGCTACGTAACCCTTGCTAGCTCCTTTGGCAAGTTGGAGGAATCTCGGGCAGGCGCGGAGGGGGCAGGCTGACCCAGCGAGGAATTCTGGACTGGATGGATGGGACTTGTGATACCCACAGAAGAGAAGATTCGTTGCTCAGGGTTGAACTGTGGGGTCCTTGGGGCTCACCGAGTTTGTTTTCTTGCAGACGTTTCGTGACCCGGCTAGGGAACATCATCAGTGCTGGAAGGGAATGGGGTTTGGGAGGAGGGAGGAGGAGGAGGACTGTGGGGTCCTCTCTGAACTTGGTGGTTTTCTTGCAGACGTTTCATCACCCAACTAGGTAACATCATCAGTGCTACAAGGGAGTGGGGTTTATGAAGAGGAGGAGGAGGAGGAGGAGGAGGAGGAGGAGGAGGAGGAGGAGGAGGAGGAGGAGGAGGAGGGTTGGCTTTCTGATAATATACTAGTGGCTTGGCCTGTCTGTGTTGGTAGGAGTGTTGTTTTCTTGATCATTAAAACAGCGAGCAAGCCACCCCTCGTTCCCAGCACTGGTGATGTTACCTAGTTGGGTAACACCAAAGACCTACCATCTAGCTATCGCTTTCTTTCTTTCTTTCTTTCTTTCTTTCTTTCTTTCTTTCTTTCTTTCTTTCTTTCTTTCTTTCTTTCTTTCTTTCTCTTTCTTTCTTTCTCTTTCCTTCCTTCCATCCTTCATCCCCCTCCCTTTTCTCCTTCCTTCCTTCCTTCTTTCCTTACATCCTTCCTTCCTTCCTCCCCCTCCCTTTTCTCCTTCCTTCCTTCCTTCCTTCCTTCCTTCCTTCCCTTTCCTTCCTTCCATCCATCCATCCATCCATCCATCCATCCATCCATCCATCCATCCATCCAACTACAACAGGCTAATCAAGGAACCACCAAGAAGAAAAATACATCCCCACCAACATTGACAGGGCAAGCCACTAGTAAATAAACAGAAAGATAACCCCACTCCTTTCTACCACTGATATTGTTCCCTAGTTGGGTCATGAAATGTCTGCAAGAAAACCACCAAGCTTAGAGAGCACCAAGGATCTCCCAGTCTTCCCCTTCTAGCACTGATGATGATACTTAGTTGGGTAATGAAACGTCTGCAAGAAAACCACCAAGCTGGAGAGCACCAAGGACCCCATCGTCCCCCTCCTCCTCCTCCCTGCAAACCCCTCTCCCTTCTAGCATTGATGATGTAACCTAGTTGGGTCATGAAACGTCTGCAAGTAAACAAGCAAGCTCAGAGAGCACCAAGGAGCTCCCCTTTCAACTCTGGCAGGAAAAGTCGTAAAACGGAGAAAAACCCACTTCCCAAATGGTTCACTTAGCAACATAAAGCTTGGGCTCAACTGTGGTCGTAACTAGAGGACTCCCTGCGTTTGTACTATCCCTGCAATCAACCAGGACTTTTTTAAAAGGCCTTTTATGCCACGACACACAAACACATCCGTGAGGTAACCGAGGGACTTACTTGGATTCCTCTTTCTCGTCTTTTTCCTCCTCATCTCTTTTCTCCTCCTCCTTTTTCTCAGTTTTCTCCGCTTTCTCCTCCTCTATTTTTTCTTCGACTTTTTCTTCTTGAGAAGGCCGAGAGATCTGTTGCTGAAACGAGAGGCCATGCGAATTACAGGCGGTCCTCGACTTACAACCGTTCGCTTAGTGACCGTTCCAAGTTGCAACGGCGCTGGGGGAAGAAAGGGACTTAGGACCGTTTTTTCACACTTACGGCCGGGGCTGCATCACCATGATCAAAATTTGGGACGCTCGGCGACTGACTCGTATTTATGACGGTCGCAGCATCCAGGGGTCACATGATCCCCCTTTTGTGACCTTCCGACAAGCTAAGTCAATGGGGAAACCCGATTCACTTAATAACCGTGTGGCTAACTTAACCACTGAAGGGATTCGCTTAATGACGGTGGCAATAAAAGTCGTAAAATGGGAGAAAGCTCACTTACAAATGTCTCACTTAGCAACAATACATTTGGGGCTCGATTGTGGTTTTAAGTCAAGGCCTACCTGTACGCAAGGTGGCCAGCATCGTGGGCAGAGGGAAGGGAGGGGTCTTGGGTGGGAGGGAGATCACGAGCTTAGAAACAGAAAACGCAAGGAGTCCTTGACTTATGACGGGCTGTTTAACGACCGTTCAATGTTCTGAAAGACCTCTGAAAAGGTACATATGACTTGGTTCCGAAGTTCCGACGGTGCCACCTCCCCAACACCACACACGATCACATGGCCCCAAATTTTACAGCCGTTTGCATTGTCCAACTATCACGTTTTGATATATTTTTGCTCAAAGTTGAATTTTCAACCAAAAAAAGCAAAAAAAAAAACCCCAAAACCCCATAGCAAACAAAAATGTTTCGCTTAATGACCTCTTCATTCGTTTTATGGCCACTTTGTTCGCTGAGCAACTGCCAGAATGAAGCTCTGGGATCAGACACGTCACGTCCTGCTTTATATCCATCAATCACTGACTTATGACCGTAACGGGCAGGCTCTATTACAGTCGTAACTTGAGGACTACGGATATTTTAAGGAGAAAGAAAAGCTTTCCCGGAAGAATTTTGGACCAGAGGGGGATTTGTAGGTGGAGGCACAGAAAGCTGGAAGCACACTGACAAATCCTCAAAGCATGGTATAGTAGAGACAGTCCTCGACTTACAACAGTTCACTTAGTGACCGTTCAAAGTTACAACGGCACCGGAAAAAGTGAGTTATGACCATTTTTTCACACTTACGATGGTTGCAGTGTCCCCATAGTCACGTGATCCAAATTCACAGGCTTGGCAATTGACTCGCATTTATGACGGTCGCAGTGTCCCGGGGTCACGTGATCCACTTTTGCGACCTTCTGACAGACAAAGTCAAGGGGGAAGCCGGATTCGCTTAACAACCGTGTGACCAATTTAACAACTGCAGTGATTCCCTTAACCACTGTGGCAAGAAAGGTCATAAAGTGAGGTAAAATTCATTTAACAAAGTTCTCGCTTAGCCACCGAAATTTGGGGCTCAATTGGGATCGTAAAGGGGGGGGGGGCAGAGAGGAGGGAATACCTGTACTGTTTTTCAACCTCAGCAACTTGAAGATAGGTGGACTTCAACTCCCAGAATTCCCCAGCCAGCATGAATTCTGGGAGTTGAAGTCTTCCTATCCTAAAGACGTCAAGGTTGAGAAAGACGGCTCTATAGAATGGACTGGGACCAGTGTGCAGAAGGCCGACTTCAATCATGCAATCCGGTTTCTGGTTTCTTCTAGAATATGTGGGGAGTGCAGTGTTTCAGTTTCAGCTCCCAGGGTTCCTAGCAGGTCAGCCAGCCAGCCAGCCGGGAATTCTGGGCCCTGCGAAGTTCAGCCTGTCCAGGTGATCCCTGTCTAGGGAAAGGCTGTGGCTATACCTGTTAGACGCCAACTAGAAAGGTCCACACCCCAGGTCTCATCCAAAGTCATTTCACAGGGAAGAGAGGGGAAGGGGAAGGGGAGAAAAGGAAGGAAGGAAGGAAGGAAGGAAGGAAGGAAGGAAGGAAGGAAGGAAGGAAGGAAGGAAGGAAGATAATATAAAAAAGGAAGGAAGGAAGGAAGGAAGGAAAATGAAAGACAGAGAGAGAGAGAATGGATTGATGGAGGGAGGGAAGAAAATAGGAAAGGGGGAATATGAGGAGGAAGGAAGGAAGGAAGGAAGGAAGGAAGGAAGGAAGGAAGGAAGGAAGGAAGGAAGGAAGGAAGGAAGGAAAATGAAAGACAGAGAGAGAGACAGAGAGAGAGAGGATGGATTGATGGAGGGAGGGAAGAAAATAGGAAAGGGGGAATATGAGGAGGAAGGAAGGAAGGAAGGAAGGAAGGAAGGAAGGAAGGAAGGAAGGAAGGAAGGAAGGAAGGAAGGAAGGAAGGAAGGAAGGAAGGAAAATGAAAGACAGAGAGAGAGACAGAGAGAGAGAGGATGGATTGATGGAGGGAGGGAAGAAAATAGGAAAGGGGGAATATGAGGAGGAAGGAAGGAAGGAAGGAAGGAAGGAAGGAAGGAAGGAAGGAAGGAAGGAAGGAAGGAAGGAAGGAAGGAAGGAAAATGAAAGACAGAGAGAGAGACAGAGAGAGAGGATGGATTGATGGATGTAGGGAAGAAAATAGGAAAGGGGGAATATGAGGAGGAAGGAAGGAAGGAAGGAAGGAAGGAAGGAAGGAAGGAAGGAAGGAAGGAAGGAAAATGAAAGACAGAGAGAGAGACAGAGAGAGAGAGGATGGATTGATGGAGGGAGGGAAGAAAATAGGAAAGGGGGAATATGAGAAGGAAGGAAGGAAGGAAAGAAGGAAGGAAAATAAAAATAAAGGGACAACCCAGTGCTTGAAAGAAAACTAAGAAGTAAAATAAAATCCATTTGTTGGTCATCAAAGCCGATGTTTACATTTTTTTTAAATTAAGTACTTCTATCCTGAGCCAAGTTCAACATTTTCCCTGAAACACACAGAGACAGACAGACAGAGACAGACAGACAGACACACACACACACACACACACACACACACACACACGTTCCTGCATGAGAGCCTCTGTTGCACTCAATGTCAGCTGTTGCAAGTTTAAAATACCCCTGTAATATTTAGATGAATAGGTTGGAGAGCAGAGGAGGGGGGCGAGGAGGGGGGGCAGCGGGATCGTGTTTCTGGCCAGGAAGCCCCCAGCAAATGTCCTTGCCTCCTCGATTTATTTAGAAGAACCCAAGGCCTTGCCAAGGCAAATAACCCCGTGTTGCGCCAAGATGGGCTACAGAACTGTGTTTGTGTGTGAGGTTTGTTGGGAGTGTGTGCTTGCGTGTGTGAGAAAGAGAGTGGGAAGCAGGGAGAAAGAGAGAGAGAGAGAAAAAGAGAGAGACAGAAAGAGGAAGAAAGAAAAAGAAAGAGGGAGAGAGAGAGGAAGAGGGAGAGGAAGAGAAAGAAAAAGAGGGAGAGAAAGATAGTGGAAGAGAGAGAGAGAGAAAGAGAAAGAGGAAGAGGAAGAGAACGAAAGAGAGAGGAAAAGAGAGAAAGAGGAAGAAAGAAAAAGAAAGAGGGAGAGAGAGAGGAAGTGGGAGAGGAAGAGAAAGAGAAAGAAAAAGAGGGAGAGAAAGATAGTGGAAGAGAGAGAGAGAGAAAGAGAAAGAGGAAGAGGAAGAGAAAGAAAGAGAGAGGAAAAGAGAGAAAGAGGAAGAAGAAAAGAAAGAGGGAGAGAGAGAGAGGAAAAGGGAGAGGAAGAGAAAGAAAAAGAGGGAGAGAAAGATAGTGGAAGAGAGAGAGAGAAAGAGAAAGAGAAAGAGGAAGAGAAAGAAAGAGAGAGGAAAAGAGAAAGAGGAAGAAAGAAAAAAGAGGGAGAGAGAGAGGAAGAGAGAGAGGAAGAGAAAGAAAAAGAGGGAGAGAAAGATAGTGGAAGAGAGAGAGAAAGAGAAAGAGGAAGAGAAAGAGAGAGGAAAAGAGAGAGAAAGAGAAAGAAAGAAAAAGTGGAAAATAGGGGGTTTTCTGCAAAGCAGGATATAAATTTTAAAAACAGGCCATTTTATTTTTTAATGATGTTTATCTTACGCTGTCCAAGAGAGTGTGAATCTCTCGCCTGGGGCAGTGTATAAGTTTAATAAACAAGTAGGGTCAATAACTACAGAAGTGGGGATTTGGAGCTCAGGGTAGAAACAGTGGGGCTCCTTGGTGCCCTCTGAGCTTGGTGGTTTTCTTTCAGACATTTGAAGACCCAACTAGGTAACATCATCAGGGCTAGAAGAGGTGGAGGGAGGAGGAAGAGGAGGACTGTGGGGGTCCTTGGTGCTCCCTGAGCTTGGTGGTTTTCTTGCAGACGTTTCATCACCTTCAGTCATTACTGCACTGATGATGTTAGCCAGTTGGGTCATGAAACGTCTGCAAGAAATCCACCAAGCTTAGAGACCACCAAAGACTCCACAGTCCTCATCCTCATCCTCCTTGCTCTCTGTCTCCCTTCTAGCACTGATGATGATATCAAGTTTGGTCATGAAACGTCTTCAGGACAACCACCAAGAGAGCATCAAGGACCCCACAATCCTCCTCTTAACTGTCTTCCCTTCTAGCATTGATGATGTTACCTAGTTTGGTCATGAAACGTCTGCAAGTAAAAAAAAACCAAGAGAGTACCAAGGACCTCCTTCTCCTCCTCTTCGCAAACCCCCCTCCCTTCTGGCACTGATGATGTTACGCAGTTAGGCCATGAAACGTCTGCAAGGAAACCACCCAACCCAGAGGGCACCAAGAACTCCACAAACAGATAAAACAACATTTGACTTACAACACTTCACTTAAGAGACCGTTCGACGCTATAATGCCACTGAAAAAGGAGACATGACTGTTTTTCACACATATATTATTACAGCCTCCCCGTGATCAAAATTCACACTTTTGGCCACCGCTTCATATTTATGACGGTTGCAGTGTCCCCGGGGGGGATCGCGTGATCCCCTTTTGCGACCTTCTGACAAGCCAAGTCCATGGGGAAGCCAGATTCACTTAACAACGGGGTGACTAACTTTAACCAGTGCAGGGATTCACTTAAGAACTGTTCACCAACTGCTGCCTTTGTTTAGGAAAAGAGGTCTTCAAACTTGGCAACTTTAAGACTTTGTGGACTTCAACTCCCAGAATTCCTGGCTGAGGAATTCTGGGAGTTGAAGTCCACAAAGTTTTAAAGTTGCCAAGTTTGAAGACCTCTGATTTAAATTAAGCCCCAAGGGAAAGGAAGTAAGAAACCACAGCTAAAGTGAACCCAAAAGTTATACATCAGAGAAATTGATAATATCTACGTCAGGGATGTCCAACTTTTGGCAACTTGTAAGACCCCTGGTTTAGGATAAAGCACCTGGACATCACAACACAGCCACACACAGAAGACACAATTGAAAAAACAGGATTCCCCCCCCCCCCCACACACACACTCCTTTGGATAGTTCAAATATGCAAAAACCATGCAAGAAACATGAACGGAAACAGCCCAGGCCCCAATCCTCCCATCAGCCACTGATTCCAAGTCTTTCTTTTAAAAAAAGAGGCCGGAATTTGAAATAATCCCACCCTCCCCCACTTGCCAGTCACCGGCAGGAGATTTGGCATGCAATGAGTTAAACTGCAAATTTGCAAAGTTAAAAAAAAAAAGGAGGGGGCAACCAAGCCCAGTTAAAGCTCAACCAATGAAACGGTTTCGAATTGGAATCTCTGCCCCCCCCCCGCCCCCACAGTTTTTAAAAGAAGCTCTACCTTCATTATTCATGAAACCTGAGCAAACCCAACTGTCTGCCCCAAAACCAGGTGGTGATTAGAGAGAGATTTGGATGGGATGGGATGGGATGGGATGGGATGGGATGGGATGGGATGGATGGATGGATGGATGGATGGATGGATGGATGGATGGATGGATGGATGGATGGATGGATGGATGGATGGATAGATTAGATAGATAGATAGATAGGTAGGTAGGTAGGTAGGTAGGTAGGTAGGTAGATGATAGATAGATAGATAGATAGATAGATAGATAGATAGATAGATAGATAGATAGATAGATAGATAGATAGATAGATAATGATAGATAGATAGATAGCCAATAGATGATGATGATGAGAGATAGATAGATGAGAGATAGAGAGATAATAGATAGATGATAGATGATGATAGACAGATAATGATAGATAGTCGATAGATGATGATGATGATGATGATGATAGATAGATAGATGAGAGATAGAGAGATAATAGATAGATGATAGATGATGATAGATAGATAGATAGATAGATAGATAGATAGATAGATAGATAACCGATAGATGATGATGATGATAGATAGATAGATAGATAGATAGATAGATAGATAGATAGATGAGATAGATGATAGACAGATAGATAGATAGATAGATAGATAGATAGATAGATAGATAGATAGATAGATAGATAGATAGATAGATAGATAGATAGATAGATAGATAGATAGATGAGAGATGATAGATAGATAGATAGATGAGAGATGATAGATAGATAGATAGATAGATAGATAGATAGATAGATAGATAGATATAGATAGATAGATCGATAGATGAAAGAGAGAGATGATAGATAGATAGATAACCGATAAATGACAGATAGATAGATAGATGAGAGAGAAATGAGAGAGAGATGAGAGAGATGATAGATAGATAGAGAGAGAGAGAGAGAGAGATGATGATGATAGATAGGTGAGTGAGAGAGATGATAGATAGATAGATAGATAGATAGATAGATAGATAGATAGATAGATAGATAGATAGATAGATAGATAGATAGATAGATAGATAGATAACCTATAGATAGATAACATAGATAGATAGATACCGGTAGATAGATAGATAGATAGATAGATAGATAGATAGATAGATAGATAGATAGATAGATAGATAGATAGATAGATAGATAGAATTGGATTGATTAAATAGACATATACAGATAAGATAGATAGATAGACAAAAAGCGAACTACCAAAAACACAAACCTTCCATCGCCTGAGGTCTCTCGGATCGACGTACCTGAACGCTCATCGGTGGCCAGGGAGAGAAAAAAAAGCTATCCGCCCCCCCCCCCAGAAGGGGGGGAACGGCAAACAACTACAAAAAGAAGGCAAAGTTTGCCAACAAGGGCCTCTCCCTCTCCCTCCCCGCCAGGCCTGGCAGGGGGAAAAAAAAGAATTACTACCTGACCCAGCCAGGCGGTGATTCTGGAGGGGCGGAGGGAGGGAGGGAGGGAGGAAGAGAGGGAGGGAGGGGGGTTAAAGTGGAAAGAAAAAAGAGAAGATAATAAGGAGGAGGAAGTCTTCCCGGCCACTTTAATCTCCCCAGTGAAGGGAGACGGTCCCTGGCGCATGTGAGCGGCGCTAATCCCGACCGGGTTACCCGAGGTGATGCCGCGTCGAGCGAGGGCAGGATTGGCTGTCAGAGCCGCCGGCGTGTTTTTTCTATGTGGTCAGCTGGGCCAGCCGGGCCACCTGCCAAGGCTCTGGCTCTGATTCACTCTGGCTCTGATTCACGGGGGCTGACTGAAGGGAGCCCACCTATCCCTGTGACCCATGCCCATTTCCCTTCTTCTCCCCCTTGCAATCTGCAAACTGGGTGGGATTTTTAAAAGTATTTGTTTTTTATTATTATTATTATTATTATTATTATTATTATTATTATTATTATTATTATTATTATTATTATTATTATTATTATTATTATTATTATTATTATTATTATTCTCTTTTATTCATTGAACATGAAACTCAGTCAACTGAACATTCAATGCGTCACAAATATCATTGACGGGCGCTGATGGTTGATACGGGTTGCCGCCAGCGTCCTAGGTATCAACCAAGTACCTTCTTAAGATGTACGATTATTATCATTATTATTTACTTTATTCATTAAACATGAAACTCAGTCAACTGAACATTCAAAAATGCATGAAAAATACCACTGGCTGGTGCTAATGGTTGATACGTGTTGCTGCCAGCGTCCTAGGTATCAACCAAGTACCTTCTTAAGATGTACGATTATTATCATTATTATTTACTTTATTCATTAAACATGAAACTCAGTCAACTGAACATTCAAAAATGCATGAAAAATACCACTGGCTGGTGCTAATGGTTGATACGTGTTGCTGCCAGCGTCCTAGGTATCAACCAAGTATCTTCTTAAAATATATGATGTTCCGAGTAGCGCAGTTTTTTGCAGTTCCGCTGGTGTTATTGCAGGAAGCTGCAATTTCTTGATGGGTTTTATAAAATTCTTGGACATGGTACCAAGTGCCCCAATGACAATTGGTTTCACGGTTACGTTTCATCCATAATCGCATAGTTTCGATGGCCAGATCGCGATATTTTGTGATATTTTATTTATTTATTATTATTATTATTATTATTATTATTATTATTATTATTATTATTATTATTATTATTATTATTATTATTATTATTATTATTATTATTATTATTATTATTATTATTATTATACAATTGTATCACAGCGGCCAGTTGTTTCGCCGGATTTGGCATTGATTACTAGTCGAGCCCCACCCAGGGGCCTAGGAAGTCGTAATGTATTTTCGAAGTATATGTGCGGAACCGAGCAGTGCGGCTTTCTGCATTTGACTGATGGTGATTTTGTCAATTTTGAGCTGTTTTAAATGTAATTCCAGTGCTTTTGGGATAGCACCCAGTGTTCCAATCACTACTGGAATTACCACTGCTGGTTTGTGCCATAATCGTTGGATTTCAATTTTTAAGTCCTGGTATTTTGCAATTTTTTCGTGTTCCTTTTCATCGACCTTGCTATCTCCTGGTATTGCAATGTCAATTATAGTCACCTTGTTGTTCTCGACCAACGTGATGTCTGGTGTATTATGCGCCAGTACCTTGTCTGTTTGTATACGAAAATCCCACAAGATCTTGACCATCTGATTTTCAGTGACTTTTTCAGGCTTGTGTTCCCACCAGTTTGTAGCAGTATGGATGTTATAATTTTTGCATAAATTCCAGTGGATCATTTGTGCAACAGAGTTGTGTCGTAATTTGTAATCAGTCTGTGCGATTTTCTTGCAGCAGCTGAGCACATGGGCTACAGTTTCATCAGCTTCCTTGCATAATCTGCATTTAGCATCATTTGAAGATTTATCAATTTTGGCCTTTATGGCATTTGTACGAATTGCCTGTTCTTGTGCGGCCAGGATCAATAATTCTGTTTCTTTCTTTAAAGTACCAGATGTTAACCATAACCAAGTTTTTTCACTGTCCACTTTGTCTTTTATTTTTTCCAGAAATTGGCCATGTAATGCTTTATTTTGCCAACTCTCCATTCTTGATTTTATCACATTTTTTCTGTATTCTTGTTTCGTCTGTTGGACCTTCAGTAGATTTTTGTTCTTTACTTCAATTAATAGATGTTCTTGACTTTCTTTTAAATAATCCGCCAATGCATGCTTTTCTTCTTCAACTGTTTGCTTTACTTGTAGTAGTCCTCTGCCACCTGATTTTCTGGGCAGGTAAAGTCTATCAGTGTCACTACGTGGATGTAAACTGTAGTGCATTGTCATTAGTTTTCTGGTGTTTCGGTCCAAAATGTCCAAATCAGCTTGTGTCCAGTTAATTATACCAGCCGTGTATCTTATGACTGGTATTGCCCAGGTATTCATGGCCTTGATGGTGTTTCCACCATTTAATTTAGATTTCAAAATTTTCCTAACTCTGTTGGTGTACTCTCTTCTAATGATAGTTTTCACTTCTCCATGTCTGATGTTATCCAACTGCAGAATGCCCAGATATTTATAGGCTTCATTTTGATTGCATTTAATTAATTGGCCATTGGGCATTTCAATTCCGTCACATGTAGTGATTTTGCCCCTTTTCATAGATACAGTGGCACATTTTTCCATGCCAAACTGCATTGAGATATCTGTGCTGAATATTAGGACTGTGTTGGTCAGTGATTGGATTTCTATTTCTGACTTTCCATACAGTTTCAAATCATCCATATACAATAAATGTGAAATTTTTTCAGCGTCTTTGGCTATTTGGT
The DNA here is from genome assembly GCA_023053685.1 of Diadophis punctatus similis. Lineage (NCBI taxonomy): Eukaryota > Metazoa > Chordata > Lepidosauria > Squamata > Dipsadidae > Diadophis > Diadophis punctatus. Next base: position 3,174,515 of record JALIGW010000001.1, read on the forward strand.
ATCCAAGTTTCATTTTTTTTAAGATTACTGATAGTGGGATCATTGCGATGATGAAGAGGAGGGGTGAAAGTGAATCTCCCTGAAAAATTCCTCTCTTGATATTAACCATTCCATAGTTCTCATTCCCTACTGCCAACACAGTTCTCCATTGTTTCATCGCTTTTTCAATGAATGATGTAATATTTTTGCTGATGCCAATAGTTTCTAAGCATTTGATGATCCAGCTGTGTGGCAGTGAGTCGTACGCCTTTTTGTAATCAATCCAGACCATATTCAAGTTCGTTTTTCTGTTCTTACAGTTTTCTAGTATCATTTTGTCAATTAGGAGCTGATCTTTTGTGCCCCTGCTCCTTCTTTTGTTGCCTTTTTGCTCTACTGGCAAGATGTTATTTGTTTCCAAATAATCCATTATGTTATCTGCAATTATCCCGGTGAGTAATTTGAAGGTTGTTGGCAAGCATGTTATTGGTCTGTAGTTTCCAGGTGTTGTTCCTTTAGTTGCATCTTTCTGAATCAAGTATGTTTTTCCAGTTGTCAACCATTCATCAATTTGACCATTTTGTAGCATTTCGTTCAGTTGCTTGGCCAATATTGCATGCAAACTGGTCAGATATTTGAGCCAGAAACCATGTAATTGGTCATTTCCAGGTGATGTCCAGTTCTTTACTTTTTTTACTCGATTTTTGATCATCTCAGTTGTTATTTCTAATACTTGCATTTGCTTCTTGCCAACACTTTTCTCAAAGTCTTGTATCCACTTTGCTTCCTTATTGTAATCCTTTGCATTTTCCCACAGTTCTTTCCAGAATTCAACTGTGGCTTGCTTTTCTGGTTTTTCACTTTTGAAATTGTCATTTGCATTGAGGCTTTGGTAGAAACGTCTTTGATCTGATCGAAATTGCTGATTTTGCTTGTACTGAATGATTCTTGCATCATATCTTTCAATTTTTCTGGCTATTGCTGTTATTTGCTGTTTTACAATTTCAAGTGCTTCTTCAATTTTCCTTGTATCAAGCCTGTATCTTCTGGCTAATTGATCCATGATCTTGCTATTTTTTAGCCATTGTTCATTCATATTTTTTAAATTGCTAGCATCTGTTCTGAGTTTTTTTATTTTTTGTTCCAGTCGAATTTTCCACTTTGGTTTTGATGCTTTTTCTGCCTTGCGACTAGGTGCTTTGTTTTTAAAACCTAGTTCATTAGTGACTATTGCAGCTGCACTGTACATTAACTGATTTGTTTCTAAGATGGATGCCGATTCAATTGTTGAAAGTACTGCATTAACCATTCTCATTATAGGTGCCAAGTTTTTGTTAGGCACAGTTTTTAATGATGGTAAACGTTGCCTTTCCTCATTAGACCGTACATGCTCCATGATTTTGTCCTTCAATTCCTTTTGTTTTTCAGTTAGTTCATCAATTGGTTCAATCATGACTGGTTCTGGTAGTGGTGCTATTACTTCTCCACTAACAGTTTCTTCTGTTGGAAGCTCCAGTGTGATGTCTTCAGTTGTTTTGTGAGTTTCTGTTGTTTCCACTGGTGGTGTTATTTTTTTAATTTGGCAATTTGTCTGAATTTTCTCAAGTTCAATTTCACTGAACACATTATTTCGTATAATAAATCGCCTTTGATCTGCTAGTCGTTGTTCGCTAACATTTGAATCTGGATATTGTTGTTTCCAAAGTTCATGCATTCGCTTCAAATAACCTCTTCTTTCTGGCTCTGAGTTGTAATAACAGGCCATTATGGCACGATTTTCATCTGCACTATATTTTTGTCGTTTTGTTGGCTGGTCCACTTGTAGCCCACTTGTCGACGGATGTCCAGGGACCTCAACATCCGCCGCGGCCCTTGTTAACACGCATGACGACCGATGCGGTATAGAATTTTTCTTCATTTCTTTCACCATGTTATATGGGTTGGCGAGTTTTTTTTATGAGGCCAGGTTGCCAACCTGACCCCAACCCTCCTCCTTTCTCATCCGGGCTTGGGACCGGCAACAGCGGAAATGGGGGGGGGAAGCAATCTAACTGCCTGTTGATGGCAAAAGGCAGGATCAGGGATGGGGAGAAGCAATCTAACTGCCTGTTGATGGCAAAAGCCAGGATCAGGGATGGGGGGAAGCAATCTAACTGCCTGTTGATGGCAAAAGGCAGGATCCGGGATGGGGGGGGGAAGGAATCTAACTGCCTGTTGATGGCAAAAGGCAGGATCAGGGATGGGGGGGGGGGGGAAGGAATCTAACTGCCTGTTGATGGCAAAAGGCAGGATCAGGGATGGGGGGAGAAGCAATCTAACTGCCTGTTGATGGCAAAAGGCAGGATCAGGGATGGGGGGGAAGCAATCTAACTGCCTGTTGATGGCAAAAGGCAGGATCAGGGATGGGGGGGGGAAGGAATCTAACTGCCTGTTGATGGCAAAAGGCAGGATCAGGGATGGGGGGGGAGGAATCTGATTATTATTATTATTATTATTATTATTATTATTATTATTATTATTATTATTATTATTATTTATTCACAAAAAATGTAATACACAGCATACGAGATTTATATGTTGGATTTCGTATCACTATATCACAAGTCGAACACTTCCCAAGCGTCTAGGACTGTGTGATGTATTTTCGTATGATGCGCGCAGATCCAAGTACGGTGGCCTTTTGCAACTGACAGATTGTGATTATTATTATTATTATTATTATTATTATTATTATTATTATTATTATTATTATTATTATTATTATTATTATTATTATTATTATTATTATTATTATTATTATTATTATTTATTATTATTTATTATTATTATTACTACTACTACTACTACTACTACTACTACTACTACTACTACTACTACTACTACTACTACTACTACTTTAGGGTAGCACGAGACAGGCTGAAGTCTGCCAGGGCTGGCTTCAGTCAACTTTGTCGGTTTGATGCCTTCCAGATGTGGGGCATCAGGTGGAGGGCAAAGGTGAGATCCGGTTGGGGGACAAGTGGGGGAGGGGGAAGGAGGGTACTCCAGTGCAGTGTTTCTCAACCGTGGTAACTTTAAGAGGGGTGGACTTCGACTCCCATAATTCCCCAGCCAGCCATGCTTTAAAATGTGTGAACTTCCACTCCCAGAATCCACCAGCCAGCATTCCTTAAAAGGGGTGGACTTCAACTCCCAGCATTCCCCAGGCAGCATGCTTTCATTACACATGGTTGGCTAAGGAATTCTGGGAGTTGAAGTCCACCCCTTTTAAGGAATGCTGGCTGCTGGTTTCTCCTAATCTGTTCTTGTACCTTTGCTTTTTCCTGCCCAGGTGTAAAAACCGTGCTTTTCTCCATACTGAATTTCATGTTATTGGATAAGGCCCGTTGTCCAAGTCTGTCCAGATCTTAGAGCCGTGATGCCGAACCTATGGCACGCGTGCCACAGGTGGACGTGGAGCCATATCAGAGGGCACGCGAGGCGTTGCCCTACGTCAGCTCCAGTGCGCATGCACGCGCTGGCCAGCTGATTTTCGCCCTTGGGCAAGGCTGTTTTCGCCCTCCCCAGGCTTCAGGGGGCTTCCCTAAAGCCTCCGAAGTGCAAAAAACGGCCCAACGGGCAAACCGGAAGTTCAGAAAAACAGACTTCCGGTTTGCCCGTTGGGCCTTTTTTCGCACTCCGGAGACTTCAGGGAAGCCTGAGGTGAAAAATGGCCCAATAAGGGAGGGGGCGCATGAGCGGGGATGCGCGCATGCACAGTATGGCGCACGTGAGGGTGGTTGTGTGCTAGCACGCACTCCCATTTTTGGCACGCGAGAAGAATAAGGTTCGTAATCACTCTCTCTGAGTGACTTCACCTCCAGTACTGTTTTCTCAAACTGAAAGCATGCCAAATCGAAGCAACAAACCGCATAATTAAAAACTTAGTGCCCTATGCTTCCTTTTGCCCGCAGCCTCTACACAAACCTGGAAACAATCTGAACACAATGATTGCAGTAATAACAATGACCGATGACACAACACTGTATTGAAAACAAGACAAGGAATGCCCAGTTTAACCACTGAAAAACTAGCCACCCACCCACCCACACACACACACACACACACACACACACACACAGATGCAACAGGTAAATCCGGCAGAAATAATACCTAACTGATGCCTCTCGAGTTAAAATGTGACCCTCGGTAATTAAGGTTGGTGGTTATTAATTAACCAGGTAAAGCTTTAGCGGAACTCCTCAAAATCTGGTGCTTGTAGTTGGAGAACTAAATTTTGAAAGTGAGGAAAGAGGAGAGGTAAATTAGTATGTTGAATTGAAAACGCCGAACGTGGTTACCTGCTCACCAGGTATAGAGGAAACAACCTTGACGGAAATATATAAGGAGTACTACCAAGATAAAAGGGGTGAAGACTCCAGCCTTGGGCAGGGGGTTGGAGCAGAAGACCTCCAAGGTCTCTTCCAGCCGTAAGACGCTTTGCTGGTTCTTATTTTTCAACTTTAGAAAACTTGAAGATAACTGGATTGCTACTCCCAGAATTCCCCAGCCAGAATGCTATGAGATGGGTGGGTTTAAACTCTCAGAATTCCCCAATCAGTATGATTTCCCAGAATTCCCCAGCCAACATGCTTTAAGATGGGTGGACTTCCACTCCCAGAATTCCCCAGCCAACATGCTTTATGACGGGTGGACTTCAATTCCCAGAATTCCTCAGCCAACATGCTTTAAGAGGGGTGGACTTCCATTCCCAGAATTCCTCAGCCAACATGGTTTATGACGGGTGGACTTCCACTCCCAGAATTCCCCAGCCAGCATCCTTTAAGAGGGGTGGACTTCCACTCCCAGAATTCCCCAACCAGCATCCTTTAAGAGGGGTGGATTTCCACTCCCAGAATTCCTCAGCCAACATGCTTTAAGAGGGGTGGATTTCCACTCCCAGAATTCCCCAGCCAACATGCTTTAAGATGGGTGGACTTCCACTCCCAGAATTCCCCAACCAGCATGCTTTATGACGGGTGGACTTCAATTCCCAGAATTCCCCAGCCAACATGCTTTAAGAGGGGTGGACTTCCATTCCCAGAATTCCTCAGCCAACATGCTTTATGACGGGTGGACTTCCACTCCCAGAATTCCCCAGCCAGCATCCTTTAAGAGGGGTGGACTTCCACTCCCAGAATTCCCCAACCAGCATCCTTTAAGAGGGGTGGATTTCCACTCCCAGAATTCCTCAGCCAACATGCTTTAAGAGGGGTGGATTTCCACTCCCAGAATTCCTCCGCCAACATGCTTTAAGGTGGGTGGACTTCCACTCCCAGAATTCCCCAGCCAACATGCTTTAAGATGGGTGGAGTTCCACTCCCAGAATTCCTCAGCCAGGATCCTTTAAGATGGGTGGGCTTCAACTCCCAGAATCCCCCAACCTGCATGCTTTAAGATGGGTGGACTTCCACTCCCAGAATTCCTCAGCCAACATGCTTTAAGAGGGGTGGATTTCCACTCCCAGAATTCCCCAGCCAGCATGCTTTAAGATGGGTGGACTTCCACTCCCAGAATTCCCCAACCAGCAAGCTTTATGACGGGTGAACTTCAATTCCCAGAATTCCCCAGACAGCCATACTGGTGGCTAGGGAATTCTGGGAGTTGGAAGTCCACCTATACTCAGGTTGCCAAGATTGAGAACCATTGCACTACTAGGATATAAGAGAAGGATAGGTAAACCACAATCAGATAGAATTAACTCAGTTGGAAGGGACCTCGGAGGTCTTCTAGTCCAACCCCCTGCTCAGGCAGGAAACCCTACTATTCTTACAAGATTCTCTTCTATGAAAGCCAATCACAACAACGTGGATCTACTGGTCTGATCTACCAAGTGGAATTGACACTTGTGGAGGGTGGGATCCACTTTTGGTGACTAGCTAGGAAACCTGGAGATCATAGAGAACGAATATTGGTCCACATCCTGCCCAATTTTATCCGCACGGCTGATACACAAATATCCGGAAGTCGCTTCACAACCACGTTTGGCCAACTGTGACAAAAGTCTTCTTCACACACACAGGTAGTCCTCGACTTACAACAGTTCATTTAGTGACCGTTCGAAGTCACAACGGCCCTGAAAAAAGTGACTTAGGACCGTTTTTTCACACTTACGACCATTGCAGTGATCACGTGATCACCATTCAGACGCCTGGCAACTGACTCGTATTTGTGACGGTCGCAGTGTCCCGGGGTCACGTGATCCCCTTTTGCGACCTTCCGACGAACAGAGTCAATGGGGAAGCCGGAGTCACCACCGTGTCACAAATTCAACAGCCGCAGCGATTCGCTTAACAACTGTGGCAAGAAAGGGCAAAACTCACTTGACAAATGCCTTGCTCAGCCATAGAAATTTGGGGCACAATTGTGGTCGTAAGTCGAGGACTACCTGTATAACAAACCCAAGATCGTACACAGACACACAGCCAAGGCGGGAAATAATCCTTCCTCGCCGAACTGAATGGAGCTAATCACCATCTTTTCCCAATACATGTGAATACATTCCAAAAGGAAGCATAATTTAAAAAAAAACAAACAGCCTTTTCCATTGTAAGAACACCAGGGACTAGAAACTCCAAAGTCAACTCACCTGGTTTCTCCCTCGCCGCTTGCCGTAGTTCCGTCGCACCAGGGCCTTGTAGTTTTCGTTTTTCTTGGTCAAGTAGTAATACAAGACGCAGTCCGGCACGTTCTGGAAAGGCCAATGGGGAGAAAGTTCTTAAAAGAAGAAACTTTTCCTAAAGCAGACCGCCAGGCGAGACTCTCGTCTAACGTTCGGCGCAACAAACAAACCACGATGTGCAAATAACAGAGACGCAGGACAGCCGTTTCCCATGGGATGGTAGGAAAAAAATGTTCCTAGCGCTAAGAGCAGCTGGAATCATTGGCCCAAATAAAGAGTCAGCAACCTTTGGATGTATTTTAGGTTATTACATTCTATTTTGTTGTATTGTATTTTGTATTGTATTGTGTTTTGTATTTTATTGAGTTTTGTATTGTGTACAGTTATTGTGTTGTTGCATATTGTGGATTGGATTGGACTGAGTTTTGTATTTTGTACAGTGTTGTGTTGTTGTGTATTGTGTATTATTGTATTGTATTTTGTATTGACTTTCGTGTTGTGTACTGTATTTTGTATTGAGTTTTGTACTGTGTACAGTATTGTGTTGTTGCATATTGTGTATTGGATTGGATTGAGTTCTGTATTTTGTACAGTGTTGTGTTGTTGCATATTGTGTATTATTGGATTTTATTTTGTATTGACTTTTGTATTGTGTATTGTATATAGTTATTGTGTTGTTGTGTATTGGATTGGATTGAGTTTTGTATTTTGTACAGTGTTGTGTTGTTGCCTACTATTGTGTATTATTGGATTGTATTTTGTATTGAGTTTGGTATTGTGTACTGTACTGTGTTGTTCCGTATTGTGTATTGTATTGAGTTTTGTATTGTGTAGTGTTGTTGCATATTGTGTAATATTGTATTGTACTGAATTGCACTGAATTGCATTGAATTGCATTGAACTGTATTGAATGTAACCTGCCTTGATCATTTTTTACAAATAATCAAGGTGGTAAACATATCTAAGGTACCCAGACGTCTTTCATGCCTAAGGTGGGAGCTCCATCTCCAGGTGATTGGCCCAGAGTTACCCAGATGGGTTTTATGTCTAAGGCGGAACTAGAACTCCCTATCTCCTAGTGACTGGCTGAAAGTCACCCAGTCAGCTTTCATTCCTAAGGAGGAAACTAGAACTCCCCGTGTCCTGATTTCTAAGCCAGCACTTTACTCACCTGCAGGAGACGGTGAATTCTAGTCCCACCTTAGCTGTGAAAGCCAACAGGTTGACTTTGGGCCAATCACCAGGAGACGGTGAGTTCTAGTCCCATCTTAGACAGCTGGGTGGCTTTGGGCCACACCTTCCTCCACCTATTCCTCCTCCTCCACAACAATCCTGTGAGGTGGGTTGGGCTGAGGGACTGGCCCAAAGCCACCCAGCTGTCTAAGATGGGACTAGAACTCACCGTCTCCTGGTGATTGGCCCAAAGTCAACCTGTTGGCTTTCACAGCTAAGGTGGGACTAGAATTCACCGTCTCCTGCAGGTGAGTAAAGTGCTGGCTTAGAAATCAGGACACGGGGAGTTCTAGTTTCCTCCTTAGGAATGAAAGCTGACTGGGTGACTTTCAGCCAGTCACTAGGAGATAGGGAGTTCTAGTTCCGCCTTAGACATAAAACCCATCTGGGTAACTCTGGGCCAATCACCTGGAGATGGAGCTTCCACCTTAGGCATGAAAGACATCTGGGTGACATTGGGCCACTTTCTCTCTCTCACACACACACACACACCACAGGGTGGTTGTTGTGGGAAAAGGAGGAGGAAGGAATATTATGCATGCTTGCCACCTTGAGTTATTTATAAAATATTAAAAGTGGAAATAATAATAATAATAATATAATATAATAAATTAATAAAAAAGTAAACAATATAATAAAATAATAAAATAAAATAATAAAATAAAATAAAATAATAAAATAAAATAAATAAAATAAAATATAATATAATAATAAAATAAAATAATAAAATAAATAAAATAAAATAAAATAATAAAATAGCAATAGCAATAGCAATAGCACTTATATACCGCTTCATAGTGCTTTACAGCCCTCTCTAAGCGGTTTACAGAGTTCAGCATATTTCCCCCAACAATCTGGGTCCTCATTTTACCCACCTCGGAAGGATGGAAGGCTGAGTCAACCTTGAGCCGGTGAGATTTGAACAGCTGAACTGCTGAACTGCAGTCCTGCACTTAACCACTGCGCCACCTCGGCTCTTAAATAAAAAAATAAAATAAAATAAAATAAAATAAAATAAAATAAAATAAAATAAAATAAAATAAAATAAAATAAAATAATAAAATAAAATAAAATAAAATAAAATAAAATAAAATAAAATAAAATAATAAAATAAAATAAAATAAAATAAAATAAAATAAAATAAAATAAAATAAAATAAAATATATAGCAAAGCAAAGCCGAGCCGAGGTGGCGCAGCGGTTAGAGGCAGTACTGCAAGCCACTTTAGCTGACTGTGATCCGCAGGTCAGCGGTTCAAATCTCACCGGCTCAAGGTTGACTCAGCCTTCCATCCTTCCGAGGTAGGTAAAATGAGGACCCAGATTGTTGGGGGCAATGTAAATATATACATTGCTTACTGGTGTAAACCGCTTAGAGAGTGCTTGCACTATGAGGCGGTATATAAATCTCACAAATAAAAAAGTTAAAAAAGCCAAGCCAAAGCCAAAGCCAAAGCCAAGAAAAACTATGAGGAGACCACTGCTGCGTTCTGCAGCTTCTGGCCTTATTGCCCTCCATAATAACGAAGAGCCACCTTACCTTTCTTTCTAAATAGGAAGCTATGAGGCCAAAGTTCTTAGGATGCTGGACAAACCTGTAAGAAAAAACAAGGAAAAGAGCCAGGTTTAGCCAACTCCCTGAATGACAGACAGGCCTCGGCCTCCTCCTCCTCCTCCCTGCAAACCCCCCTCCCTTCTAGCACTGATGATGTTCCCTAGTTGGGCCATGAAACGTCTGCAAGGAAACCACCAAGCTCAGAGAGCACCAAGGACCCCACCCTTAAATGTTCTTTTCAGGTAGCCTGAAAAGCTTCTAAGCTCAGCTATCTTGGACCACGGAGGTTCCACTTGGACAGAGGTCTTCAAACTTGGCCACTTTAAGACTTGTGGACTTCAACTCCCAGAATTCCTCAGCCAGGAATTCTGGGAGTTGAAGTCCACAAGTCTTAAAGTGGCCAAGTTTGGGCACCCCTGCCTCGTCTCCAGTTTCCTTCCAATCCTCATCACAACTCTTGACCAAGCCATGCTTGATGTTTCCCCAAAAGCACGGGGACAAAATGACGGACGACTGGTCCTCGCAGCATGCCGACAGCCATGTGTCCAAAATTCAGGCATATAGAGGTAGTCCTTGACTTACAACAGTTCATTTAGAGACCTGTTACAACGGCACTGAAAAAAGTGACTTATGACCGTTTTTTCAAACTTAGGACCTTTGCAGCATCCCCCCGTGATCACGTGATCAAAATTCAGACGGTTGGCAACTGGTTCATATTTATGATGGTCGCAGTGTCCCGGGGTCCAGGGGCGGGTTGCTCGCTTATCTTGCTGCCGGAGCTATGCGCGCGCATCTCCACGCTTTGGGGGCGCGCGCGCTCGCTACATGCGTGCCCCTGCTTGCACGATTCTGCTTCTGCGCATGCGCAGAAGCAAAATCGCGCCAAAATCTCGCAAGGGGACGCGCGCGAGAGATTTTGGCGAGATTTTGCTTCTGCGCATGCGCGGAGGCAAAATCTCACCGAAATCTCGCAGGCGCGCATGCCCCTCACAAGATTTCGGCGCGATTTTGCTTCCGCGCATATGCAGAAGCAAAATCACCCGAAAATAACTGGAAAAAAAATGGCGACGTGCCGGTTGGACCGGCAAAGAGGGCTCCGGAGCGGTTGCGAAATCCGCCGCTCCCTACCGGAGCTGCGTACCGGGGAGCTCCAGTAGGAACCCACCTCTGCCGGGGTCCTGTGATCCCCTTTTGCGACCTTCTGACAAGCGAAGTCCATGGGGAAGCCAGGTTCACTTAACGACCGGGTGACTGACTTAACCACTGCATTGATTCACTTAAGCACGGCCGCAGGAAAATGGGGCAAAACTCACTTAACAAATGTCTCACTTAACAACAGAAAGATTGGGCTCCATTGTGGTTGTAAGTCAAGGACTACCCGTATTTACAACGGTTGCAGCATCCCAGGGTCACCTGACAGGACTAGAAGACCTCCAAGGTCCCTTCCAGCTCTATTTTGATTGATTGATTGATTGATTGATTGATTGATTGATTGATTGATTGGCATTTGCAAACATCCCAGCCAGCTTCCGACAAGCAAAGTGGGAAGCCGGATTCACTTAACAACCGCACTAATTCCCTCAACAACTATACTGATTCACTTAACGACCCAGCCAAAAACGGTTTTAAAATCGGTCACAACTTAGCAAATGCCACGGTTAGCGGTGGAAATTCCAATCCTGAATGCGGCCGTTAAGTCGAGGACTATCGCTATACAACTATGCAGCGGGCTCTCTACCCGACAGCGCAAAGATTGTGCAAGAACTTGAGTCCAGAAAAAGGAAATAAGGAGAAAAATTACTTTTCTTTGAAGATCTCCTTCTCGTGATCGGTCCAGACGTTCATGAACTGCCGATCCTTGTAGACCTTCATTGGATCCTCCATCAGCCCGTTCATGTTGATGAACTTCACGCGTCTCTGCTCGGCATCGAACATCATGGGAGGAATGACAGACAGCTGGCGCATCTGTTTTTCGTTGTTCTAGAAGCAAGGGGGGATGGGGGGAGGGGGAAAGGGAAGAAGGAGAGAAGGGGAAACACACGTGAACCCCGAGGGCATCAGTCCTGCCCCTGCTGAGTGGGCCCACGTCAGGCCTGGCAGAGCTCCTGGTCCTGGTTATTTCCCAAAAGCCAAAGAGACAGAGAGGCAGAGAAAGAGAAAGGGAAGAACAGGGTTGGAAGGGACATTGGAGGTCTTCTAGTCCAACCCCCAGCTCAAGTAGACGGCCAGGCCTAGACCATTTCGGACAGGTGGCTGTCCAGTCTCTTCTTAGAAACTTCCAGTGATGGAGCACCCACAACTTCCGGAGATGACCAGTTCCACTGGTTAATTGTTCTTGTTGAGAAAGAAAGAGAAAGAGAGAGGGAGAGGAGGAGGGAGGGAGGGAGGAATGAAGGAAGGAAGGAAGGAAGGGGAGGGAGGGAGGAAAGGAAGGGAGGGAGGAGAAAAAGGAAGGAGGGAAGGAGGAGGGAAGAAGGAAGGGAGGAAGGAAGGAGAAAGGGGAGGGAGGGAGGAAAGGGAGGGAGGAAGGAGAAAAAGGAGAGAGGGAGGGAAGGAGGAGGGAGGGAGGGAGGGAAGGAGGAAGGAAGGAAGGAAGGAGAAAGGGGAGGGAGAGAGGAAAGGGAGGGAGGGAGGGAGGGAGGGAGGAAGGAGAAAAAGGAGGGAGGGAAGGAGGGAAGGAGGAAGGAAGGAAGGAAGGAAAGGAGAAAGGGGAGGGAGGGAGGAAAGGGAGGGAGGAAGGAAGGAAGGAGAAAAAGGAGGGAGGGAGGGAAGGAGGAGGGAGGGAGGGAAGAAGGAAGGAAGGAAGGAGAAAGGGGAGGGAGGGAGGAAAGGAAGGGAGGGAGGGAAGAAAGGAAGGGAGGAGAAAAAGGAAGGAGGGAGGGAAGGAGGAGGGAGGGAGGGAAGAAGGAAGGAAGGGAGGAGAAAGGGGAGGGAGGGAGGAAAGGAAGGAGAAAAAGGAGGGAGGGAAGGAAGGAGGAGGGAGGGAGGGAGGGAAGAAGGAAGGAAGGAAGGAAAGAAGGAGAAAGGGGAGGGAGGGAGGAAAGGAAGGGAGGGAGGGAAGAAAGGAAGGGAGGAGAAAAAGGAAGGAGGGAGGGAAGGAGGAGGGAGGGAGGGAAGAAGGAAGGGAGGGAGGAGAAAGGGGAGGGAGGGAGGGAGGAAGGAGAAAAAGGAGAGAGGGAGGGAAGGAGGAGGGAGGGAGGGAAGAAGGAAGGAAGGAAGGAAGGAGAAAGGGGAGGGAGAGAGGAAAGGAAGGGAGGGAGGGAGGGAGGGAGGAGAAAAAGGAGGGAAGGAGGAGGGAGGGAGGAAGGAAGGAAGGAAGGAAGGAAAGAAGGAGAAAGGGGAGGGAGGGAGGAAAGGAAGGGAGGGAGGGAGGAAGGAAGGAGAAAAAGGAGGGAGGAAAGGAGGAGGGAGGGAGGGAAGAAGGAAGGAAGGAAGAAGAAAGGGGAGGGAGGGAGGAAAGTAAGGGAGGGAGGGAGGAAGGAAGGAGAAAAAGGAGGGAGGGAAGGAGGGAAGGAGGAGGGAGGGAGGGAAGAAGGAAGGAAGGAAGGAGAAAGGGGAGGGAGGGAGGGAGGAAAGGAAGGGAGGGAGGGAGGGAGGGAAGGAGGAGGGAGGGAGGGAAGAAGGAAGGAAGGAAGGAAGGAAAGAAGGAGAAAGGGGAGGGAGGGAGGAAAGGAAGGGAGGGAGGAAGGAAGGAGAAAAAGGAGGGAGGGAGGGAAGGAGGAGGGAGGGAGGGAGGGAAGAAGGAAGGAAGGAAGGAAGGGACAATCGCCATTTCCCCCAATAATGTGGGGGAATAAACTTAACAACTCTTAATGATTCGAATAACTGGCAAAAAAAATGGTTGTAAAATCAGCTATGACTCACTTAACAACCCCCCCCCCCCCAAGCTGGCTTAACGATGGAAATTCTGGTGCCAACTGCAATTGTACATCCAGGACTCCCCATACCAAACCCCTGGTTTTTATTTATTCCTTTATTTTGCCAGCTCTGGCACTGACCCACCGCTTTAAAAACCCGGCCACCCTTCCAGAGAGATCTATGACCTTCCAGGGAAAGGGCTCGCTCTCACCTCCTGTTCCGACAGCCCGTCGATGATCTCAGAGATTTCGTGCTCGCTCCGAGCGATGGTGGCCGAAAGGCCGGTCCCTCTTTGGCCGACCCTGCAGAGGCGCCACAAGGGAAGGAAGTCAAGGAGAAGATACTTTGGATGAAAGGCTATCTTTTGGGGGGGGGGTGTATCATATAGATGTGTTTATTTTATTTATTTATTTATTTTGTGAGATTTATATACCGCCTCACAGTGCAAGCCCTCTCTAAGCGGTTTACACCAGTAAGCAATGTATCTTTATATTGCCCCCAACAATCTGGGTCCTCATTTTACCTACCTCGGAAGGATGGAAGGCTGAGTCAACCTTGAGCCGGTGAGATTTGAACCACTGACCTGCGGATCACAGTCGGCTAAAGTGGCCTGCAGTACCTGCCTCTAACCGCTGCGCCATCTCGGCTCTTGTTTACAGGTAAGTCCTCGACTTACAACTGTTTGTTTAGTGACCATTCAAAGTGACGACGGCACTGGGGGAAAAAGGACTTAGGGCCGTTGTTCCACGTGGTCACGTGGTCGGAATTCAGAGGCTTGGCAACTGGCGTGTACTCATGACAGTTGCAGTGTTCCGAGGTCACGCGATCCACTTTTGCGACCTTCTGACAAGCCGAGTCAATGGGAAAGCCGGATTCACTTAGCAAGAGGGCGACTGACTTAACAACCGCGGTGATTCACTTAACAACATTGGCAAGAAAGGCCATAAAATGGGGCAAAAATCGCTTCGCAAATTTCTGACTGAGCGACATCAATTTCGGGCTCAATTGTGGTCATTAAGACGAGGACTTCCTATACTGTCGTTGGGTTTCTTTGTCATTGTTTGTTTTGTTGTGGTAATTATTTTATTTATTTATTTATTTTGCTGTTCTTATATGCCGCCTTACTCCCTGCTTCTGTTTCTACGTCTGTTCATTATTGCAAACTGCCAAGAGTAGCCCCTTGGTGAGACCAGCAGGAAATAAATAAATTAAATAAATGAATGAAATAATTTATTGAATTTTAAATTAAATAAAATCCTTGTTGAGTAAAGATTTAACAAATAAATAAGTCTTTAATGAAGATTAAACATCTTTAGATTAAAGACCTAAAGATTAAATAAATTAAAGATTTATTTGATTTAAAATATTTAATTTAATTTAATAAAAATTGAATATATAAATCTTTATTTAACAAAGATTAAAGCCCTTTAAAGTGCCAAAGATTAGAGAATTTAAAGAAAAAATAAATAATTTATTTATTAATTTTAAATTAAGTAAATGAGCAAATTAAATTCAATACATTAATCTTTATTTAATCAAAACTGAATAAACACATCCTTATTTAACAAAGATTGAAGGCCCTCAGATTAAAGATTGAAGCTCTAAAGATTAAAGATTCAATAAATGAAATAGGTTAAAGAAACCATTTATTTACTTTTAAATTCAATAAATAAACCTTGATTTAATAAAGATTTAACAAATAAATTTTTAATAAAGATTAAGGGTCTTTAGAGACCTAAAGATTAGATAGATGGATGGATGGATGGATGGATAGATGATAGATAGATAGATGATAGATAGATGGATGGATGGATGGATGGATGGATGGATGGATGGATGGATGGATGGATGGATGGATGGATAGATAGATAGATAGATAGATAGATAGATAGATAGATAGATAGATAGATGATAGATAAGATAGAGATAGATAGATGATAGAGCTAGATAGATGATAGATAGATAGATAGATGATAGATAGACAGATAGATGATAGATAAGATAGAGATAGATACATAGATAGATAGATGATAGATAGATAGATAGATAGATAGATAGATAGATAGATAGATAGATAGATAGATAGATAGATGACAGAGATAGATAGATGATAGATATAGATAGATAGATAGATAGATAGATAGATAGATAGATAGATAGATAGATAGATAGATAGATGATAGATGGATAGATAGATAGATAGATAGATAGATAGATAGATAGATAGATAGATGGATAGATAGATAGATAGATAGATGATAGATAAGATAGAGATAGATAGATGATAGAGAGATAGATGATAGATAAGATAGAGATAGATAGATGATAGATAGATGATAGATAGATAGATAGATAGATAGATAGATAGATAGATAGATAGATAGATAGAGATAGATAGAAGATAGAGATAGATAGATGATAGAGATAGATAGATGATAATGATAGATAAGATAGAGATAGATAGATGATAGAGATAGATAGATGATAGATAAGATAGAGATAGATAGATGATAGATAGATAGATAGATAGATAGATAGATAGATAGATAGATAGATAGATAGAGATAGATAGAAGATAGAGATAGATAGATGATAGATAGATAGATAGATAGATAGATAGATAGATAGATAGATAGATAGATAGATAGATGGATAGATAGATAGATAGATAGATGATAGATAAGATAGAGATAGATAGATGATAGAGAGATAGATGATAGATAAGATAGAGATAGATAGATGATAGATAGATGATAGATAGATAGATAGATAGATAGATAGATAGATAGAGATAGATAGAAGATAGAGATAGATAGATGATAGATAGATAGATAGATAGATAGATAGATAGATAGATAGATAGATAGATGGATAGATAGATAGATAGATAGATAGATGATAGATAAGATAGAGATAGATAAATGATAGAGAGATAGATGATAGATAAGATAGAGATAGATAGATGATAGATAGATGATAGATAGATAGATAGATAGATAGATAGATAGATAGATAGATAGATAGATAGATAGATAGATAGATAGATAGATGACAGAGATAGATAGATGATAGATATAGATAGATAGATAGATAGATAGATAGATAGATAGATAGATAGATAGATAGATAGATAGATAGATGATAGATAGATAGATAGATAGATAGATAGATAGATAGATAGAAGATAGAGATAGATAGATGATAATGATAGATAGATAGAGAGAGAGAGAGAGAGAGAGAGAGAGAGAATTCCCCCATTCTGTGGGAATGGAAGAAGAGCGTTGAGGATGGATGGGGCCGAGGGCTTCCCTGGTCCTAATTTCTGCCTTTGGAGATCAGGAGCCACAGCAGAAAGGGCCCATCAGATGGAAGTCCTTGGCAGATGAGACCCCCAAGCGCGATGGGATGGGCGGAGGGGGTTGGGAAGAGGGGGTCCCCCAGGTAACAACCCGCCCTACCTTTGGAATCTCTCCTGCTGTTCCCGCTGCTTCCGGATCTCGGGGAACTGCTTCTCGTAATACTCCCGGGTTTTGCTTTCCTTGGCCTTCCTGCGGGGGTTGTTCTCGATCCGGTCCACCTTCTTCTCCCAGGCCTCCATCAGTTGGTCGTAGCGCTGGCAGATCTTCTGCTCCTGGGAATTCCCCAGAGACCAAGAGACTGGGTCAGGGAGGCCGAGAAACAGACAGAAAGGGAGGGAGGCAGGGAGGGAGAGGGAGAGGCAGAAAGAGAGAGAGAAAGTGAGGGGGGAGGAAGAGAGGGGGAAAGAGATACAGAGGGAGGGAGAGGGAAAGGGAGGGAGTAAAGGAGAGGGAGAGAGAGGAAGTGGGGGAGAGGGAGGGCAAGAGGGAGAAGGAGACAGAGGGAGGGAGGGAGAAAGAGAGAGGGAAGGAGGGAAGGAGAGAAGGAGTGGTAAAGGGAGAGTGGGATTGGAGGAGAGAGACAGGGAGGGAGGGTGAGAGAGGAAGGGAGGGAGGGATAGAGGAAGGGAGGAAGGGGGAGAGGGAGAGGGAGGGCGGGAGAGGAAGGGATGAAGGGAGGGAGAGAGGAAGGGAGAAAGATAGAGAAGGAACGAAAAAGGGAGGGAGAAAGAGGGAGGGGGAGAGGGAGGAGAAAGGAAAGAAAGGAAAGGAAAGGGGAAACAGGAAAGAGGAAATGAGAGAGGAAAAAGGAAAGAGGAAAAAGGAAAGGAGAGAGGAGAGAGGAAAGAAAAAAGGAACAAGGAAAAAAGGAATGGAAAGGAAAGGAAAGGAAAGGAAGGAAGGAAGGGAGAGAGAGAGAGAGAGAGAAAGAGAGAAAGAGAGAGAGAGAGAGAGAGAAAGAAAGAAAGAAAGAAAGAAAGAAAGAAAGAAAGAAAGAAAGAAAGAAAGAAAGAAAGAAAGAAAGAAAGAAAGAAAGAAAGAAAGAAAGAAACCCATACCCTTTGTTTTCTGGCATGATTCCGTCTCTTGAAAAACAAAATCAGCTTTTTTCTCATCACTTGGTTCCTAAAAAGACAGAAAGGGGTGGGGGGGTGGGGGGGTGAGGACAGACACACCAGAGCTGAGAGAAGCTTTCCTCCTCCCCGTCTGGGACAAAATTTCACATCAGAATTCTCCTCCTTCGCTTACAGAGGGTGGCAGGGCCTACAATATTTTGGTCCATGTGCTTTCAGGGGGGAAGGAGGGGGGGGGAACGGAAGAAGTGACACCCGGTCCAACTCCTGCCTGCCAAAAAAAAAAACCCTACTAATAATTAATCCCCGGTCTTTGGCATCAGCCTTACGGAGAAATAGTTCATACCCCTGAAAACGCTATTTAGTCCTCGACTTACAACCGTTCACTCCAAGTTACGATGGCACTGGGGGGGTGGAAGCAATTCACAATTGGTCCTCACACTTACGACCGTCATAGCATCCCCTCGGTCACGTGATCAAAATTCAGGCAGGTGGCAATGATGTGTGTTTACGATGGTGGCAGCGTCCCAGGGGTCAAGCAGAGTCAATGGCGGAAGACGGATTCACTTAACAACCCCGTGGGGTTCACTTAATGACCGCAGCGATGCACTGAACACGCTGTGCCTTTTTTTAAAAAAGGGGGTGTGCGATTGGACATGACTCGCTCAACAGCCACCTAGCAACGGAAATTCTGTTTCCAGTTGCGGTTGTACGTTGAGGACCGCCGGTAATAACTACAGGTGGTCCTCGACTTACGACCATAACGGCCAACATTTCTGTTGTTAAGCGAGACGTTTGTTAAGCGAGTTTTGAGCCCATTTTACAACCTTCCTTGCCACCGTTGTTAAGCGAATCACTGCAGCTGATGAGGTTAGTCACCTGGTTGTTAAGTGAATCACGGCCTCTCTGTGGACTTCGCATTTCAGAAGGTCGCAAAGGGGGATCATGTAACCTCAGGACACTGCGACTGTCGTAAATATGAGTCAGATGCCAAGCGTCTGAATTTTGATCACATGATCATGGGGATGCTACAATGGTCATAAGTGTGAAAAAACAGTCATAATTCACTTTTTCCGGTGCCGTTGTAATTTTCAAAAGTCACTAAATTAAAATGGAGGATGAACAAGTAAAAGACACAATGATACAGTGGGGAAAAATGTTGGTTATAATATAGAATCAGAGAAATGGCAAAACCTATGGGAAAGGAACTATAAATTAGGAATGGCAACTTCTTATAAAGAAAATGTATATAAAATGTTTTACAGATGGCATTTACCACCAGCTAGGTTAGCTAACATGTTTAAAAATATGTCTAGCCAAAGTTGGAAATAATGGGCATTATATGCGGTGGACTTATGTAAAAGCAAAAAAAATTTGGACAAAAATACATGTGGCTAGAAAAGATGGTAGGGAAACATGTAGATTTTAAACCTGAACTTTTTATTAGGTATAACATCAGGAAAACTTGATAAGAAAAGTATAGATTTAATATTGAATGTTTTAACAGCAGCGAGGATTATATTCGCATGATATTGGAAAAATGAAGAAACACCGCGAGACGAAGAGATAATTAGGAAGATACAGATTAAACAGAAAAAAAACACAAAATATTATCAAACATGGACTTTATTTTACCAGTGGTTGGAAAAAAAAGAGGTGGAGATGAAGAATGTAATCTTAAGCGAATTAAATAACCCAGACAACACGAAGTTTATTAAGCACTAACAAAATGTAAACAATAGAAAATTAATAAAATCCTATCATTTAAAAAAAGGTCACTAAGCAAACGGTTGTAGGTCGAGGACTACCTGTAAGAGGATAAGTATAAAATAAAGCAGAAAATTCGTCTCAAAAAATAAGGCCTTCCCACCCAATCACCCATCCCGGAAATTGGAAGGAAATATCCGTATTTTCTTACGTTTTGATGTTTTCGTGGTACACTTTCGTGTCGGAAGGCTGGTTGTAAAGAGGCTGTGAGAAAAGAGACGGAGATTGAGCTGCGTTGACGTCCGACGTAAGTCGAATCGGCACACAACTCTCTCGGTTTATGGACTACGTAGTCAGGATCGACCCGCAAAGAGTTTTCCCCATCTCTCCAGCTATATGTTAGAACAGAGGTCTTCAAACCTGGCCACTTTAAGACTTGTGGACTTCAACTCCCAGAATTCTCCAGCCAGCATAGCTGGCTGGAGAATTCTGGGAATTGAAGTCCACAAGTCTTAAAGTGGCCAGGTTTGAGGACCTCTGTGTTAGAAAGACACGGCTGGAAGGGAGGGGGGTTTGTTCTCCGTTTTTATATAGGGGGGCGCTTGGTAAACAGAGAGCAAACTCCCCCTCCCTTCTAGCACTGATGATGTTCCCTACTTGGGTAATGAAACGTTTGCAAGAAAACAACCAAGCTCAGAGAGTAGACCCTCCTCCTCCTTTACTCCACAAACTGTACTCCCTTCCAGCACTGATGACGTAACCTACTTGGGTAATGAAATGTCTGCAAGAAAACAACCAAGCTCAGAGTGTCAGGCAGTGATTTTATATTGCCTGTTACATGTATATGCAGGGGGATGCATCCCTATCAAATATAATGGTTTATTCCTGAGCACGTGATTAATATGTTCCTAGTACGCATGTGTACATTCCTTTCTTTTGATTTTTCCTTTCTCTTCAGCTTCTGTAAGAAGCAAGACCTGTTTTATAGCCAGGATGTGATTTATTATTTTTGTATTGAAATAAATATCTTATACCTTAGCATTTACATTGCGGTTTATTTTTATAATGTCAGAGTTTCAGGAAAAGATCTATTTCGCCTCTGATGAGAGTAATTCTTATCTAACACAGAGAGTACCAAAAGACCCCACCCACCTCCTCCTCTACTCCACAAACTGTGGGGGGGGTTGGACTAGATGACCTGCAAGGTCCCTTCCAACTCTAATAATCTGTAATCTGTACTCCCTTCCAGCGCTGATGACGTAACCTAGTTGGGGTAATGAAATGTCTGCAAGAAAGAAACCGAGCTTAGAGAGCACCTTCGGTCCTCCCCCTCCCTCCCCCTTGCAAACCCCACTCCCTGCTACTCACCAGCTCCACCTTGGGACCCAATCCTTCGAAGATCTTATGCGCTTCCTCTGCCTTTTTCTGCAACGCAGGAAAAGAGAAATTGTTTCTAAAATCTCAGCAATTCAATCTTCTTTTTTGAGCCTCATGTTTCGGTGAATGTGTTGAGAGAAAATGCTCCTTTTAAACACAAGGAAGTGTTTTATGAATTGTGGGGGGTCCTCACTTTACGACCGTAACTGGAATTTCCGTTGCTAAGCAAGACGGGGCTTTAACTGAGTTGGGCCCGATTTTTCTACTACTGTTGCTCAGCAAATTGTTGCAGTCGTTACGTGAATCATTTCACCGTGAGGATGCAGCAATGGTCATAAATGTGAGGACCAATCCTAAGTCACTTTTTTTCAATGCCATTCCAACTTTGAATGGTCACTAAATGAACGGTTGTAAGTCCAGGACTACTAGTAGCCCTGGATTTACAACAGTTTGTTTAGCGATCGTTAAAAGTTACAACGCCACTGAAAAATGTGATTTATGAGAGTTTTTCACACTTACAACCGTTGCAACCTCTACATAGTCACATGATCAAAATTCAGAGGCTTGCAACTGACTCGTATTTATGACGGTTGCAGTGTCCCGGGGTCACATGATCAACTTTTGCGACCTTCTGACAAGCAAAGCCAACGGGGAAGCCGGATTCACTTAACAGCCATGTGGCTAACTTAACAACTGCAGTGATTCACTTAACAACTGTGGCCAGAAAGGTTGCAAAATGGGGCCAAAATTCACTTAAGAATTGTCTTTTTGAGCAACGGAAACAAATGAAGTCAACGGGGAAGCCAGGTTCATTTAACCACCTTGTGCCCAACTTATCAACAGTGGCGATTCACTTAACAACGGCGGCAAGAAAAGTCATAAAATGGGGCCAAAGTCCTTTAACGTCTCACTTAGTGACAGAAATTTTGGCTCAACTGCGGTCGTAAGTCAAAAACTAGCTGTACCTGTGTTCGAATGGGGAGGGGGGGGAATGAGGATTTGGGGTCCCCTCATTTTCATCTCCCTGGAGACGCTGGGAGGGGCAGAATCCCTCTTTTCATCCTTATAACCCTTGTATTCAGCGGAGTCCAGTTTCCACCGTAAACAGGAGGGAGGGAGGGAGGGAGAGGAGAGAGAGATGGAAAAGAAACTTGGCAGACAGACCGGGATACAACGGTTTGTTTGGTCTCTAAATAGCTCCAAGCACAGAACTTCGAGTCCTGCCGTGTCCAGCCAAAGGACTGGAAGTTTTAAAAAAGAGATTGGACAGCCATTTGTCTGAAATAGTACAGGGCTTCCTGTCTGAACAAGGGGCTGGACTAGAAGACCTCCAAGGTCCCTTCCAGCTCTCTCTACTCTATTCTCCTCTCCTCTCTCCTCTCATTAAGAGGAGATTGGAAAACCACTTGTCTGAAATGGCATAGGGTCTCCTGCTTGAGCAGGGGGTTGGACTAGAAGACCTCCAAGGTCCCTTCATATTCTATTCTATTCTATTCTATTCTATTCTATTCTAGTCTAGTCTAGTCTAGTCTAGTCTAGTCTAGTCTAGTTCTTCTCTACTCTACTCTATTCAATTCTATTTTCTATCTTATTCATTATTCTGTTCTGTTCTCCTATTCTATTCTATTCTATTCTCTATTCTATTCTCTATTCTATTCTATTTTCTATTATATTCTATTCTTTTCAAATTCTATTCTATTCTCTATTCTATTCTCTATTCTATTCTCTATTCTATTCTCTATTCTATTCTATTCTATTCTAGTCTCATTTCTATTCTATTCTATTTTCCATTCTATTGTATTCTTCTATTCTATTCTATTCTATTCTATTCTATTCTATTCTATTCTATTCTATTCTATATCCTATTCTATTCTATTCTAATTTCTATTCTATTCCATTTTCCATTCTATTCTATTCTATTCTATTCTTCTATTCTATTCTATTCTCATTTCTATTCTATTTTCTATTCTATTCTTTTCAAATTCTATTCTATATTCTATTCTATATTCTATTCTATTCTATATTCTATTCTATTCTATATTCTATTCTATATCCTATTCTATTCTATATTCTATTCTATATCCTATTCTATTCTATATTCTATTCTATATCCTATTCTATTCAATTCAATTCTAATTTCTATTCTATTCTATTTTCCATTCTATTCTATTCTTCTATTCTATTCTATTCTCATTTCTATTCTATTTTCTATTCTATTCTTTTCAAATTCTATTCTATATTCTATTCTATATTCTATTCTATTCTATTCTATATTCTATTCTATATTCTATTCTATATCCTATTCTATTCTATTCTAATTTCTATTCTATTTTCCATTCTATTCTATTCTTCTATTCTATTCTCATTTCTATTCTATTCTATTTTCTATTCTGTTCTATTTTCTATTCTATTCTTTTCAAATTCTATTCTATATTCTATTCTATTCTATTCTATATTCTATTCTATTCTATATTCTATTCTATATCCTATTCTATTCTATTCTAATTTCTATTCTATTCTATTTTCCATTCTATTCTATTCTATTCTTCTATTCTATTCTATTCTCATTTCTATTCTATTCTATTTTCTATTTTCTATTCTATTCTTTTCAAATTCTATTCTATATTCTATTCTATTCTATATTCTATTCTATTCTATTCTCATTTCTATTCTATTCTATTCTCATTTCTATTCTATTCTATTCTATTCTATTCTATTCTATTCTATTCTATTCTATTCTATATTCTATACTCTACTCTACTCTACTCTACTCTACTCTACTCTACTCTACTCTACTCTACTCTACTCCTCTCTACTCTCTAGTCTATTCTATTAATTAAGAAGAGACTGGACAGCCATTTGTCTGAAATGGTCTAGGCACAGGGTTTCCTTCCAAATCTGTTATTCTGTTCATAAAAACCACCGGAAACTTTTTCACTGGTTCCCCAATTTTTATTTGGTCTGTAAAAGACAAGCATTTGGTTTTGTTCTGCTACAGGTAATCCCTCGATGTACAATGGTTAATTTAGTGACGGTTTGAAGTTACAAACGGCACGGAAAAAAGTGACCTACGACCAATTTTCACACTTACGACCGTTGCAGCATCCCCAGGGTCACGTGATTTCCATTCGGGTGATTGACAACTGACTCGCATTTATGACCGTTGCAATGTCCCAGGGTTCCGTGATCCCCCTTTTGCGACCTTCCGACAAGCAAACTGAAGGGGGAAGCCAGATTCACTTAACAACTGCAGCGATTCACTTAACAAACGTGGCGGGAAAAGTCATAAAATGTCTCACTGAGCAACAGAAATTCTGGGCTCAATTGTGGTCGTAAGTTGAGGACTGCCTGTATTCCGACCCCTCCTTTTCCCCAAAATCACCTGAGCTTTCAAACCCAGGGAAACAATCCAAGCTGACCGATCTTTCGCCTCTGACCGAGTGAAACCTGCCCCCATGCGCAACCTCCCAGCCCACATCGCACAAACACAGCCCGGCAGAGAGAAAAGGCAACGGGTCACAATCCTCACTGGGTTCATTTGATGTCAACAGCAGAGCCTTGCGAAAGTCGGGCAGCGTCTACTGCACACCAATCATTCCCCTCAATACAGGAAGTCTTCGACTTACGACTACGATGGAGCCGGATTTTTTTTTTCTAAATACATTTTTTATTTTTTTAGTATTATTTATTATTTATTATTTATTTATTAGACGCTCTTATAGGCCGCCCAATCCCGTGGGACTCAGGATACCGTATTTTTCTGACTATAAGACACACCGGTGTATAAGACGCACCAAGATTTTGAAGAGGTAAGAAAAAAAAGTTTTTGTCCTCCCCGGCCCCCCAGGACCAGGGGTGGGTTCCTCCGGTTCGGACGATTAGTCTGAACCGGTAGCGGCCCACTGTCACGATGACATCACCAAACCGGATCAGTCGGTGCCGGTCCGTGGGCGTCGCCATCTTTTTTTTTTTTTAAATTGTTTTCGATTTTTCCCCCTGAATTTTTTTATTCATTTCTTTTTTCTTCTGCACATGCGCAGAAGCCGAGTTTCTGGCACTGTGCATGCGGTCGCCATTTTGTGTTTGGCTGTTTTTTAAAAAAAATTGGGGGGGGGGGTTGTACTGCGCGCGCGCCCACGAGGTACAGCCATGCGGCGCTGGAGAAAGCGGACTGGCAGTGAAATAAGTTGGAACCCAGCCCTGCCCAGGAGCACTCTGCAAGCCTCCCAAACCCTCTACATGCTGTTTCTCACAAAAACGGGCCCATTTTTCACCTGTGTTTGCAAAAAATGGGGCGCAAAGAGGGTTTGGGAGGCCTGCAGAGTGCTTCTGGGGGAAGGCAAAAACACTCCGTTTTTGTGAAAAACGGCTTGTTTTTTGCAAAAACGGGGGTGTTTTTGCCTTCCCCCAGCCCCCAGGAGCACTCTGCAGGCCTCCCAAAGCCTCTGCGCACCCCGTTTTTCGCAAAAATGGGCCCATTTTTTGCAAAAATGGGACATGGGGCGGGGCTTCGGGAGGCCAAAAATGGCTATATTGTGTATAAGACACACCAATATTTCCACCCTTAGGGGGGAAAAAGGTGCGTCTTATACTCTGAAAAATACGGTAATCATTCCATCTTCAATTAAACAGTGTGTCGTCTGGGTACAAATATCTTTGTGCAGTAATAATCAAAATTTACAACAATATTACATTAATATTGATTTTCTGATCTTACAATACTATTATTAAACATAATACACATATTCACTTCTCCCTCTTAACATATCTTCTAATAAGAATATAATAATAGTAGTAAACATAATAACCCGATATTTCTGTGGCTAGAGCAGAGGTCTTCAAACTTGGCAATTTTAAGAATTCTGGACTTCAACTCCCAGAATTCTCCAGCCAGCATAGCATAGCTGGCTGGTGAATTCTGGGAGCTGAAGTCCACAAGTCTTAAAGTTGCCAAGTTTGGGGATCCCTGGGCTAGAGGATTGTTAAGGATTGTTGAGGATTGTTAAGGATTGTTAAGGATTGTTAAGGATTGTTAAATGGGTTGTGGCCTATTTGATGACGTTTTAGGCCACCGTTGTTAAGTGAAGCATTGCACTTATTAAGGGAACTGTGAAGTCACTAAGCAAATCTGGCTTCCCACATTGACTTTTATGCCTAAGGCGGGACTAGAACTCAGTCTCCTGGTGATTGGCCCAAAGTCACCCAGCCAGCTTTCACGCCTAAGGAAGGACTAGAACTCACCGTCTCCTGGTGATTGGCTCAAAGTCACCAACTGGCTTTCACGCCTAAGGCGGGACTAGAAATCAGTCTGCTGGTGATTGGCCCAAAGTCATCCAATTAGCTTTCATTCCTAAGGCGGGACTAGAAATCAGTCTCCTGGTGATTGGTCCAAAGTCACCCAGCCAGCTTTCATGAATAAAGGTGGAACTAGAACTCACAGTCTCCTGGTTTCTAGCCTAGTGCCTAACCACTAGAGTCCTAACTGGCTCTTTTTAATGTTTTTTCTTCCCTACTTTTGTCCACTTCTCACAATCCACTGCAGTTCGGTGGCCTATAAAGGTAAAGGTAAAGGTTCCCCTCGCACATATGTGCTAGTCGTTCCCGACTCTAGGGGGCGGTGCACATCTCCGTTTCAAAGCCGAAGAGCCAGCGCTGTCCGAAGAACGTCTCCGTGGTCATGTGGCCGGCATGACTCAACGCCGAAGGCGCACGGAAGGTTGTTAGGTCGGTGGACTATAAATCTCAATAAATAAATAAGAACCACCACCAGTGCCGCCATTTTGCAAGTCAGTCCATGGTTCAGCACTGGCCTTTCCTCACTCAGCTGTGAGCATGTTGCAAAACAAGGCGACGGTTCACCGATCAAAGAGGAAGAGCCCATGTTAAAAAAAACCACATCCGGACTGCTCTCCGAAGCTAACCAGGGTCTTCTCAGGCCAGAATTGGAGGAGAGACCACCCGGAAGGCTGTTTCCAGCTGTTGGCTAGACCGGGAAGGTGAAAAACAGATCCCAGACGAAGGCGGAAATGACTTTTGAAACGCTCCCAAGAAAACGGGGAAGAGTCCTCAGAAGCCGAGAGAAGGGCGTTATTAGGTTTACTTTGATCATAGCTGTAAAGCTGCCAATGTTTTTTCTTTTCCTAACCCTCGCCTACACGTCGGTCAGTCCCTCCTGTTAACTGTTTGCGGACAGGGAAAATGAACTATTTAACAGAATAACAGAGTTTGGAGGGATCTTGGAGGTCTTCTAGTCCAACCCTCAGGTCAGGCAGGAGAACCTAGGGTGTCCCTAGATACACCCATGTGACACCCATCCTTCGCGAAATGCACTGGCTGCCTATAGGTCTCCGAGCGCAATTCAAGGTGTTGGTGATCACCTTTAAAGCCCTACATGGCTTAGGACCAGTTTACCTCCGAGACCGCCTTCTCCAACATACCTCCCTAAGACCGATTAGAGCCCACAGAGTTGGTCTGCTGGTGGTCCCGTCAGCCAAACAATGTCGGCTGGCAGGCCCACAAACGAGGGCCTTCTCTGTGGCATACACTACCCCCCCCCGAGATCCGCATTATTCCCACCCTGCCAGCCTTCAGAAAAGCAGTCAAAACATGGCTTTGTCGACAGGCCTGGGGCCAATGATTTTAAAACAACACCTATCACTCTTGGCCCCATGAATGAATTATTGTATGGGTTTTTAAATTGTGGTTTTTAAATGCTTTTAAATGTTTTAATACTTATTGTTTTTAAATGCTTTTTATATTTATTGTTGCTTGTGAATTTTTATTGTTGTCAGCTGCCCAGAGTCTCTGTGGAATGGGCGGCATACAAATGCAACTAATAAATAAATAATAAATAAACCTATCCCCGTGATGGCGAACCTGTGGCACGCAGAGCCCTCTCTGCGGACACGCAAGCTGACGCCCACCGCGAGCTCAGCTCCACCGTGAGTCCGCACGTGCCTCCCGTCGGCCAGCTAATTTTCGGATATCTGCCGCACATGCGCGGAGGGCGGGGCGCATGTGGGATATGTGTGTGCATGTGCAGGGGGGTCGCACACGCATGCACGGGGGCGCCACCCATACAGTCCGTTTTTGGTCCCAGGAGGCTGCAGGGAGGCCTGCTAGGCCCAAAACGGGGTAGGGGGTAGGCGTGCATGCACAGGGGTGGGGGAGAGTGGGGGAGGGGAAATCACATGCACATGCGTGGGGGGTTGAAAGCGCAGGGGATCACGCGCACATGCCTGGGGGGGTGGGGGGTGTCACACGCGCATTGCATTATGGGTGCCGGCTGGCGCGCACACACGCTGGCGCGCACACATGCGCTTTCGGCACACGGCGAGAAAAAGGTTAGCCATCACTGACCTAGCCTATACCATAGCAGATAAATGGCTGTCCAGTCTCTTCTTAAAAACCTCCAGTGATGAAGCACCCACAACTTCTGGTGGCAAGCTGTTCCACGGGTTAATTGTCCTCACTGTTAGGAAGTTTCTCCTTAATTCCAGGTTGCTTCTCTCCTTGATTAGTTTCCATCCACTGTTTCTTGTCTTGCCTTCTGGTGCTTTGGAAAATAAATTGACCCCACTCCTCTTCTTTGTGGCAGTCCCCCAATTATTGGAAGACAACTATACAGGCAGTCCTCAGCTTACGACCACAGTTGAGCACAAAATGTCTGTTGTTAAGTGAGACATTTGTTAAGTAAGTTTTGCCCCATTTCACGACCTTTCCTGCCACAGCTGTGAAGTGACTCACTGCAGTTGATAAGGTAAGTAACCTGGTTGTTAAGTGAATCTGGATTCCCCATTGACTTGGCTTATGAGACGGTCGTAAAAGGGGATCACGTGACCCCGGGATACGGCAAACCGATTCCTAAGAGGTCAGTAAGGGGCGTGCATAAGTGCACCAGCGTGCCTACCGTCCCTGTCCTAATGTTCCCTCATATCAGTACCCATCTTATGTATATAAACAATGTTACATCTATGTATAATACCAACACGAACTTGACAAAAAATAAATAAATAAATAAAAATAAATAAAATATGAATCAAGTTGCCAAGTGTCCGAATTTTGATCACGTGACCATGGGGATGCTGCAAAGATCATAACTGTGAAAAACAGTCATAAGTCACATTTTTTTCAGTACCGTTGTAACTTTGAACGGTCACTAAACAGTCGAGGACTACCTGTAATGTCCTTCTTTTCTCTATACTAGCCAACCCCAAATCCTGCAACCGTTCTTCATATATTTTAATCTCCAGGTCTTTAGTCATCTCAATTGCTCTTCTCTGCATTGTTAGCTACAGGTAGTCCTCTAGGAAGGGACCTTGGAGGTCTTCTAGTCCAACCCCCTATTCAAATAGGAAACCCTCTACTATGTCAGACAAATGACTGTTCAGCCTCTTCTTAAAAACCTCCAGTGATGGAGCACCCACAACTTCTGGTGGCAAGCTGTTCCACTGGTTAATTGCTCTCACTGTCTCTTAATTCCAGGTTGCTTCTCTCTTTGATGAGCTTCCATCCGTTGCTTCTTGTCCTGCCTTCAGGGGCTTTGAAGAATAATTTGACCCTCTCCTCTTCTTTGGGGCAGCCCCTCAAATACTGGAAGGCTGCTATCATGTTACCCCTAGTCCTTCTTTTCTTTAGACTGGCCAAACCCAAATCCTGCAACCGTTTGTATGTTTTAGCCTCCAGGCCTTTGATCACCTTAGTTGCACTTTGCACTATTAGCTATTATCTCCCCCCTCATCACATCGATTATCTCTCTCCCCCGAGGCCGCGAGGAATCCCACTTTTTCCGCAGCAAGAAGTTTCAGAAAATAAAATTAAAGAATATTTGGGGAAAAAAGCGGAATTGCCTAAAGTACCAGAAAAGGTAAAAAGCTATGTTAAATGAATGAATATCAATGATGGAATTATCAAAAGCAATCAAGAGACAAAAGAACAACTAAACACCAGGACCAGGTAGGCCAGTGGCAGAATTTTACAAAGGTTTTACAGGATACTTTAGGCTCATCAATGTGGGAAGTTGATAATGAAGTATTGATTGATGCAGAGGTACTAAATCCGTGGATGGAAGCAAATACTACTTTGATTCCAAAAGAAGATTCAAATTTAATGCAGATAAAACTATAGGCCCATCTCTTTACTGAATGCTGACTATAAAATATATACTTCAATAATGGCAGCAAGGCTAGAAGGTTTCTAAATCTCTGGACCCCTTCATGACTGGATAACTTGTCAAACAGACAAGTGATCAAAATAGGGAGTGCCCTATCAAATCCCGTACCTGTTAACAGCGGTGTTCCCCAAGGCAGCATACTAGGACCAACAACTCTTTATACTTTATATAAATGACCTTTGCGATCACATTACAAGCGACTGTGTTCTCTTTGCCGATGATGTAAAACTCTTCAACACCACCGACAACACTGCTATCCTCCAAAAAGACCTAGACTTTGTGTCAGAATGGTCAAACATCTGGCAACTCCAAATCTCAACCAACAAATGCTCTGTCCTACACATTGGCAAAAAAAATCAGAACACCAAATACAAGCTGAACAGACACGACCTTGCAGACGACCCTCACCCTGTCAAAGACCTTGGAATACTCATATCAAAGGACCTAAGTGCCAAAGCCCACTGCAACAACATCGCCAAAAAGGCTTCAAGAGTTGTTAACCTAATCTTACGTAGCTTCTTCTCCGGTAATATCACACTACTAACCAGAACATACAAAACATTCGCCAGACCAATCCTTGAATACAGCTCATCTGTCTGGAACCCACACCGCATATCGGACATAAATACATTAGAAAGTGTCCAGAGATACTTTACGAGAAGAGTCCTCCACTCCTCTACTCGCAACAGAATACCTTACGCAACCAGACTTGAAATCCTAGGCTTAGAAAACTTAGAACTACGTCGCCTTCGGCACGACCTAAGCATAGCTCATAAAATTATCCGCTACAACATCCTTCCTGTCAACGACTACTTCAGCTTCAACCACAACAATACACAAGCACACAACAGATACAAACTCAAAGTGAAGCGCTCCAAACTTGACTGTAGAAAATACGACTTTAGCAACAGAGTGGTAAATGCCTGCAACTCACTACCTGACTCTGTGGTTTCGTCACCAAACCCCCAAAACTTTACCCTTAGACTGTCCACTGTTGACCTCACCTGATTCCTAAGAGGTCAGTAAGGGGCGTGCATAAGTGCACCAGCGTGCCTACCGTCCCTGTCCTAATGTTCCCGCTTATCAGTACCCATCTTATGTATACAAACAATGTTTTATCTATGTATATTACCAACACGTACTTGACAAATAAATAAATAAAAATACATAAATAAATGAATGAATTTATACATTCAGATCTCTTAAGCTTTTTTCCCCTAAGAGACAGATCCAAAACAAAATGAGAATTGTCGCACAACAAGAAAACACAACACCACGCAGCTCCGGGAATCGCAAGAGTTTGAGAGAGGCCGGGGGATGAAAGGAGGGGAACCTGTTGAGGAAGACCTCAAGACCGAACGAGGTTCTCCCTCCCTCCACCCACCCATCCTCTCCATGCAAAGTTCCCGGCAAGACTAAGCAAGGGGCGAGCGGACCCGGCGCCTGGAGAAGGGAGGAAGTGTTACCCGATTCTCATCGTAGATGATCTGCACGATGCTGCGGTGTTTCTGCTCCACCGGCGGAGGGGAGACGGGCTTCTCCGGTTCAGGCGGTTTGGCCGCTTCTTCCTCCAGCTGTTGCTAAGAGACAAGAGGGAGGAGGGAGAGGAACGTCAGCCGTACACGCGTAGGCACTGAGTCAGAGATAACGGGAACATCTGGACCGGCCAGATGTCGCCTTGGCGAGTTCGGAAGGAGAGGGAAGGCTCAGCCGTTGCAAACATTGCAGTATTGGTACGGACTTAGGACTGCAGAGAAAAAATACAACTGCAACCAGACTACATACAGTATATATATATATATATGAGACTTGTATATATTGTGGGGGGGTGTATATATATCTGTGTAGCTAAGTGTAGCTCACAAAATTATCTGCCTCAATGTCCTACCCGTTAACGACTATTTCAGCTTCAACCGTAATAATACACGAGCTCACAATAGATACAAACTTAATATAAACCGCTCCAGACTTGATTGCAAAAAATTCGACTTCAACAACAGAGTGGTCAACGCCTGGAACACTTTACCTGACTCAGTAGTTTCTTCCCCAAACCCCAAAAACTTCAACCTCAGATTATCTACCATCGACCTCACCCCATTCCTAAGAGGTCAGTAAGGGGCGTGCATAAGCGCACAATCGTGCCTACCGTTCCTGTCCTAATGTACCCATATATTCATACCTCTTTTCCTCTTATTCATGCTTGTGATATTACATATATATTCAATCATGTTTTACTGTTTGTACTTTGCTTATAATCATATATGCTTGACAAATAAACAAATACAATACAAATACAGTACAATATATTTTCTCAGCCCTCTTTCTGACATATATATATAGGTCTCCTATATATATATATATATATGTATATATAGGAGCTGTATATATTGTGGGGGTCAGAATGAGGGCTGAGAAAATAACTGCAGACCCCTCACATCCTGGACATAATAACCTTTCTCAGGTCTTCCCCTGGGGACCCCGCCAACTAGACGCAGGGATGGTTTTTTTCCCTTCATGCCATCGCTCTGCAGGACACCTAATTCCCACGGCACTCTCTTAGGCCTAAATAGATCCATCCATGCTGTACAGCTGTAGTATTAGGGTATTATTATCCCGCTCACCTCCTCTACTACTCCCTTATTGATATCACTATGATGATGATGATGATGATGACTCTGTTGCTTTGCATGTACACTGAGAGCTTCTGCACCGGAGACAAATTCCTTGTGTCTCTAATCACACTTTGCCAAATAAAATATAGTATTAGTAATAGTATTCTATTCTATTCTAAATTCCTCTTCTATTCTATTCTATTTCAATTCTATTTCAATTCTTATTCTATTTCTTACTTCTGTTCTATTCTATACTAATTCAATTCTAACTCTAACTCTAATTCTATTCTATTGAATGCTTATTCCTATTCTATTCTATTCTGTATTCTATTTTCTATTTTCTTTACTATTCTATTCTATATTCTATTCTATTCTGTTTTATTTTCTATTCTATTCTATTATTTTCAAATTCTATTCTATTCTATATTCTATATTCTATTCTGTTTTATTTTCTATTCTATTCTATTATTCTATTCAATTATTTTCAAATTCTATTCTATTCTATATTCTATTCTGTTCTGTTTTATTTTCTATTCTATTCTATTATTTTCAAATTCTATTCTCTATTCTCTATTCTATTCTGTTTTATTTTCTATTCTATTCTATTTTCTATTCTATTCTATTCTATATTCTGTTCTGTTTTATTTTCTATTCTATTCTATTTTCTATTCTATTATTTTATTCTATTCTATTATTTTCAAATTCTGTTCTATTCTATTCTATATTCTATATTCTATATTCTATTCTGTTCTGTTTTATTTTCTATTCTATTCTATTCTATTATTCTATTCTATTCTATTATTTTCAAATTCTATTCTCTATTCTATTCTATTTTGTTTTATTTTCTATTCTATTCTATTTTCTATTCTAGTCTATTCTATATTCTGTTCTGTTTTATTTTCTATTCTATTTTCTAGTCTATTATTTTATTCTATTCTATTATTTTCAAATTCTATTCTACTCTACTCTTTCAGTTTTCAGGTCAAAAGAGACAAAATGTTGACAAAAGACATAACATTCAGCTGGGAAACTGTTGAGCATCATAGACCAAGCTAAATCCAAAACTGCTAGAAAATTCCTGCAGGTCAGGCACTCCGACAAATCAGCCATCTACAGACACAATCAAAAAGCTCAAAGACCACACCACCTCCTTGCCAGCAATCAACGCCCCGATAAGCAGAGTTTAACACCAGGATTAACATCAGACCCACAATCAAGGAATAAACAATAGCCCAAAGGAACTGCCAACTCAGATAAACAACCAAAGAGTGAACAACAGCCTAATCAAGGACAAAGAGAAAACCCTGCTCTCTTCTAGCACTGATGATGTTACCTAGCTGGGTCATGAAACATCTGCAAGAAAACCACCAAGCTCAGAGAGCACCAAGGACCCCACAGTCCTCTTCCTCTTCCTCCTCCTCCTCTCCATTCCGCAAACCTCGCTCCCTTCTAGCACTGATGATGTTACCTAGCTGGGTCATAAAACGTCTGCAAGAAAACCGAACCAAGTTTAGAGAGCACCAAAGACCCCACAGTCGTCATCATCTTCTTCCTCTTCTTTTTCCTCCTCTTCCTCCTTCCTCTTCTTCCTCTTCCTCTCTGCAAACCCCCCTCCATTCTATCCCTGATGACATTACCTAGCTGGGTTATGAAAAGTCTGCAAGAAAACCATCAAGCTCAGAAAGCACCAAGGATCCCACAGTCCTCCTCCTCTCCATTAACCCTACACTCTTCTAATATTACTAATATTACTTAGCTTCTAATATTACTAATATTACTTAGCTGGGTCATGAAAAGTCTGCAAGAAAGCCACCAAGCTCAGAGAGCACCCAGCACCCCGTAGTTCTTTTCCTCCTCCTCCTCCTCCTCCTCCTCCTCCTCCTCCTCCTCCTCCTCCTCCTCCTCCTCCTCCTCCTCCTCCTCCTCCTCCTCTCTGCAAACCCCCCTCCATTCCATCCCTGATGACATTACCTAGCTGGGCTATGAAACGTCTGCAAGAAAACCATCAAGCTCAGAAAGCACCAAGGACCCCACAGTCCTTTTCCTCCTCCTCCTCCTCTTCCTCCTTCTCTTTCTTCTCCTCCTCCTCCTCTCCATTAACCCTACACTCTTCTAATATTACTAATATTATTTAGCTGGGTCATGAAACGTCTGCAAGAAAGCCACCAAGCTCAGAGAGCACCCAGCACCCCGTAGTTCTTTTCCTCCTCCACCTCCTCCTCCTCCTCCTCCTCCTCCTCCTCCTCTCTGCAAACCCCCCTCCATTCCATCCCTGATGACATTACCTAGCTGGGCTATGAAACGTCTGCAAGAAAACCATCAAGCTCAGAAAGCACCAAGGACCCCACAGTCCTTTTCCTCCTCCTCCTCCTCTTCCTCCTTCTCTTCCTCCTCCTCCTCCTCCTCTCCATTAACCCTACACTCTTCTAATATTACTAATATTACTTAGCTGGGTCATGAAACGTCTGCAAGAAAGCCACCAAGCTCAGAGAGCACCCAGCACCCCGTAGTTCTTTTCCTCCTCCTCCTCCTCCTCCTCCTCCTCCTCCTCCTCCTCCTCCTCCTCCTCCTCCTCCTCCTCCTCCTCCTCCTCCCTCCTCCTCCTCCTCCTCTCTGCAAACCCCCCTCCATTCCATCCCTGATGACATTACCTAGCTGGGCTATGAAACGTCTGCAAGAAAACCATCAAGCTCAGAAAGCACCAAGGACCCCACAGTCCTTTTCCTCCTCCTCCTCCTCTTCCTCCTTCTCTTCCTTCTCCTCCTCCTCCTCTCCATTAACCCTACACTCTTCTAATATTACTAATATTATTTAGCTGGGTCATGAAACGTCTGCAAGAAAGCCACCAAGCTCAGAGAGCACCCAGCACCCCGTAGTTCTTTTCCTCCTCCACCTCCTCCTCCTCCTCCTCCTCCTCCTCCTCCTCCTCTCTGCAAACCCCCCTCCATTCCATCCCTGATGACATTACCTAGCTGGGCTATGAAACGTCTGCAAGAAAACCATCAAGCTCAGAAAGCACCAAGGACCCCACAGTCCTTTTCCTCCTCCTCCTCCTCTTCCTCCTTCTCTTCCTCCTCCTCCTCCTCCTCTCCATTAACCCTACACTCTTCTAATATTACTAATATTACTTAGCTGGGTCATGAAACGTCTGCAAGAAAGCCACCAAGCTCAGAGAGCACCCAGCACCCCGTAGTTCTTTTCCTCCTCCTCCTCCTCCTCCTCCTCCTCCTCCTCCTCCTCCTCCTCCTCCTCCTCCTCCCTCCTCCTCCTCCTCCTCTCTGCAAACCCCCCTCCATTCCATCCCTGATGACATTACCTAGCTGGGCTATGAAACGTCTGCAAGAAAACCATCAAGCTCAGAAAGCACCAAGGACCCCACAGTCCTTTTCCTCCTCCTCCTCCTCTTCCTCCTTCTCTTCCTTCTCCTCCTCCTCCTCTCCATTAACCCTACACTCTTCTAATATTACTAATATTATTTAGCTGGGTCATGAAACGTCTGCAAGAAAGCCACCAAGCTCAGAGAGCACCCAGCACCCCGTAGTTCTTTTCCTCCTCCTCCTCCTCCTCCTCCTCCTCCTCCTCTCTGCAAACCCCCCTCCATTCCATCCCTGATGACATTACCTAGCTGGGCTATGAAACGTCTGCAAGAAAACCATCAAGCTCAGAAAGCACCAAGGACCCCACAGTCCTTTTCCTACTCCTCCTCCTCTTCCTCCTTCTCTTCATCCTCCTCCTCCTCCTCCTCTCCATTAACCCTACACTCTTCTAATATTACTAATATTACTTAGCTGGGTCATGAAACGTCTGCAAGAAAGCCACCAAGCTCAGAAAGCACCAAGGACCCCACAGTCCTTTTTCTCCTCCTCCTCCTTCTCCTTCTCCTTCTTCCTCTGCCTCCTCTCTGCAAACCCCCCTCCATTCCATCCCTGATGACATTACCTAGCTGGGCTATGAAATGTCTGCAAGAAAACTACCAAGCTCAGAGAGCACCAAGGACCCCACAGTTCAACCCTGACCTACAAACATTCTCTCCTATCGGAGACAAGACAGATCCACCAACAAAAAGCGTGCTGCAGCCCATAATAAACGTCTCCTGGGAGGCCTGAGATCCTGTTGCTGGTTCAAGGACTGCAGATTGAAAAGTCCCAGGTTCACCTAGCATAACATAGGAGCCATCCTAAATTACAGTATACTAGACCTATCGAGACGTTTCACCCTCTCGCCCAAAATCATAGTGACCTACGCCCTGATCACCTCCTGTCTTGACTTACTGCACTGCATTCTACATGGGGCTGACGTTGAAAAGGATCCGGAAGCCTCCGTTGATCTAAAATGCAACAACCCCGCAGAGGTTTGTGTGAGTCGAGATTTGCACGCGTGTCGCCTCCTTTGTGAGGGACTGCCTCAGTTGCTGGTCTGCTTCCATGTGCAGTTTATTTATTTAGGTATTCTTATATGCCGCCCAACTCCTGAAGGACTCAGGGCGGCGTACAACAGAGAAAAATACAAGAATAAACCAAAATTAAATATTAATTAAAAACAAATATAAAAATTTAAAAAACACAGTATAAAAGAACATCAACAACCATTCACCAACCATACATACTTGGGGGTGAGCTCGAGTGGATTAAGCTCTACCCCCTGCCTGCAGGAAAAGCCATGTCTTAACGGCTTTTCGGAAGGCCAGCAGAGTGGGGATAGTTCGGGTCTCTGGGGGAAGTTGGTTCCAGAGCGCGGGGCCGGCCACAGAGAAGGCCCTCCACCTAGGGCCCGCCAACCGGCATTGCTTGGCCGACGGGACCTGGAGGAGGCCAACTCTGTGGGCCCTAACCGGTCGGAGGGAAGTGTGAGGCAGAATGCGGTCCCGAAGATATCCTGGTCCTAAGCCATGAAGGGCTTTAAAGATGGTGATCAACACCTTGAATTGGACCCGGAGACCGATGGGCAACCAATGCAGCTGGCGGAGTATCGGTGTCACGTGGGTGTACCTTGGCACACCCACCACAGCACGTGCAGCCGCATTTTGCACCAACTGAAGTCTCCGGATACTCTTCAAGGGTAGCCCATGTAGAGCGCTCATGGGTAGCCCCATGTAGAGCAGTTCAAACCCCCCTCCCTTCTAGCACGGACGAAGTTACCTACATGGCGTGCAACCAGGTTATTTGAAGGGCCGTCTTTTCTAGTTACGTCTACCCGACCCACCAGAGCAGGGAGGTAGGATACGTTATGGATCCCCGCTCTTAAGGAGGTCCATCTGGTGGGACCAAGGAGAAGGGCCTTCTCGGTGGTGGCTCCCTCCCTGTGGAACATCATCCCCCGCAGAGATAAAATTGGAAATATGTTATGGTTCTCCTCTCTTAAGGAGGTCCATCTGGTGGGACCAAGTGGAAGGTTCTTCTCCATCCCTGTAGATTGTAGAACATCCTCCATGCAAATTGGAAATAAGATATTATGGGTCTCCTCTATTAAGGAGGTCCATCTGGAGGGACCTAGAAGGGCCTTCTCGGTGGTGGCTCCCTCCCTGTGGAACATCATCCCCACAAATTGGAAATAAGATGTTATGGATCTCCTCTCTTAAGGAGGTCCATCTGTTGGGATTAGCTATGCTGGGGTTTAATCTCTGTGAAGCCATCCGGAGTCATTACGAATGAGTTGGACGGCCATGTCAATTTTCTAAACTATGTAAAATCGAATGCCCCTGTTCTCCGCAAATGGCTGACCTGCTTTTTCCTCAGTTTGAGGATCTGCTGCTCCACTTTGGCAATCTCCCGGTCGACCCGGTCCATGCTCTGGATGAGCTCTTCCTTTGACAGCTTGGAGGGAGAGGCATTCTGGTCGTCTCCGCACGACTGGCTCGACATGGGCGACGGAGGCCCTTCATGCTTGCCTCCGAAGATGGGCTCCTGCCGTTTTGAAAGAGAGAAGGGGGGGAGAAAGAGAGGGAGAGAATGAGAGAGGGAGGGAGGGAGAGAGAGGAAGAGAGAGAGAATGAGAGAGGGAGAGGGGGGGAGATAGAGAGGGAAAGAGGGAGAGAACATGAATGAGAGAATGAGAGAGGGAGAATGAGGAAGAGAGGGAGAGAATGAATGAGAGAGAGAAAGAGAATGAAAGAGGGAGGGAGAGAGGGAGGGAGAGACAAAATGAGGAAGAGAGGGAGAGGGGCAGAGAGAGAGAAAGAAAATGAGAGAAAATGAGGAAGTGAGGGAGAGAATGAATGAGAGAGAGAAAGAGAGAGAGAGAGAATGAAAGAGGGAGGGAGAGACAAAATGCGGAAGAGAGGGAGAGGAGCAGAGAGAGAGAAAGAAAAAGAGAGAAAATGTGGAAGAGAGGGAGAGAATGAATGAGAGAGAGAAAGAGAGAGAGAGAGAATGAAAGAGGGAGGGAGAGAGGGAGGGAGAGACAAAATGAGGAAGAGAGGGAGAGGGAGAGGGAGAGGGGCAGAGAGAGAGAAAGAAAGAGAGAGAAAATGAGGAAGAGAGGGAGAGAATGAATGAGAGAGAGAAAGAGAG
This sequence comes from Diadophis punctatus similis, assembly GCA_023053685.1. Lineage (NCBI taxonomy): Eukaryota > Metazoa > Chordata > Lepidosauria > Squamata > Dipsadidae > Diadophis > Diadophis punctatus. The sequence continues at coordinate 3,213,609 of JALIGW010000001.1, forward strand.
AGAGAGAATGAAAGAGGGAGGGAGAGACAAAATGAGGAAGAGAGGGAGAGGGAGAGACAAAATGAGGAAGAGAGGGAGAGGGAGAGGGGCAGAGAGAGAGAGAAAGAATGAGAAAGAGAGAATGAATGAGAGACAGAAAGAGAGAGAGAGAATGAAAGAGGGAGGGAGAGAGAGAGAAAGAGAGAGAGAAAATGAGAGAGAATGAGGAAGAGAGGGAGAGAATGAATGAGAGAGAGAAAGAGAGAGAGAATGAAAGAGGGAGGGAGAGACAAAATGAGGAAGAGAGGGAGAGGGAGAGACAAAATGAGGAAGAGAGGGAGAGGGAGAGGGGCAGAGAGAGAGAAAGAATGAGAAAGAGAGAATGAATGAGAGACAGAAAGAGAGAGAGAGAGAATGAAAGAGGGAGGGAGAGAGGGAGAGACAAAATGAGGAAGAGAGAGAGAGGGAGAGAATGAGGAAGAGAGGGAGAGAATGAATGAGAGAGAGAGAGAGAGAGAGAGAGAGAGAGAGAGAGAGAGAGAGAGAGAGAGAGAGAGAGAGAGAGAGAGAGAGAGAGAGAGAGAGAATGAAAGAGGGAGGGAGAGAGAGAGAGGGAAAGAGGGAGAGAACATGAATGAGAGAATGAGAGAGTCCAAGAGGCCATCTATGTCCAAATTGAACATCCCTCTCTCAACAGAGGGGGAGGGATACAACATTGTCTATCTCCAGTCTACAACACAGTCCTTGCAGCAGTTCCAAGCAGGCTCCACACCCATTTGCACCACTCAGGTGACCCTGAGGACACAGGTAAACCTCCAAGTGGCCTCAATGACTCTCTAAAAAGGATGCAAATAACCAACTGTCTGCAAGGAGTAGAAATCCTTCCCTTCCTCACCATCTGGTCAGAGCTGAAGAAGCTTCCTGGATGAGAAGCAAAATGCCTTCAAAGAAAAACAAGGAAGTCCAGTTGCCTCTTGAAAAAAAGCACCTTTCGGACAACCATGACCTGGATGACGGAAAATCTCCACTGACAGTGCCATTGTAAGATCGAGCAGTCACTAAATGAACTGTAAGTTGAGGACTATCTGTATTTCCCAATATTTATTTTTATTTTATCGATTTTTGTCCCTTTTTTAATAAGTAATTATAAGACAGTGAACACATACAATATTTTCTCCTCCTATTTTCACCACCACAACAATCCTTTCTGGTGAATTGGACTGGGAGTAAATTGGCCCAAGCTCACCCAGATGGCTTTCAGGCCTAAGGCGGGACTAGAACTCTCCCGTCTCCTGGTGATTGGTCCAAAGTCACCCAACCAGCTTTCAGGCCTAAGGCGGGACTAGAACTCTCCCGTCTCCTGGTGATTGGTCCAAAGTCACTCAGCTAGCTTTCATGGCTCAGGTGGGACTAGAACTCACCCTCTCCTGGTGATTGGCTCAAAGTCACCCAGCGGGACTAGAACTCACTGTCGCCTGGTGATTGGTCCAAAGTCACCCAGCCAGCTTTCAGGCCTAAGGCGGGACTAGAACTCTCCCGTCTCCTGGTGATTGGTCCAAAGTCACTCAGCTAGCTTTCATGGCTAAGGTGGGACTAGAACTCACTGTCTCCTGGTGATTGGCTCAAAGTCACCCAGCGGGACTAGAACTCTCCCGTCTCCTGGTGATTGGTCCAAAGTCACTAAGCTAGCTTTCATGGCTCAGGTGGGACTAGAACTCACTGTCTCCTGGTGATTGGCTCAAAGTCACTCAGCTAGCTTTCATGGCTCAGGTGGGACTAGAATTCACCCTCTCCTGGTGATTGGCTCAAAGTCACCCAGCGGGACTAGAACTCACTGTCGCCTGGTGATTGGTCCAAAGTCACCCAGCCAGCTTTCAGGCCTAAGGCGGGACTAGAACTCTCCCGTCTCCTGGTGATTGGTCCAAAGTCACTCAGCTAGCTTTCATGGCTCAGGTGGGACTAGAACTCACTGTCTCCTGGTGATTGGCTCAAAGTCACTCAGCTAGCTTTCATGGCTCCGGTGGGACTAGAACTCACTGTCTCCTGGTGATTGGTCCAAAGCCATCCAGCTGGCTTTCATGCCTAAAGTGGGTCTAGAATTCACTGTCTCCCGGTCTCTAGCCTGATGCCTTAACCACTAGACCAAACTGGCTCTCCGACTACAGCTCTGATGCCCATAGGAAAGCTTCCTTGTCATTACAATGCCCGTCCGTGCCACATGCCCGCCATCCAGAGAGCTGGCTCACAAAAAGCAGCCCCAGGAGCAGATAAGAGCAGGAAGAAAACTGGCAACGGGCTGGAAGGTGAGGCCAGATGTCAATAAAGGACGAAAAACCAGCCCTGCCACCCCTCAACCTTTGCTCGGAAAACACAAGTTAAACATTAATCACCCGCTGGGACTTTTAAACTTGACCTGGAGTCAGCCAGCAAATATTAAGCCGGGTGAGAGCCTTCTCCCATCCAGGGTCCCCCAATCCCAGAATTCTCAGCCAAGGTGGTTTGTGGCTGGGGAATTCTGGGAGTTTAAGTCGGAATAGCGCTGGGAGGGACCCTGGGGGGTCTTCTAGTCCAACCCCCTGCTCAAGCAGGAGATCCTATACCAGTGATGGGGAACCTTTTTTTGCTCGGGTGCCAAAAGGGCGCGCACGCGCGTGCCCACACCCATAATGCAATGCCCTCCCCCCGTGCATGCGTGCACAACCCCCCCCCACGCTGCCCCCTACTCATGCGCACAGACTTCACCGAAGCCTCCGGAGCTTGTGGATGGCGAAAAACGGGCCCGACGGGCCTACCGGAAGTTCGGAAATGAACTTCCGGTAGGCCCGTTGGGGTGGGGAGGGCGAAAAAACGGCTGGAGGCCTTCTTGAAGCCTGGGGAGGGCGAAACGGCCTTCCCCAAGGCCAAAAATCAGCTGGCCAGCGCGTACATGCGTTCTGGAACTGACATAGGGCAATGCCTTGCGTGCCCTCAAATATGGCTCCGCGTGCCACCTATGGCCCGCGTGCCATAGGTTCGCCATTACGATCGTATACTATTCTGGAGAAAGGACTGTCCAATTTCTTCTTGAAAGCCTCCAGTGATGGAGCACCCACAACTTCTGGTGGCAAGCTGTTCCGCTGGTTAATTGTCCTCACTGTCAGGAAGTTTCTCCTTAATTCCAGGTTGCTTCTCTCCTTGATTAGTTTCCATCCGCTGCGCCTTCTCTTACCTTCAGGGGCTTTGGAGAATAGGTGGACCCCCTCCTAATTGTGGCAGCCCCTCAAATATTGGAAGACTTCTATCATGTCCCCCCTCCTAGTCCTTCTTTTCTCCAGACTGGCCATACGCGCATATGACAAAAACAGAGAGGGCTTAGTTCACACTGCCAGGGTGTGATATTTTTGTTGTGAATTGAATCCGGCTTCCCCATTGGCTTAGCTGGTCAGAAGGTCGCAAAAGGGGATCACGTGACCCTGGGACACTGCGACCGTCATAAATGTGAGTCATTTGCCAAGCGTCTGAATTCTAATCACACGACTGCTGGGATGCTGCGCTGGTCATAAATGTGAACAACGGTCATAGGTCACCTTTTTCCGTGCCGTCGTAAACTTCAAACCGTCACTAAGTGAACCGTTGTAAGTCGAGGATTATCTGTACTGACCTTTGTTTTAAAGTAGCAGTTGGCTTGATATTTCTTAACTATTAATTCCAGGGGTTATTTGTTTTTGTATTTTTATCTTATGCCTATAGATGAAATTTAGATTTTAATCTTATTTCATTATTTATGATTAGATTTATCACCTGGATTAACAGCTGTATCAACAGAGCAAGATATTAGTGAATTGTTTACTTCGCTCTGTTTTTGGTTATTTTGTTGGTTGTTGTTGTTGGTTTTTTAATTGTGCTGGTCACTGACCGATTAAATGCAGGCAACCCTCAAATGCAGGCAACCCTCGAGTGACAACTGTTCATTTAGTGTCCATCCGAAGTTACGACGGCACTGAAAAAAGTAATTTATGACCGTTTTTCGCCCTTAACGACCGTTGCAGCATCCCCCCCCCCAGGGTCATCCTGGGCACCCTTTTTTTGAACTATTACCCTCTGGCAGCCGGTACAAGACAATAAAAACAAGGACAAATACCGTATTTTTCGGAGTATAAGACGCACCGGAGTATAAGACGCACCTTAGTTTTTGGGGAGGAAAATAGGGGGAAACAATCTGCCTACCAGGTATTCATCTGGCTAGCATCCTTAGTCTGGTCAGCTTCAGCACATTATTTTATCCCCTGGTTAGGGCTGGAAAAAACCTTCTTCTGAGAGAGTAACAATGAAAGAGCCTGCAAGCCAGTAAGAGCTGGGAAGATCGTTAGCACCTGGTTAGGGCTAGAAAAAAACTTTTTTGGAGCAAGTAGAGCAATGAAAAAAATTCTGCAAAGACTTAGGGCTGGAAAAACATTCTTTGGAGAGAGTAACAATGAAAAAGCCTGCAAGGTAAGAGCTGGGAAGATCTGTTAGCACCTAGTTAGGGGTTGAAAAAAAAGCTACATTCGAAGTATAAGACGCACCCAAATTTTCAGCCACTTTTAGGGAGGAAAAAGGTGCGTCTTATACTCCGAAAAATACGGTAGGCTGAAAAACCACTCTTGAAAGGGATGTTAAACCTAAATTCACATGGGAGGAAGAAGGTCAAATGACTTAAAATGGTGCTAAAGAAATAGATGGGGTGGAATGGATGATAAGTAATGGATTGCAAATAGTAAATAAACCACTCATGAGAAACATACTTGGAAGAGTGCATGAAGGGACGCATTGGGGAATGCAAACGTTGATTGGTTTTGTGAAAAGGAAGTGGTATGTTTGTAAATGGGTGTACTGTATATGATTGCTATGCAGATGTTGATGCACTGCATTAGAATAAACAAGAAAATTTATGCAGAAGCAAGTGGCAGGAGGGAGAGAACTGGCTACTTGGCCATTTCAACGAATTCTAGTGGATTACACTAAAATGCTAGCTGTGGGAACACTGTGGGAACAACAGTGTGCAGCAGCTGCCAAAAAAGCCAACACAGTTCTAGGCTGCATTAACAGAGGGATAGAATCAAGATCACATGAAGTGTTAATACCACTTTATAATGCCTTGGTAAGGCCACACTTGGAATACGGCATTCAGTTTTGGTCGCCACGATGTAGAAAGGATGTTGAGACTCTAGAAAGAGTGCAGAGAAGAGCAACAAAAATGATTAGGGGACTGGAGGCTAAAACATATGAAGAACGGTTGCAGGGACTGGGTATGTCTAGCTTAATGAAAAGAAGGCCCAGGGGAAATATGATAGCAGTGTTCCAATATCTCAGGGGTTGCACAAAGAAGAGGGAGTCAAACTATTCTCCAAAGCACCTGAGGGCAGGACAAGAAGAAATGGGTGGAAACTAAACAAGGAGAGAAGCAACTTAGAACTAAGGAGAAATTTCCTGACAGTTAGAACAATTAATCCGTGGAACGATTTGCCTCCAGAAGTTGTGAATGCTCCAACACTGGACGTTTTTAAGAAGAGATTGGGCAACCATTTGTCTGAAGTAGTGTAGGGTTTCCTGCCTAAGCAGGGGGTTGGACTAGAAGACCTCCAAGGTTCCTTCCAACTCTGTTATTATTATTATTATTATTAACACTGAAGTATGTACTGGTGATAGTGGACTATTTAACTGGTTGGGTGGAAGCATTTTCACGTGCTAAAGCAAATGCTCTATTATTGTTCATTTGGACTCCTGTTGAATTCTTGGTTAGATTTTTATAACACCAGGGCAGTAACCATATTGAATTCTACTGTACAGTGCAATATTAATGCAATATCAGGGGTTTTCAATTCAATTGTATAGAATGAGAAGGATGTGCGTTTGTGTTATTTTTTTTTATAGTTACAATGTACACTGAAGATGGCATTTAATTTTGTTGTACGAGGTCCAATGACAATAAAGTAAACTCAACTAAACTGAATGTGATTAAAATTCAGATACTTTGGCAACTGACTCCCATTTATGATGGTCGCAGAGTCCCGGAGTCACATGATATACCTTTTACGATCTTCTGACAAGCAAAGTTGATGGGGGAGCCAGATTCCCTTAACGACCATGTATGTGACTCATACTTCTGACGGTCACAGTGTTCCTGGGGTCACGAGATCCCTTTTGGCGGCCTTCTGACAAGCGAAGTCAAGGGGGAAGCCAGATTCCCTTAACAACCGGGTGACTAATTTAACAACAGCAGGGATCCACTTAACAACCGTGGCAAGGAAGGTCGTACAATGGGCCAAAACTCACTTAGCAACTAACTCGCTTTGCGATAGAACTTCTGGGTCCAATACCGGTCGTAAGTTGAGGACTACCTGTATTATCCATTGATTGGCTGCCCGAAAACCCAGCAGGGTCTACATTACCTTCTTGAGGTCCGATGAGCGCAGCCCTTCCTGGAGCTGGTGGGCCAAGGGCAGGACCGCCGTGGCATTGACCCGCTGGTAATGCGAGTCAGAAACCTGGTCCAGGCGCGCCCGCTTGGAGTCCAGGGCGTCATGATCGGCTTGGGAAGGGCCAGCGTGGAACTGGGACTCGTAGCCCGATCTCCTCTCCTGAGGCCTGGAGGAAGAAGGGGAAGGCGAAGATGGGAGAGTGAGGAAGAAGAGAAGCTTGGAGCTAGGGGAAAAAAACAGCCGGAGCTGCCCCGAACCAAGGTCCCCCTAACCAGCCCAAGAAAAGGTAAACAAAAAGATAAAGGTAGAAGAGAATATTTGTAGCTCGGGGTTGAACTGTGGGGTCTTTGGGGCTCTCTGAGCTTGGTCATTTTCTAGCAAACGTTTTATTACCCAACTAGGTAACATCATCAATGCTAGAAGGGAAGGGGGTTTATGGAGAAGAGGAGAGGAACAGGAGGAGGAACAGGAGGAGGAGAGGAGAGGAGAGTCTTGGGTCTTGCATGTCGGAGTGAAAGTTCTTTTTAAATAATGTATTGTACTTTTTAATATGCTTTTAAATTGTTTTTATTGATTGTGGTTTTTATACCTTAATGTGAGCCGCCCAGAGTCCCTTTGGGAGTTGGGCGGCGTAGAAATTCTAATAAAAATTCTAATAAACTTAAACTTCTCTCTGAGCTTGGTGATTTCCTTGCAGACGTTTCTTTACCCAATTAGGTAACATCATCAATGCTAGAAGGGAGTAGGGTTTACAGAGAGAAGGAGGAGGAGCAAGAGGAGGAGGAGGGGGGCATCTTCGTTCTCTCTGAGCTTGGAGGTTTCCTTGCAGACATTTCTTTATCCAGCTAGGGAACATCATCAGTGCTAGAAGGGAGTGGGGTTTACAGAGAGGAGGAGGAGTTGGAGGAGGAGGAGTTGGAGGAGGAGGAGGAGGAGTTGGAGGAGGAGGAGTTGGAGGAGGAGGAGGAGGAGGAGGAGGAGGAGTTGGAGGAGGAGGAGGAGGAGGAGGAGGAGGGGGGTCTTGGTTCTCTGAGCTTGTTGATTTCCTTGAAGACATTTCTTTACCCAATTAGGTAACATCATCAGTGCCAGAAGGGATTTATTTATCATCCATAGCTTGTCCTGCCATGTTCATAAAAGTGTTATTTCATGCTTGGTAATGGGGGTTGTTGTTTATCGTAGCCAATATATATAAACAGAGAGCAAATTGCACTCCCTTCTAACACTGATGATGTTCCCTAGTTGGGTCATTAAACGGCTGCAAGAAAACAAGTAAGCTCAGAGACCACCCAGGATCCCACAGTCCTCTCCTCCTCCTCCCCTTCCTCCTCGCAACCCTCCTCTCTCCTAGCACTAAAGATGTTACCTAGTTGGGTCATGAAATGTCTTCAGGAAAGCCGCCAGACTCAGGAAGCACCAAGGACCCCCTAGAAAAAGATGCAACTCCCCAAAAATGTGACCTACCACGAAAGTAACTCCTAGCTTGATTTTTACACATGCACCCAATATAACCCCCCCCCCAAAATAAACCCTAATTAAGACCCCACCCGCTCCGGGGTGCACGGGCAAAAATTAAGCTAGGGTGGGGATAGGGGTGGGGGTGGAGCTGCCCTACGGTTGCAGCCAGGCCTCGCACACCCCAACACCTGCCTCGCCGGCCCATTTCTTCTGCAGCCGGCGAGGTTTTCCTGAAGGCCTCTGCAGCCGATAACAGAGCTCCAGATCGATCGATGTTATCGGCTGCAGAGGCCTTCAGGAAAGCCTTGCCGGCCGCAGAAGAAATTCCTGACAGCGAAAAGGAGGCCAAGTGAGGTGAGTCAGTGGACGACATGTTAGAATATTCATGAACTGGGAGGGCCAGTGGTAACAAGGTTAGCCAATGAATAGGCATAGCAACTGAGTCAGCCAATGGGAGCTAACCACTTCTGAGTCTGTGCAGAGAATCAAAACTGAATACTTAAGCTTAAGGCTGGGCGTGGCTCCAGTCTCCACTCTGTACTCTTCCACTCTGAACTCTGCTGAAATGAAACTAACTCTCCTGCTTGTGTTTGCCTGTAGCTTAAGGTGACCAGACGTCCCGCTTTTGGCGGGACAGTCCCGCTTTTTAATAATTTGTCCCACGTCCCGCAGCGTTTCAAAAAAAGTCCTGCTTTTTAATTTGAATTTGCCCTGCACACCCTCTGCCTCCTCCTGCCAGGCGGGGAGGGAGGGCAGTGAGAGGGGCAGCGGCGGTCTTGCCTGTTCGTCACCGCAGAGCCGAAGAAGCTGGTGGCATTCGCGGCGCGGGGCTTCCCCTGCCCGCTTTCCCCGGCTGCTGGGACGCCGCCATTTGCATTGTTTTGCTCTCTGTGCAAGCAGAACGCCTTGCGCATGCGCAGAGGGCAAAAGAACGCAAATGGCGGCGTCCCGGCGGGCGGGGAAAGCAGGCGGGGGAAGCCCCGCGCCACGAACGCCACCAGCTTCTTCGGCTCTGCAGTGACAAACAGGCAAGCCTGCGCCAGTCGGAACCCACCCCTGGCTGCGATGAAGGGGGGGTGTTTGAGGGGGTGCACAAAGCTGCAGGATAAGAGAGACGGACCCCTCCCGTCTTGCTCCCCTAGAAACCCACCCACCCCCATCAATGGTGTCCCGCTTTACAAATATTAACATCTGGTCACCTTACTGTAGCTACATTGAAGAAGAACTCTACTAATGGTATTATATATATTATTATGTTTATAAAGAAGTTATTGAATCCTGCTGAATCAGTCGTGTGTGTGAGCTTCTGGTTTTGATTTTGCAATGAACTTTAATACGACACCACCACCCCCGGAAAATAAGACCTGGTGCCTTTTTGGGTGACAAAAAAATTATAAGACAGGGTCTAATTTTGGGGGAAACATGGTAAGATAGGTTGCCCAATTACAAATCCACCACCCTCTTTAATCACACCTTATCCTGCATGCCTGAAATGAAAAAAGACTTGGGAGCTCTTCTGAATGTCTTCCGGTTAAAAAAAACGGGGGAAAAAATACCAATACTCGCGGAGAAAACGCCAACGCTTACCGGTCCGAGCCAGGATGAAACTCGGAGAGCAAAGAGGGGCGACGGCGGAGCTGCTGCTGCAGAAGTTGGCTACCCTGGCTGACTTCCAAGTGGGAGGTACGGAAATCCGGGACCGCGAACTCCTAGGAAGGAAAGAAAGGAATGAGCCGAGATGGCGCAGTGGTTAAATGCAGCTACTGCAGGCTGACTGCTAGTTCAGCAGTTCGGCAGTTCAAATCTCACCGGCTCCAGGTTGACTCAGCCTTCCCTCCTTCCGAGGTGGGTAAAATGAGGACCCAGATTGCTGGAGGCAATAAGCTGAACTCTGTAAACCGCTTAGAGAGGGCTGGAAAGCACTATGAAGCGGTATATAAGTCTAAGTGCTATTGCTATTGCTAAAGGAGTTGCTGAGGGGGTGGGGGCCAGAGAGAGAGGTGTATTCCTCAAGACCGAAAGGATGAGAAAGAACGTCACACAGCCTGTGTCCACCTTCTCTGAGGCATCTCCAGGAACATCTGGGCCCCCTCTGGTGGCCTTCACCAACCGGAAGTCTTCTCCGACATGGGGAAACTCCAAGGTTTAGAACAACGTTTCCCAACTTGGCCTACTTTAAGATATGTGGACTCCAACTCCCAGCATTCCCCAGCCAGCTATGCCGTTGTGGTTACCGCACAAAAGTTGTGTGACCCTCTGCAGGCTTCGGAAAGCTACGGAGCACCTTTCTCCATCGGTTTTCCGGTGCTTTCCTAGAAGCTAAAGCCAAGTTTCTAGTCCTCTTTAATCTTTACCATAATTGGTTTGGCTCTTGTTAACGACGAGGGTGAGTCAAAACGTAATGCCATTTTCTTTAGGACAGGTATCATGACCAACACAGGAACATGTAGCATACATCAAAATGAAGCTGGTCCTCTGTGGATCACATCCCTACTTCTCAACATAGTCACCGTTTCTCTCAATAGCAATGTTCCACCTTCGAATGAGAGCATGTATCCCTGCCTCGTAAAATTGTGTTGACTGTTCTTTGAGCCACTTCTTCACTGCAGTTTTCACTTCCTCGTCCCTGGAATAATAATCCTCCATACTCACCAGATTTAGCGCCTTCAGATTATCATCTCTTCGGCCCATGAAAGAGGGTTTGAGAGGCAAACATTATTCCAGGGACGAGGAAGTGAAAACTGCAGTGAAGAAGTGGCTCAAAGAACAGTCAACACAATTTTATGAGGCAGGGATACATGCTCTCATTCGAAGGTGGAACATTGCTATTGAGAGAAACGGGGACTATGTTGAGAAGTAGGGATGTGATCCCCAGAGGACCAGCTTCATTTTGATGTATGCTACATGTTCCTGGGTTGGTAATTATACCTGTCCTAAAGAAAATGGCATTACGTTTTGACACACCCTCGTAGTCATGGAGAATCGGCCGGTAGACAACAATTGTTTCAAATGTACGACCGTCACAACACCCCTGTGGTCACGTGATCAAAATTCGGACGCTCAGCAACTGATTGCTTATTTATGACGGTCGCAGGGTTTCCGGGCTCACGGGATTTCTCCTTTTGCGACCTTCTGCCAAGCAAAAAAGTCCACGGGGAAGCCAGATTCATTTCAGGACTGTGCTACTAACTCAACAACGGCTGGGATTCGCTTAACAACGGTGGCAAGAAAGGCGGTAACATGAGGCAAAACTCACTTAACAACGGTCTTTCTTAGCAATGGATATTTTGGGCTCCATTGGGGTCGCAAGTTGAGGACCACCCTGTATTTCCCTTAAGGGGTGTCAATCGTCAAACCGTGATGAACCTGGCTTGGAAGCCGCCTTCTCTACCACGGAGAGTGTGCAAGCCACGTGCAAGCCACATGCCCTTGACCTGACAATCTGTAGACATGTAGTCCTCAATGTACAGCCACAGTTGAGCCAAAAATGTATGCTGTTCAGTGAAAAATTTGAAAGCGCGCACATCACTTTGGTTAACCATAGCGTCACCCAACCCTGTGACTAACTCAACAGCCGCAGCTGATTCACTGAACAACCGTGGCAAGACAGGTTTTTAAATGGGGCATAATTCGCTTACCAGCTGTCTCACTTAGCAACATCAATTTGGGACTTCACTGTGGTCGTATGTTGAGGACTTCCTGAATGTAGAAGCCAGAAATCCGTGAGAGGGTCCTGCAGGATTACCCAGAATCCCCCCCAGGGCCCGCTGTTACTTGCCTGCTGGTGCCGGCCACCGGGAAAGGTATACTGGACCGAATGTGCCGGGTAACGGCTCTGCTCCGTGCTGAACGCTCCTTGGTTGGAAGGGTAGCTTGAGCTGGACATTGTTGTCGGCGTTTTTGCGAAGTTGTGGGATCAAGAGTGCTGAGCGACCAGGTCTCCAGGGAACGGCCTAGGAAGAACCACGGGAGCGTTAGGAAGCCCCAAGAGGGAAGCAGCATTATCTCTTTTTTAAAAAAAAACATTGGGAACACCCAGATTCCAGGATTCATTTATGGTTCCGTACCATGAAAATGTTGAAAATGGTTATGGATAGATCACAGAGTCCCTGTGGAGTGGGCGGCATACAAGTGTGAATAATAAATAAAATAAATAAATAAATAAAAGGCAGATATGGATGGATAGAAAGAGAAACAGGCAGGTAAGATATGGACGGATGGACGGACGGACGGACAAGTATAAATAGACAAGAGAAATATGGATGGATGGATGGATGGATGGATGGATGGATGGATGGATGGATGGATGGATGGATGGATGGATGGATGGAGAGATAAATGGAGGAATAAATGGAGGGATAGAGAAATATGGATAGAAAGATATTAGATAGACAAGGATAGACAGATGGATAGATATGGCGATATAGAGGTGTAAAGAGAGAGATAAATGGAAATAGAGATCGATAAAATAGAGATATAAAGAGATATAGAGATGATAGAGATGATACAGACAGAAGGAGATAGAGACGATAGAGACAGAACTAGAGATAGGCAGATAAATTATAGAAGAGGGTATGATAGACAGATGTACACAAAGACATAGAGATGATAGAGAGGATGGAAAGAAGAAAGAAAGAAAGAAAGAAAGAAAGAAAGAAAGAAAGAAAGAAAGAAAGAAAGAAAGAAAGAAAGAAAGAAAGAGGGAGGGAGGGAGGGAGGGAGGGAGGAAGATGGATGGATGGATGGATGGATGGATGGATAGATTACAGAGAGAAATATAGTTAGAAATAGAGATGAAAGCTGCAGAGATGATAGACAGACATAGATACAGAAATGATAAAGAGATGATAGGGATGGATGGCAGAGAGCCAGACAGACAGAGAGACAGAAAGACCTCCACACAAAGCTGTACTGCTCAGCTACCTTCCCACCAGGCTGGGAAGCAGAACCAGATGGAGAGGCAGAGGTGCCCCCCCCCCAGCAATACCCCAAAGGCTTTGAAGCCAAGGGCCAAGGAAGAGCAGGAGGGGCTCTTCCACACAGATGGTGAGCCAACCTCAGGACAGAGGATGGTCCATAGAAATCATGCTCGTTTCACATTCAGCAGTGGACAATCTGGGTCCTGTTGTGTTCAATTGCTACAACCTTGACCAGCGATCCTGCTTGTTGGGTCTTAATATAACCCAAATTTGGGAGGAGGAGGTGTTATTAGGCCTCTTAAAGAACGCCCCACTCACATGCCCCATGAACAGAGGCACTGAATTTCGTACTACAAAATAAACATAAAAAATAGTGAAGAGAAGGACCAGGGGAGACATGATGGCAGTCTTCCAATATTTGAGGGGCTGCCACAGAGAGGAGGGGGTCAAGCTATTCTCCAAAGCACCAGAAGGCCAGACAAGGAACAATGGATGGAAACTGATCAAGGAGAGATTCAACCTGGAAATAAGGAGAAATTTTCCTGACAGGGAGAACAATCAACCGATGGAACAGAAGTTGCCTTCAGAAGTTGTGGGAGCTTCATCACTGGAGGCTTTCAAGAAGAGACTGGACTGCCATCTGTCAGAAATAGGATAGGGTCTCCTGCTTGGGTGGGGGGTTGGACTAGATGACCTACAAGCTCCCTTCCAACTCTGTTAATCTGTAAACCACTGCCCCCAAAATGGCAGGTCAATCTTCCCCTATCTTGATCACTGGTAGCTAGCGGTAAATGAAATGTTTTGAATTCGAAAAGGTTTCAAGTTCAAAATCCTCTTTCTCGGTTCAAAACAGCTGCTCTGATCATCCCAGAAGGGCCCGGAGTATGAAACTATCTCACTTCAAGCTCAAAATACCAGTTTCTAATTCAAGAATATTTCCTTTATGAGTGAAACAGCCTTTAAGCAGGAAAAAAAATCCCTATTCAAAATTCAAAATGCTTTGCACACTATTATGGTTGGCCAGCCACTTGTGTTGCTAAATCTGATTTTCCAACCTTGTGATTGTATCCATCCATCCTTCCTTCCTTCCTTCCTTCCTTCCTTCCTTCCTTCCTTCCTTCCTTCCTTCAACTTATTTACTTACTTACCTTTCTTCCTTTCCTTCCTCCCTCCATCTTTGCATCCTTCCTTCCTTCCTTCAACTTCCATTCTTTCCTCCTTCCCTCCCTTCATTTTCCTTCCTTCCTTCAGCTTCCTTCCTTTATTCATTTTTCCTTCTTTCTTTCAACTAAGTTACTTACTTACTTTCCTTTCTTCCTGTCCTCCCTCCCTCCATCTTTGCTTCTTTCCTTACAGCAGTGAATCTCTGAGGCAGGATAGGTCATAAAGTGGGGGAAATGACTCACTTAACAACGGTCTTGCTCAGCCACGGAAATGTTGGCTTCAATGCTGATCATTAAGTTGATGACTATCTATCTAGGCTTCCAAAAATACAAAGACTTTCAGGAGCCCAGGCGTAGGTTGTCTTAAGCCACCCAGAAAAACCCAGAAAATTCTTTTAAACCAGGTCGATCCATCTAAAATTGGAGTTTTTCCAGCTCAGCCGTTTCACCTCTCTGTGGGCAGGTTTATGACCTTGGCTTTTTCATCCCTCAGAAAGCTGGAAGATTATCTCAAGTGCCTTCTTAAAACCAAAATGCTGGTCTTTTACAGACAAAATAAGAATTGGGGGAGGGGAAACAGGGAAAGTCTTCCCAGTGGTTTTTAATTAACGGATTAACAGAGCTGGAGAGGACCTTGGAGGTCTTCTAGTCCAACCCCCAAGAAACCCTATACCAGTGATGGCTTACCTTTTTGTCCTCACGTGCCGAAAGCGTATGCGCCCCTGCGCACCTGCATCCATAATGCAATGTGTGCGCAACCTCCCTGCGTGCCCTGCCCCCGCGCATGCACGCACGACCCCCCTGCGTGTGCACGCAACCCCGCACATGCGGGTGTATCCCCCACATGCGTGCATGACCCCCCTGCCCATTTTCGGCTTCCAGATTGGTGCAGGCGGCTTTCCAGGCCCAAAACGGGGTGCTGTGCGAGGCCCCCCCACGCCCCGTTTTGGGCCTGGAAGGCCTCCTGCACCAACCTGAAAGCCAAAACGGGGTGCGGGGGTGCCGTGCGAGGCCCCAAAATGCAATGCGTGCACCCCCCACGCATGCGGGCCCCCCCGGAGGAAGAGGAGGAGGGGGAGGGGGAACACTGTGGTGTCCTGGTGCTCTCTGAGCTTGATTGTTTTCTTGCAGACATTTCATACCCAAACTAGGTAACACCATCAGTGTTGATGGGAAGGCAGTCTGCTCTCTGTTTATATATAAATGGCTTTCCCTTTCAGTGTCAGCCATCAGGAGGCGGATATAAGCCAAATGTACACATCCTTTTAAGAAAGAAACTACAATTCTAAAAAGGAAACAAAAGGGCCAAAACATCTCCTTGCTAACAATCGCAGCCGGATAAACAGGGATTACACCAAGATTAACCCCAGACTATCAAAGCAGTAAACAATACCTCAGTTCAGGAACTCCCAAATGAGACAAACAATCAAACAATTAACCACATCCTAATCGAGGAACTACCAAGAACACTCCCAACAACAACAATAACGACAGAGCAAGCCACTTGTGCATGAAAAGAGAGCAAATCCCATACTCCCTTCTAGCACTGATGATGTTACCTAGCTGGGTCATGAAACGTCTGCAAGAAAACAACCAGGCTCAGAGAACACCCAGGATCCCACAGTCCTCCTCCTCCCACTCCCCTTCTCCTTCCTCCACTCCGCAAACCCCACTCCCTTCTAGCACTGATGATGGTACCTAGTTGGGTCATGAAACGTCTGCAGCAAAACCAGCAGGCTCAGAGAGCACCCAGGACCTCAGAGTCTTCCTCCTCCTCCCTCTCCCTCTCCCCTTCCTCTACTACCCAAACCCCTCCTAGCACTGATGTTACCTAGCTGGGTCATGAAACGTCGGCAAAGAAAACCACCCAGCTCAGAGAGCCCCCAGAACCCCACAACAGGAGTATCAAACAATGTTTACCTTCGGGATAAAGGGCCGTTTCGGTAAGGATGCAGTGTCCTACTTATCTGAAAGCCGCAAAACTTGTTGGGACTTACACCTGAATATGCAAATTAATGCCACAACGGTTTGGTTTTATCTCTTCCTGTTTTGAATCCAGCAAGGAAAATAAGCCAAAGGGTCCCCCGGGTGGGGGGGAGGGGTGGTTAATGATGCTGTGTTAACCCCTTATGTTATTTTCTTTCTTTTCCTTTAGGATGTGGTCTTTTCCTGAGGGGAGGCCGCCTGTCAGGCCGAAGCCATTTTACTGGGATCTTTGGCCTTCCACACTTTATACTATTCCACTATGCATTTTCTACTGTGGGAAAATGGGAGGGGGGATTGTATGAGGTTGTTACTTTGTAGCCATAACAAATTCTTTCTAGAAAGCCAAGGTCATCCTTTGTCTCTGCACCTCTGCACCTGCACAGAAGGAGATGGGTGGACTCTGCCAGCATGGCAATTGGAGATTGGACAATGTGATGGATGTGTGGGTGTGGGGGCAAGGACTTGAACTTTCAACTGGGTGGTGAAACCCGGAGGAGTTCAGATTTCGGTTTCACCCAGATGTACCAACAAGGCTCTGTTAATAAATTGGAACTTTGAGGAATACTTAGCCTCGGATTCTGATTTAGTTTTGGATGCTATTTGGAACCCTGACAGTGAGCTCGGCCAAAGATCAGAGATGGTTCCACGTGTCAGCTAGGTTTTTATTTATTGTCGGAAAGGAGGGAGCAGCCATTATTAATTGCCTTCCTTGTCCCAGTGGGGACGACTACGGGTGTTGTGGCCTGTCGGCCGCCAGCCCCTCCAGCAGCCGAATCAGAGGAGGAGGAGGCAGCGTGGGAGTCAGGGTCAGCATCAAGGCAACCTGAGAGCTCCGAGAGGGAAGAGGGAATGGAGCTGGCAGAGAGAGAGAGACAGAGGCAGAGCCTGGGCCGGCCGTCAGCCCTCAGATGGAGAGTCAACAGCCCCCAGGTCTGGAGGGGGCTGATGAGGAAGAGGAGGAACAGCTGGGTCCAGTGCCTGATGCGCAGATGCGCAGAAGGCAGAGGAGAGGAGTGGAAATCTATGGGCCGGTCCTTGGGACGGAAGAGCCACCGCTGCTAGCAAAGCCCCACCCTAGCTCTGGGGATAAAAGGCAGGGGGCGGAGATGAATAGGGTTTTTCATGTTTGGGGAGCTGGGTCAGAACAACGGGGGAAATCGGGGGTACAATCTGAAACCGGTCCAAGGTCTGCAGCCGAGTTCTACATTTCACGAGCGCCATGACTAAATGCAGCCTCATGCCTCCTCCTTTCCATACCCTTTTAAAAATGTGTATTATTGCATATATATATTTTTTTGGTATTACAATACAGGTAGTCCCCGACTTACAACATTTCATTTAGCGACCGTTCAAAGTTGCAACGGCACTAAAAAAGCGAGTTGTGACCGTCTTTCACACATACGACCGTTGCAACCTCCCCGCGGTCCTGAGGATCAAAATCCAGACATTTTTGGCAACTGACTCGTATTTATGACGGTTGCAGTGTCCCGGGAAGGGTCACGCGATCCCCTTTTGTGACCTTCTGAGAAGCCAAGTCAAGGGGGAAACATGATTCACTTAACAACCGCGTTACTAACTTAACAACTGCAGTGATTCACTTAGCAACGGTGGCAAGAAAGGCCGTAAAACGGGGTTAAAATTCACTGAAATGTTTCACTTAGCAACAGAAATTCTGAGCTCGATTGTGGTCGTAAGTCGAGGACTACCTGCATTTGGCTCTGTCAGTCTGATAAAAAGACTCCAGCAAACACGAAAGTTTCTATTCTATTTCCATTCTATTTCGGGATCTTAAGCTTAGGATCTCTCCTTCAAGAAGTATAAATTTATTTATGACGGTCGCAGTGTCACGTGACCCCGGGACACTGCGACCGTCATACATAAGAGTCAATTGCCAAGCGTCCGAATTTTGATGACGTGGCCATGTGGAAGCTGGAAGAGTTGCCTTACAGCGGGATGGGCGGCAAACAATTTAATAATAAATGAATGAATATGGTCGTAAGTGTGAAAAATGGTCATAAGTCACTTTCTTCAGTGCCGTTGCAACCTTGATCGCAAAATGAATTGCTGTAGTACAGTGTTTCTGAACCTTGGCAGTTTGAAGATGTGTGGGCTTCAACTCCCAGAATTCCCCAGCCAGCAACGCTGGCTGGGGAATTCTGGGAGTTGAAGTCCACACATCTTCAAACTGCCAAGGTTCAAAAACACTGCTGTAGTAGATCAAAAATATTAAGGCAATCTGGCTATTTTTAAAAATAATAATTTAACAAAGTTGGAAAGGGATCTTGGAGGTCTTCTAGTCCAACCCCCTGCTTAGGGTTTCCTTCCAGATTCACTTAACACCCGTGTTAGCAACTTAACAAGTGCAGCGATTCACTTAGCAGAGGCAAGAAACATCTTAAAATGGGGCAGAACTCACTTAACAACGGTCTTGCTTAGCAATGGAAATTTTGGGCTCAATTGCGGCCGTAAGTCGAAGACTACCTGGCATTTACCAAATTTGCTATTTTCCAAACCGCAAAAGACATTGTCTGCTTAAGTGGATTAATAATATTTACTATTATGAGTAATTTTGTAGCTTTGCAATAGGTTTGCTTCAATTCATATTTTTGAGGCTGGTCATATTGTGAAATGTCTGCTGACCAGAAAAAAAGAATTATGTGCATTTCCACATAACCACAGATATTTTCACAGAAGCCACTTTGAAAAAGGCGGTCATAAAACATATTTTATATATTCATCTGCGTGTTAAACGGGACAGATCTGTATATGTAGCTGTAGATAATATGCAGATAATTATATATTTATGATATAAATCAAATGAATTGATTACATTTGGCTACAGAGTTCATTTGTGGGTTAAGTCAACTTTCTCACACTTTTAGAGAACAGAAATTACCGACAATAACCTCAAACGTTTCAAAGACGTCACATACATCATTTTAACACAACAATTTCTCAGATGTACTTAAAATACTGATAAATGCAATTTCAGAATATCTAGATATATGTATGCACACAGACGTGTCAAAGCACTTCGTACTGTAAAATTTCACAATATCAGATAAACAAGAGAGTCGATTTGACCTAGAGTTTAAGGCACCAGGTTAGAAAGCAAGAAGCCATGAGTTCAAATCCCACCATAGCCATGAAAGCTGGCTGGATGACTTTGGGCCAATCAACAGGAGACTAAGGATTCTGGTCCCGCCTTAGGCATGCAAGCCAGCTGTGGGACTGTAGGCCAATCACCACGGGACGGTGAGTTCTAGTCCTGCCTTAGGCATCAAAGCTAATTGTGTGACTTTGGGCCAATCACCAGGAGACTGTGAGTTCTAGTCCTGATTTAGGTATCAAAGGCATTTGGGTGACTTTGGGCCAATTACCAGGAGATGGTGAGTTCTAGTTCTGCCTTAGGCATGACACCTGGGTAGGTAACTTTGGACTAGTCACTCTCTCTCAGGTCAGCCCACCTCACAGGGTTGTTGTGGTGAGGAGAATAAAAGGAAGACTATTACATATGTTCTCCCCTCGAGTTATTTATTAAAATAATAAAGACAGGATAAAAAAAACCTTAAATAAGCGCAATTACATGCCAGGTTATAATTGTCACCATTTTACAGGCTTCAAGGCTGAGGCCAGACAATTTTCATCTTTCTAAGGCCACCTAGGAAAACAGGATACATTTACAATCAATTACAGGTAGTCCTCGACTTACGACCACAATGGAGGCCAAAATTTCTGTTGCTAAGTGAGACATTTGCTAAGTGAGTTTTGCCCCATTTTACGATCTTCCTTGCCAGCGTTTTAAAGTGAATCACTGCGGTTCTTAAGTTAATAATACGGTTGTTAAGTGAATCTGGCTTCTCCATTGACTTTTGCTTGTCAGAACGTCGCAAAAGGGGATCACATGACTCCGGGACACTCCAACCGTCATAAATACGAGTCAGTTGCCAAGTGTCCGGATTTTGATCACGTGACTATGGGGGTGCCGCAACCGTCGTAAGTGTGAAAAATGGTCCTAAGTCACTTTTTTCAGTGCCGTTGTAAGTTCAAACCGTCACTAAATGGACTGTTGTAAGTCGAGGACTACCTGTATAAAGTGATTTTTTTTAAATTCCATTGTGCAGGATTGGATCTGGGACTTCCAAATGTCTGGTTCAAAATTAAATCCCCTTCTCACCAACCCAAGTTATAAATTGAATAAATTGAATTTAATACATAATTCAAACATCCTAACTGTGACACAAAGATCAAAGTCACCGCTTAAGTTCCTCTGAATTTTAAGAGGAAATAACAGGAGATAATAATAGATACTGAGCAGAACAAAAACAAACAAAATTACCCTTTTTTTTGCTAGATCAAAAAAGATGGGGCAGGCAGACAATAATTTTCATCAAACTTCAATATTTATCAAAAGCTGCAACTGGGGAGGGAAGGTCTTACTTTTGATTTCTTTTTTCTCTTTAATTCCTGCAACTTTAACTGTTTTTATATTTTATATTCAGAACTGTATTCTCATTTTATTGCATTGGAAGCTGCCTGTTTAGAGAGCCGTTGAGGCCACTTGGAGGTTTACCTGTGTCCTCAGGGTCACCTGAGTGGTGCTCCTGGTTCCTGTAGTCTGCATTTTTTTCCCTCTGGAAATCCATTCCTACTCCCACGCCATTCGAAGGGTGTTCATCCCAAACTGTCTAGCAAAAAAGTCTGTAGAATGGTGTGGGAGTAGGAACGGATTTCCAGAGGAAAAAAATTGCAGACTACAGGAACCAGGAGTACCACTCAGATGACCCTGAGGACACAGATAAACCACCAAGTGGCCTCAACAACCCTCTAAAAGGATGCAAATGACCAGCTGTCTGCAAGGAATACAGTATAAATCCTTCTCTTCCCCACCATCCACTCAGAGCTGAAGAAGCTTCTGGGATGAGAAGCGAAACGTCTTCAAAAGAAAAAAACCAGAAAGTCCAGTTGCCTCCTGAAAAAAGCACCTTTGGGACAACCATGACCTGGATGACTGAGAATCTCTACAGACTTTTAGCTATACAATTTGGGATGAACACCCTTGGAATGGTGTGGGAGTAGGAATGGATTTCCACAGGAAAAAAATTCCAGACTACAGGAATGATTTATTGTATGGGTTTTTAAATTGTGGTTTTTAATGTTTTTAAATGTTTTAATATCTACTGTTTTTTTTTTTAATATTTGTTGTTGCATGTGAATATTTATTGTTGTGAGCCGCCCAGAGTCTCTGTGGAGTGGGCGGCATACAAATGCAACTAATAAATAAATAAATAATAGATAAACCAGGAGCACCACTCAGGTGACCCTGAGGACACAAATAAACCTCCAAATGGCCTCAGTGAGTCTCTAAAAAGGATGCAAATGACCAGCTGTCTGCAAGGAGTATAAATCCTTCCATTCCCCACCATCCACTCAGAGCTGAAGAAGCTTCTGGGATGAGAAGCGAAACGTCTTCAAAATAAACAAAAAACAAGGAAGTCCAGTTGCCTCCTGAAAAAAGCACCTTTGGAACAACCATGACCTGGATGACGGAGAATCTCTACAGAGTCAGAGGGAAAGAAGTGCATTTACTAAACTGCCAGTCGAGGTTTCGTTTTCAGGGCGTAAGACGGGCGAGCTTGCAAGATTTCAAAGAAGCAAGATCGCCTCCAAACAAAACAGGAAGTAAGCCCATCAGGTTGAGGAAGATGGGTGATGGGGACTTCCCCTTGCCAGAATCCGCCCATCTAATAGGCATCGTACGCCGCCCTGAGTCCTGAGGGAGTAGGGCGGCATAGAAGAACCTCGAATAAATAAATAAATAAATCGTAGCCGGCTCTGACTGTTAGTGGTCATCCTTGGCTTACGACCACAACTGAGCCTCACATTTTTGTTGCTAAGCAAGACAGCGGTTAAGTGAGTTTTGCTCCATTTTACCACCTTTCTTGACACCGTTGTTAAGCGAATCACTGCAGTGGGGAAGTTAGTTGCACGGCTGTTAAGCGGACCTGGCTTCCCCGTGGACTTCCCTTGTCAGAAGGCCCGCAAAAGGGGATCGCGTGGCCCCGGGAAGCTGCAACCGTCATAAATATGAGTCGGTTGCCACATGTCAGAATTTTGATCACGGGGATGATGCAATGGTCATAAGTGTGGGAAACGGTCACTTTTTTCCTAGGGCTGTTGTAACTTCGAACGGTCACTAAATAAATGGTTGAAAATCTAACCATATGTCTGAAGTGATGTAGGGTTTCCTGCCTCAGCAGGGGGTTGGACTAGAAGACCTCCAAGGTCCCTTCCAACTCTGTTATTATTATAAGTTGACGACTGCCTGTATTTGCAAACGGTGTTTTGTACTTCATCTCTTTTGCGTAACCGCGCCAAGTGCTTAAGACAGATTCCTCCCACCCCACAACTGTGGGCCTTCCATATGCACTGGATTACAAGGCCCATGACCCTGAGCTAGGATTGAATTGTATCCCCAGCCTTAATCCCGTCTGGAGGCTGTCACACTTGGAAGGCTAACGTCACACATGGGTGTGTAAGATTTCATGGTCAGTCCAGCACAGAATTTTACCTTGCATCAGTTCAAGGCTTCCAATTAAAATAAATAATACCCTCCCTGCAGCCTTTATTCATTCTTTCATTTATTTATTGAATTTAAATGCTGTTCCTATCCCTGATAAGGAGACCCTGGACTACAGTGAGTGCTCAATTTATTTCAGGAAATTTATATTGCCGCCTATTCGCGGCAATATATGCACTTAAGACTATAGCAATAGCAATAGCACTTAGACTTATATACCGCTTCATAGTGCTTTACAGCCCTCTCTAAGCGGTTTACAGAGTTCAGCATATTGCCCCCAACAATCTGGGTCCTCATTTTACCCACCTCAGAAGGATGGAAGGCTGAGTCAACCTTGAGCCGGTGAGATTTGAACCGCTGACCTGCTGAACTAGCAGTAGCCTGCAGTGCTGCATTTAACCACTGCACCATCTCGGCTCTTCAGACTGTTGCAGCATCCCGCTGGTCACGTGATCCAAATTCAGACGCTTGGCAACGGGTTCATATTTATGACGGCTGCAGGGTCCCAGGGTCACGTGATCCCCTTTTGTGACCTTCTGACAAGCAAAGTCAAGGGGGAAGGCAGATTCACTTAACAACCCTGTGACTTAACTGAACAACTGCAGTGATTTATTTATTTATTTTATTTATTTTATTTTGGTTTTCTTATATGTCGCCCAACTCCCGAAGGACTCGGGATTCCTTGAACAACACTGGACTAGACCAATCGTAAAATGGAGCAAAACCTGCTATACAAGTGTCTTGCTTAACAACAAAAGTTTTGGGCTCAATGCTGGTCATAAGTTGAGGGGGG
Organism: Diadophis punctatus similis; assembly: GCA_023053685.1. Taxonomy (NCBI): domain Eukaryota; kingdom Metazoa; phylum Chordata; class Lepidosauria; order Squamata; family Dipsadidae; genus Diadophis; species Diadophis punctatus. The sequence goes on from JALIGW010000001.1 coordinate 3,236,927, forward strand.
AAAAACCCAAGACCCTTGCATAATTTCTCTTTTGGTTCCCCCTTTTCCGGTTAGATTTAAAGGCAATCCTCAAGTTATAACCATTCATTTAGCGATAGTTTTAAGTTACAACAATGCCGGGCGGTGGGGGGGGGAATTACTTACTCGCGCTTACCACCACCACAACACCCCCAGGATAACAGCATCAACATTTGGGCAAATGACAATTAGTGTATATTTACAACTGTCGCAACCCTCCCTAGGTCACATGATCATTATTTGGCACGCTAGATCACAGGAACTCTTGGGCTGAGAGGGAGGGGCTGGCCCAAAGTCTCCCAGGGAACGCTGAGGCCTAAAGTTTGGTCTAGTGGTTAAGGCACCACGCTAGAAAGCAGGAGATGGGGAGTTCTAGTTGTGCCTTAGAAGGAAAACCAACTGGGTGATTTTAGGCCAATCAACAGGAGAAGGTGAGTTCTAGTCCTGCCTTAGGCATGAAAGCCAATTAGGTGACTTTGGGTCAATCTCCAGGTGGAAGTGAGTTCTAGTCCTGGCTTAGGCATGAAAGCCAATTAAGTAATTTTGGGTAAATCACCAGGTGAAAGTGAGTTCTAGTCCTGGCTTAGGCATGAAAGCCAATTAGGTAATTTTGGGTCAATCACCAGGTGGAAGTGAGTTCTAGTCCTGCCTTAGGCATGAAAGCCAGCTGGGTGACCTTGGACCAGTCCCTCTCGCTCAGCCCAACCCACCTCACAGGGTTGTGGTTGTTGCTGTTGCGTAGAAAATAAGAGGAGGAAGGTGTGTTGGGTATCTCCTCTGCCTTGAGTTATTTGTAGAAATAATAAAGGCGGATACAAATAAATAAATACAAGTAGACAGAGCCAAACCTCCCTGCTCCTACACCAGCCCCTTATTCTCTCTTCCAGCCAGCACAATCCAGCCTTTAACAATCTAAACACTTGTCAGTTCCATACAGACTCTAAGATCCATCATCCCCAGCAAGCACAGCCTGCGTGCCAGGCAGGGTGAGACTGTCCATTACAACCACAACAAGAAAGGAAACGCCAAGAGCAAATTCTGGAGTTGCAATCTGACACCACAAGCAGGGGAACTCAGGCTGGCCGGGGATGATGGGAGCTGCCGCCGATTAAACATTCAGGGCAGGGGACGATGGGAGTTTGAGGCGGAGTGACGTCCTACCCATGGAGGAGCACCCAAGGCTGGAAAAGTGCAGTGGTGGGGATAATAGGAACTATCTTGAAGGAACTATCTAAAATGGGGACAGGGGTTGGGGATGATGGGATCTGGCACCCACATGAATATGGACCACCCAGAGCCAGAATGGGAATTGCAAGTGAAACAGCAAAAATATGGGGCAGAGCGGGGGGGGGGCGCGTGTGAGGGGATCCCATCCTCCCCAACCTCTACCTCTATGGAGATTCTGGGGGAGCGTGAGGTTGGGGACGATGGGATCCCATCCTCCCCAACCTCTACCTCTATGGAGATTCTGGGGGAGGCGTGAGGTTGGGGAGGATGGGATCCCATCCTCCCCAACCTCTACCTCTATGGAGTTTCTGGGGGAGCGTGAGGTTGGGGACGATGGGATCCCATCCTCCCCAACCTCTACCTCTATGGAGATTCTGGGGGAGCGTGAGGTTGGGGACGATGGGATCCCATCCTCCCCAACCTCTACCTCTATGGAGATTCTGGGGGAGGCGTGAGGTTGGGGACGATGGGATCTCATCCTCCTCAACCTCTACCTCTATGGAGATTCTGGGGGAGGCGTGAGGTTGGGGACGATGGGATCTCATCCTCCTCAACCTCTACCTCTATGGAGATTCTGGGGGAGTGTGAGGTTGGGGACGATGGGAATTGTAATCCCAGGACCAAAACACATGGCTGGGGAAAGGAATACAAGGAATATAGATAGGGCGGCCGTTCGGGGTGGGTGGTTGTCGAATGGATATGGATATGGGGGGGGTGGATACTAATACAAGTGGCGGGGCCTGCTGCTGTGGACGATGGGAGGTGTAGTCCCGGCGCACGTGCACAGAACCAGGCTGGCGGGGAGCGATGGGAGGTGTAGTCCGGCGCTTCGGCATGCCTCGAGCGGAGGGGGTCCGTTCGCCCCCCCTTCGCCCCCCCTCCTCGACCTGTCAGATTGCCTCGCCCCCCCCCCAAGCCGGCCTCGCCCGCCGCCTCTTCCGCCCCCCTTTTCCTTCTCGCCCCCCCCCGGGAGGCCGGAGAAGGAACCGCGCCGGGCCCGGCCTGGCCTCACCTCATCCTGCAATTCCTCGACGGCGTCGGTGGCAGCGGCGGCAGCGAGACCTCCTCCTCCTCAGCCGCCGCCATCTTGGCTCCCCCTCCCTCCGAGCCCCCTCCCTCCGGCTTCCCCGAGGCTCCGCCCCCTCTCCCCTCGCCCTCGCGAAGCGGGTCCTGGCAGCACCGCCGACGCCCTTTCGCCCACTTTAAAACCTCACCGCGGCAGCACTAGAAATTCTCCCGTCCGCCCATCCGGATATCTCCCGCTGTTTGTTAACTCCCTGAAGAGGGAATGAGGAGACTGAATTCCATAGGAAGCGCGGGAACCGATTCCGCGTAGGAAAATTCACTACACCCCTTCCAGGACCGTGCAGCACCAATTAAGCGAACTCTACGGTGGGGACGCTTCGGGAGGGGGCAGAGTCGGAGAGGCGCGCTGGCCAATAGGAATGCAAAGACGGAGGGGCGTGGTCCCGAGCACCCAGCCAATGGGAGGGAGTAACTCAGGCGGCCTCTGAGGTGAAGGCGATAAGGGGGGGCGATAATATAGACCTGGTGGACTATAGACATAAGAAACCGTTAGAGAGATACGTGCGAAAGATATTGCGACATGATTCTTTAGAAAACTTGCTTTTTGCAAAATTCACATAGTTTTCCCACGCTTGCAAGCTCTAAATTGAAGAATTGCTGATTATTATTTTTAAAAAGGTGCCAGATATTAATATCCAAGTACATCTGCAATCAAAATAAAGGAAGACTTTTTTAAAAAAATAATTAAAATAACTCTTTGCCATACGGTATAGAAATAAGTTTATTCTTTCTGGAAAAATATTGCAACCCTTGCTTAACCTCTTTAAATCCATGGATGCTCTTAATTCTATTCTCCGGGATAATAAACAAAAAAATGGCTTCTTCTGTAGACTTTGCATCTGTATCCCAGCAAGAGATAACCTTCTTTGCTTTTCTAAATCTATGGGCAGGATACTTCCGGCTCTTCTCGTGGAATGACGTCACGCCCAATCAGAGAGCAGGAACGGTGAGCAGCCCTCCCCAACGCCATTGGAGGGCGGGAAATCAGCCCCTCTTTCAACCAATTACAATACAGCATTCTTGCCTGAAGTTAATTAAGAAAGCAAGACAAGGAAAAGGGAGGGGCAAAGTCTCCTGGAATTAAGGGGCAACTTAATTTAATTGGCCCTTAATTGGAATTCAGCAAAAACTCTTTTGCACAACGTTAATTGTATGGGCTGGTTTGGATTTAGCAACTTGCCAAAGGATTTTGGCTTCACCCTTAACCATATTGGCAAGTTCATACACAATATAGTATAGTGTTTCACCCACTATGCTACTCTGTAGCCAAAACGTGAGTTCTTGAACCAACTATAATTGCCAAGAAATACAGTATTGTACATCTTGGCAAAGTGAAGATCTGTGGACTTCAATTCCCAGAAATCCCCAGTAAACCTTAGTCCACCCCTCTTAAAGCATGCTGGCTGGGGAATTCTGGGAGTGGAAGTCCACCCTCTTAAAGCATGCTGGCTGGGGAATTCTGGGAGTGGAAGTCCACCCCTCTTAAAGCATGCTGGCTGGGGAATTCTGGGAGTGGAAGTCCACCCCTCTTAAAGCATGCTGGCTGGGGAATTCTGGGAGTGGAAGTCCACCCCTCTTAAAGCATGCTGGCTGGGGAATTCTGGGAGTGGAAGTCCACCCCTCTTAAAGCATGCTGGCTGGGGGATTCTGGGAGTGGAAGTCCACCCCTCTTAAAGCATGCTGGCTGGGGGATTCTGGGAGTGGAAGTCCACCCCTCTTAAAGCATGCTGGCTGGGGAATTCTGGGAGTGGAAGTCCACCCCTCTTAAAGCATGCTGGCAGGGGGATTCTGGGAGTGGAAGTCCACCCCTCTTAAAGCATGCTGCTGGGGGATTCTGGGAGTGGAAGTCCACCCCTCTTAAAGCATGCTGGCTGGAGAATTCTGGGAGTGGAAGTCCACCCCTCTTAAAGCATGCTGGCTGGGGAATTCTGGGGGTGGAAGTCCCCACATCTTAAAGCATGCTGGCTGGGGAACTCTGGGAGTGGAAGTCCACCCATCTAAAAGCATTCTGGCTGGGGGATTCTGGGAGTGGAGGAAGCGAACCGGTGGCGAGGTAAGTTAGAACCCACCCAAAGGGTTGTTGCTGTAAGGAAAAAAGGAGGAAGAAGGATGATTTGGTATCTTTGCTGTCATGAGTTATTTATAAGAGTCATATAGGCAGGATATAAATAAATAAAATATAAAGAAATAATGAAAAATTTTGTCACGGTGGTTCTCAAAGTCTGGTTTGGGAACCCCTTAGAATCCCCAAGACCCTTTCAGGGGGTCCCCAAATAAAAAAAATTCTTTCCAAATTTCTGAGTTTTCATTTCTAATAAAAGTAAATATTGATAGATATAAATTAACCTTTTCCTAGAGATTTGTATGGGTTGACAGAAGTAACTTCAACATACATGCTGCCATCTCTGCTTCTCTGGGCTTATGAAAAACCTTAACGACTGGAAATATTATTCATAATGGAATTTTAAAACGCACAATCCTGATAATTGGACATCGATTTTATTCTGTGTCAATTGTTTAGAGCAGGGATGACCAACCTTGACAACTGTAAGATTTGTGGACTTCAACTCCCAGAATTCCCCAGCTGGCTAGGGAATTCTGGGAGTTGAAGTCCACCCATCTTAAAGTATGCTGGCTGGAGAATTTTTTATTTTATTTTATTTTATTTTATTTATTTATTATTTATTTATTGTTTGTTTGTTTGTTTGTTATTTTATTTATTATTTTATTTGTCAAGCATGTATAAGATAACAAATATAAGTATAAACATGATTATAACTACAGGAAATATATACGAATAAATGGGGACAGTAGGACAGGGACGGTAGGCACGTTGGTGCGCTTATGCATGCCCCTTACAGACCTCTTAGGAATGGGGTGAGGTCAGGGCAGGGTGGGTTCCTCACGGTTCGGACCGGTTCGTCCGAACCGGTAGTGACCCGCTGCTGATGTCACAATGATGTCACCGAACCGGATCGGTCGGTGCTGGTCCATGGGTGCCACCATCTATATTTTTTTTCCTTCTGAGCATGCGCAGAAGCTGAATTCCGACACTGCATGCGGTCGCCATCTTTTTTTCAGCTTTGGGGGTTTTATTAATTATTTTTTTCAGATTTTTCGTTACTGCACATGCACGTGTGTGCAAAGCGCGCCCGCGCCCATGCAGCGCGGGAGGAAGCAAACCGATAGCGAGGTAAGTTGGAACCCACCCCTGGGTGAGGTCAACAGTAGACAGTCTAAGGCAGTGATGGCGAACCTATGGCACGGGTGCCACAGGTGGCACGCGGAGCCATATCTGCCGGCACGCAAGCCATTGACCTAGCTCAGCTCCAGCGTGCATGTGCGTGCACGCCAGCTGATTTTTGGCTCACGCGGAGGCTCTGGGAGGACGATTTTGGCCTTCGGAGGGCCTCCGGGGTGGCAGGGGGGGCAGTGTTTTTGCCCTCCCCAAGCTCCAAGAAAGCCTCTGGAGCCTAGGGAGGGCAAAAAACGGGCCTACTGGGCCCACTGGAAGTTGGGAAATGGGGGAGTGGGGGGGTCACACACGCATGCACAGGGGGATGGGGCAAGTGGGGGGCTTTGAATTATGGATGTGGGTACGCACGAGCGTGCAATAGCGCGTGCGCGCACTATTTTGGCACCCGAGGGAAAAAAGGTTCGCCATCACTGGTCTAAGGTTAAAATTTTGGGAGTTTGGGGATGAAACCACAGAGTCAGGTAGTGCATTGCAGGCATTGACCACTCTGTTGCTGAAGTCGTATTTTCTGCAATCAGCGGTTTACTTTAAGTTTGTATCTATTGTGTGCTCTTGTATTATTGTGGTTGAAGCTGAAATAGTCATTGACAGGTAGGACGTTGAGGCAGATAATTTTATGTACTACGCTTAGGTTCTGGGAGATGAAGTCCATGTGTCAATAAAGTTGTCAACGTTGGACAGCCCTGGTTTTAATAAGAAATGTGATTATAATTATTGGTTTTAATAAGAAATGTGATTATAATTATTGGTTTTAATAAGAAATGTGATTATAATTATTGAATGTTATGAATGCTACTAATCTTCTGTTGTTTTTATCAACTTCGTACAACTGTGAGGAAAATAGTTAGGCTCTTCTATAATGACATGTAAACAATTTGCATTGCACAATGAAAGTGTATGTGTAATATGAACTGATCATTCAACTCCAACCACATATATTTGGGTGGAACACCCACCGGCCTGCAAAGAAGCCCAAATGAACCCCGTAGGAGTTACTCACAAACAAGCAGCTTCATGCCCGCAGTGTTATGTATGCTACAAATATATTTTTTTAATTAGCATTCAGATTAGGTTGCAGTTGTGGTTTAAAAAAAAACACTGGCAGGTGATATTAAAATGGACCTTTGAATGGCTCGATCCAATAGAAACAGCTCTTCTCAAACCTTTTAGATTCAGGATACTTTTACGGTCTTAAAACATATAGTGGACCCCATTGGTTTATGTGGGTGTAAAAAGGACACAGTTACAGGGGTGGGATTCAAACATTTTAGCAACCGGTTCTCTGCCCGGTTGCTGGGTGGGTGTGGCCATGGTGGGCGTGGCCTACTCGGCCTCCTGCACCACGGTGGGCGTTTTCACCCTCCCCAGGCTCTGGAAGTTTTCCACCAGCCTCCGGAAGGGCGAAAACGGCCTCCCCCAGGCTCCAGGGGCCCCCGGAGGCTGGAAACGGGAGACCATTTAATATCTTAGGTCTCCCCCATGAATGTATGGTTTGAATGTTTTTTTAAAAAACTTTAAACTGTTATTTTTTATTGACACTGTTATTTTTTATAGTTGTTCTTTACATGTTGTACGCCGCCCTGAGTCCCCAGGGAGTAGGGTGGCATATAAGAACACTAAAATAAATAAATAAAATAAATACTTCTGGAACTTCCGAGGCCCGTTTTTCGCCCTCCCACAGCCTCCGCGCAGGCCCTGCATTTACCTCCCATCCAAAATGGGCTGCGTGGAGACTCCTGGGAGGGGCAGGGTGGGTGGGGCCAGCCAGTCCTTGCAACTACTGGTTCGGCGAACCAGATGTAAAATTAGCATCCGGTTTGCCCGAACCGGTCCGAACCGTCTGAATCCCACCCCTGCTCAGGGATGGTTGCAGGAACTGGGTATGTCTAGTTTAATGAAAAGAAGGACCAGGGGAGACATGATAGCAGTTTTCCAATATCTCAGGGGTTGCCACAAAGAAGAGGGAGTCAAACTTTTCTCCAAAGCCCCTGAGGGTAGAACAAGAGGCAATGGGTGGAAACTAATCAAGGAGAGAAGCAACTTAGAACTAAGGAGAAATTTCCTGACAGTTAGAACAATTAACCAGTGGAACAGCTTGCCACCAGAAGTTGTAAATGCTCCAACACTGGAAGTTTTTAAATAAGAGATTGGACAATCATTTGTCTGAAGTGGTGTAGGATTTCCTGCCTAAGCAGGGGGTTGGACTAGAAGACCTCCAAGGTCCCTTCCAACTCTGTTATTCTATATTCTATAGGATGAGTGCATAATAACGATCTTTTCCTAAATTAAGCACAAATGGAGAATTTCCTTTCTAGCACAGAACAGAAATTTAACTGGCAAATCCTTAATTTCTTCTCCTTTTTGTTTGCAAATCAACAGATAACAAGAGCAGCATAAATTTGGCTGCAGGGGAAAAAAAACTTTCTGGAAATTTAAGGTTAGTCATGCATTGGTTATATAAACTTTGGAAGGTTGCCAGTGAGAGGAATCCTGTACACACAAAACGCAAAATATATTCGTTGTAGGATTTTACATAAATATATACATAGGATTTGTTGGTCAATTATTTATTTCAAAAGTAATGGTGCCCTATTATTTAAAGGTCTTGACGAAAAGGCAAGCATAACAACATTGTGACGAAAGCTGCAAATCACAATTGCATTCTTAATAAGACATTTACTTGGAAGGGAACACTGTTAAAATCAGGCGGCCTTCATTCTAATTAACCATTCTTAAGACCAGATGGTGAAATGCCTCTCCATTTATGTTGAATAAATCCAGATCTCCTCTCCCAAACAAGAATGTGGGAGTCTGTCAATGCTCAAATTAAAGGGTCAAAAAGACCTTGAAAAATGCAGCAGCTTTTAGGGGCTACCAAGTATTTAATGGGATACATAAAATTATAGTAAGAGTTGGAACTTGAGGATCATTTGGCCCAGTGTTTTGCCAGCTTTAAGAGGGGTGGATTTCAACTTCCAGAATTTCCCAGCCAGCATGATTATGGTACCCCAACAAGCACAATAGCTGGGGAATTTTGAGAGTTGATGTTCACACTGGGGAATTCTGGGAGTGGAAGTCCGCCCATTTAATTTAATTTAATTTAATTTAATTTAATTTAATTTAATTTAATTTAATTTAATTTAATTTAATTTAATTTAATTTAATTTAATTTAATTTAATTTAATTTAATTTAATTTAATTTAATTTAATTTAATTTAATTTAATTTAATTTAATTTATTTAATTTAATTTAATTTAATTTAATTTAATTTAATTTAATTTAATTTAATTTAATTTAATAGATTTGTATGCCGCCCAACTCCCGGGGGACTCTGGGCGGCTCACAACATATCCAAATCTATTACAATAAAAACATCACAGTTAAAAAGATATAGAAAAATTAAAAAGAAAATCTCCAACATTCATAACAAGGGGGGAGACCCAGAGATAATATGCTCGGTCTCACTTTCACCCCGCCTGCCGGAAGAGCCACGTTTTTATTGCTTTCCGGAAGGCCAGCAGGGTGGGGATGGCTCTGATCTCCGGAGGAAGTTGGTTCCATAGGGAGGGAGCTCCCACAGAGAAGGCTCTCCCCCTAGGCCCCGCCAACCGACATTGTTTGGTTGATGGGACCTGGAGAAGACCCACTCTGTGGGACCTAACTGGTCGTAGGGAGGTATGCGGCAGGATGCGGTCCCGAAGGTAACCTGGCCCTGAGCCATGTAGGGCTTTAAAGGTAACGACCAACACCTTAAATTGGATCCGGAGACTAATGGCCATCTTAAACAAGCTGCTGAGGAATCGTGGGAATTGAAGTCCAACCATCTTAAGGCATGCTGGTTGGGGAATTCTGGAAGTTGAAGTCCACCCATCCTAAAACATGCTAAATTTTGGGAATTGAAGTCAACTTATCTTAAACTTGACATAACTAAGTTAATAGTAGAATAAATATGAAATTCATCCCCGTCTGAGATGGAAGGTGCTACAAAGGTTGTCTATTTCCTTAGAGTTTGAATTAAGCGCCAATTATTTACATAACATGTAGCGCCAAAGCAGTGAATCCACACTTTGCCACAACAGTGTGGCATAACCGTGCATTGCTTTTAAGAATTATTAATCAGCAGATGCTTTATAGTTACCCGGCAAAAAGATTAATTTAGAGAGAATTTTCTGCCATGGAATCCACTGTATGAAACCTCATTTCAACTGAGATAACCTTAGCTCCACTGATTTTAACCTGGTTAAATAACCTGGTTTTGTGCTCAATGTTCAGAGGGTGTGATGGAGGCTATGACCTGGATTTGTTGGTGGTTATTTATGAAGCTGAGCTGCAATCAATCAGAATAGAGCTGAAAGCAGCCTTGGAGGTCTTCTATTCCAGCCCCTTGCTCAATCAGGAGACCCTATACCATTTGAGACAAGTGGCTATCCAGTCTCTTCTTAAAAACCTCCAGTGACGGAGCACCCACAATTTCTGAAGACAAGCTGTTCCACTGGTTACATTGTCAGGAAATTTCTCCTTAATTCCAGGTTGCTTTTCTCCTTGATTAGTTTCCATCCATGGTTTCTTGTCTTGCCTTCAGGTGCTTTGGAAAATAATTTGACCCCCTCTTCTTTGGGGCAGCCCCTCAAATACTGCAATACCGCTATCATGTCCGGGAGGGTGGCTCCCAGACCTTATTTTCTCTAGACCAGGGGTAGGCAAAGTTGGCTCTTCTATGACTCATGGACTTCAACTCCCAGACTTTCTGAGCCAATCATGCTAGCTCAGGAATTCTGGGAGTTGAAGTCCATGAGTCATAGAAGAGCCAACTTTGTCTACCCCTGCCTAGACTAGCCAAACCCAAATCCTGCAACCGTTCTTCATGTTTGTCTCCAGGCCTTTAATCATCCTAGTTGCTCTTCTCCGCCCTTTTTCCAAAGTTTTTTTTTGAAACTTATGTTTTTTGTTTTATTGCAAGCCACCTAGATTCAGTTACCTGAGATCAGTGGCTATATAAAATAAATGAATTACATCATGTACATTTGAGAGTATGCCGTTCTTTGGAGTGCTGTTGTTTTAATTTAATTTAATTGAATTGAACATTCTTATAGGCCGTCCCACTCCTGTGGGACTCAGGGCGGCGTACAATACAGAGAAGAACAATTCATAAAAAGTTATAAAAAACAACATAATAACAACAATTAAAAGATCATAAAAAAGATTAAAAATCATCCATCATTCATACCAGGGGGGAGACCAAAGATGTTCTAATTGGTCTCACTTTCACCCCGCCTGCCGGGAGAGCCATGTATTTATTGCTTTATGTTTTGTGTGTTGTGATGGTTTGGTTGCCCTCTGGAGTGACTTCATTAAGGATTTCATTAAAGATCAGCAAGAGCCGAGGTGGCGCAGCGGTTAGAGAGCAGTACTGCAGGCTACTTTAGCTGACTGATCATTTGAGTTCAGCTGTTCAAATCTCACTGGCTCAGGGTTGACTCAGCCTTCCATCCTTCCGAGGTAGGTAAAATGAGGACCCAGATTGTTGGGGGCAATGTAAATATATACATTGCTTAATGGTGTAAACCGCTTAGAGAGTGCTTGTACTATGAGGCGGTAAATAAATATCACTAATAAATAAATAAATAAATAAATAAATAAATAAATAAATAAATAAATAAATAAATAAATAAATAAATAAATAAATAAATAAATAAATAAATAAATAAATAAATAAATTCTGGACAGACCATAGAGCCATGGAGCAGTGCCAGGCAAGCAACATTATTATGACATGGTAGGTGAACCTAGACAGGAGTTTTATTCCTCTATAAATAGAAAGAACTGTTCCTGAAACCAGCCTAGCTGTAAGCCCTTACGAAGTACCCTGAAGCCCCTCCCTGCCTTTCTAATCTTGAATTTTAATTATTTTATTCTTGTTTTTAACTGTTATTTAAAACATTATATAGCTTTTATGTTTTCATCTCTATTTGTAGACCACTTTTGCTCCATAAGCGATTTCAAAATTTGCTGAATACTTTTTTTATATATACATGTGTCATTTTACCAATTGGCTGGATTTGGAAACCCACTTCCACTCACACTTAACCCAAAGGAACCTCTATTATCCCAAAATGAGAATATTGGTAGCTGAGGGTTGAACTGTAGGGTCCTTGGCGCTCTCTGAGTTTGGTTATTTTCTTGCAGAAGTTTCATGACCTGACTAGAGAATGTCATCAGTGCTAGGAGGAGGAGGAGAATTTGCAGAGAGGAGGAGGAGGATTGTAGAGTCCTTGGTGGTCTCTGAGTTTGGTTGTTTTCATGTAATGGTTTATGACCCGATTAGAAGACATCATCAGGGCTAGAAGGGAGTGCGGTTTGTGGAGTTGAGGAAGAAGAGGAGAAAAAGAGGAGGACTGCAGGGTCTTTGGTACTCTCCGAGCTTGATTGTTTGCTTGCAGACATTTCAATAGAATAGAATAGAATAGAATAGAATAGAATAGAATAGAATAGAATAGAATAGAATAGAATAGAATAGAATAGAATTCTTTATTGACCAAGTGTGATTGGACACACAAGGAATTTGTCTTTGGTGCATATGCTCTCAGTGTACATAAAAGAAAAGATACATTTGTCAAGAATCATGAGGTACAACACTTAATGATTGTCATAGGGCAAAGTGACCAGATTTTTTTATTTTTAAGCGGGACGGGGGGGGCCGCCTGGGCGCCGCCATTTGTTTTGCCCTCTGCGCATGCGCAGAACGCTGCGCACGCGCAGAGGGCAAAACAGCAAATGTCGGCGTCCAGGTGAGGTGGGGGGGAGAGGGGGGGGAGGCGGGAGGGCGCTTGGATGCCTGCAGCTCGCGACAGGTAAGCTGCCGGCTGCCTCCTTTCCCCGTCTCCCGCCTCCCGTTCGTTGCTTGCCAGCCCGGCTGAAGGGAAGGAGGGAGGCGAGGAAAGGAGGCAGCCGGCAGCTTACCTGTCGCGAGCTGCAGGCATCCAAGCGCCCTCCCGCCTCCCCCCCTCTCCCCCCCTCTCCCCCCCCCCCTTTCGGGAGGCCTTTCCTCACCTCCCGCCTTCCCTTCGGCTGGGCTGGCAAGCAACGAACGGGAGGCAGGAGACAGGGAAAGGAGGCAGCCGGCAGCTTACCTGCTCCAAGTATCCAAGCGCTGCGGTCTCCCGGTCGCCCGCCCGGCCCCAGGGCAACGGCGGCAGCGAGGCGACGGGGGGAAGAAAGGGGAGGGGGACGAGGAAGGGCTGTTTGCGCCGCTCGTAAACTCAAAGCGGCGACGGCTCCTCGTCCCTCACCCCTCCCAACAGCAGCGGCGCCTCCGAGGGCGGGGCTAGGGATGGGGCGGGGGAAGGAGAGGAGGAACAGCCTCCCTTCCCCCTCCCCTCAGCTTCCAGCCGCCGCAGGAGGAGTCAACAACGCGGGACACCCGCCCGCCGCCAACGCCGCCCATGGCCGGCCCGAGCTGAGAGGCCTGCTGCCTTTCAGGCCGATTTTTTGAAAGAATGCCCTAGTCGTGCATTCTTTCAAAAAATCGGGACTTTTTAGAGGACGGGCGGGACGCGGGACAAATGATGAAAAAGCGGGTCTGTCCCGCCAAAATCGGGACGCCTGGTCACCTTATCATAGGGTACAAATAAGCAATCAGGAAACAATCAATATTAATATAAATCATAAGGATACAAGCAATAAGTTATAAGTGGGAGGAGATGGGTGAGAGGAAGGAGGAGAAGACTAATAGTAATAGTAATGCAGCCTTAGTGAATAGTTTGACAGTGGTGAGGGAATTATTTGTTTAGCAGAGTGATGGCATTTGGGGGAAAAACTGTTCTTGTGTCTAGTTGTCTTGGTGTGCAGTGCTCTATAGCGTCGTTTTGCGGGTAGGAGTTGAAGCAATTTACCCAAATAAATATCATCATCAGCAAAAACCAATAACTCCACAGCTTTTATCTCCAGAAAATGCAATATTCCAGAATATATTGCTATTCATCCATTGTCAACTTAATAATTTATCCGGTTTTCTGGATTCCGCAACAAACTGAAATTAAGCAACACTTTGCAAAGGCAAAGTTCACACTGTACGAGAGAGAGTTCAATGTACTTTAGTGTCTCTGAGGAGTTTTGGCATGTTTTTTCCCCCTTCTACGAATGAATTGGAAGGGAGCAAAATTGAGATATTTTAAATAAATTAAAGGATGTAGGATGCTGCGCTTGAGCTGGTCCAGGAACTGAACACTGAAGCATCGTATTTGAAAAACGGAACAAACCCAAAGGCGTTCAGATAAAAGATAGATTGGATGTAATCCTAGATTTGGTAACCTTTTGGTTCCCTGCAACGGTTTTACAAGCCAGCTTGGAAATACCAAAATAATACAATTTTCTCTAAAAGAATATGAGGAGGAACCATTCTTTGCCATTCAGGTTTCCATCCGGACTTTCTTTGTCCCTTCCTCTTTTTTCCCCTTCTTTCCTGCGTTACAATGGCGACGAACGCCCCGTTTCTTTTCCTTCTTGTCGTTCTTTTGCTATGGTTCCTTTCTCGTTGGTGGCTGCAGCGCTACCGCGGCCTGAGGAAGTGGCGGCGGCCGGACCACCGGAAGCTTTTCTCATTCGGACCGGAGGCGTCAGCGACGGTGCGACGCGACGTCCAAGCCACCCGCGTCCTCTTCGTGACGGCGCACCCTGATGACGAAGCGATGTTCTTCGCCCCCACCATCCTCGCCATGAAGTCGGCCAGCCTGTGGCTGCTGTGCGGCTCCACAGGTGAGGGGAGGGGGGGGAGAAGAGCGCTGCGGAGTTGCCTAGCAACCGCGGCCTCGGAACGCCCATCTTGCGCGCCGGCTGAACGAGCTCATGGCCATTGCCGACTGTAAGCGGCGTCGCTCTGACGTCATCTGGCTTCGACCTTCAAAAGAGCTCCGCCCATGTCTAGCCTGTATTGCTTGAGCTAATAAAAAAGGTCCGCCATTCAGTGTGACGTCACTGAGCCTCAGTTTGCCCTGTCTACAAAATGGGTATAAGAACCAAGCAGAAGTTGGTTCATTGAGAGGCTTATAGCCTAAAAAGACGTGATGCTCATCAGTCGCAAAAGGGGATCACGTGACCTCGGGGCATGGCAACTGTCATAAATGTGAACCAGTTGCCAAGTGTCCTGAATTTTGATCACGTGACTAAGGAGATGCTGCAACTATTCTAAGTGTGAAAAACGGTCATGAGTCACTTTTTTCAGTGCTGCTGTAACTTCGAACGGTCACTAAATGAACTGTTGCAAGTCAAGTCCCCTGGGAGTTGGGCGGCATACAAATAGAAATAGAAATAAATAAGGACTGCCAGTAATTCGCTGCCACTGCCCTCAAAACATCATAAAACTTAGCCAGTAATACAAAAATACATCAACTTTATTATTTATTTATTTATTTATTATTTGGTTCTTCTATACCCCCCTACTCCCGAGGGACTCAGGGCAGCATACAGCATTAAGCAAGAACACTAGATAATAAACAGCAATTAAAACAAAGTTAAAAAGTTGAAAAATTAAAAAGTTAAAAATATTCTTTATACTTTAACTTTATACTTTTCCGGCACAGATTCTGTTATGTGGCCTCTTCCTCTTTTGAATTCTCAGTGACTTTAATTTTTTATCGGGCAGGAGGGAAATGTTTGTGCCAGAAAAATCGGTAAATAAATAAATGCCAAATCGCGGCAAAAGAGATGACTTTTATCTCTTTTATCATCACAGGGAATTACTATCAGCAGGGAGAGATTCGTAAAGCTGAACTGATAGAAAGCTGCAAAGTTTTAGGGATCCCTCCTTCCAATGTAACCATCCTGGACCACAGGTAATTTGCTTTAAAAAAAAAAACTAGCATTGTTGGGTTGTGCAAAAAGTCATAGAATCATAGAGCTGAAAGGGACCTAAAAGGCAGTGGTGGGCTGCAAATTTTTTAACAACCGGTTCTCTGCCCTAAGGACTGACTGGGTGGGCATGGCTGGGTGGTCATGTGACTGGGTGGGTGTGGCCAACTCAACACTGACAGCCATTAGGACTGTGGTGGCGAACCTATGGCACTCCGGAGGGTTCAGGGAAGCTCCCTGAAGTCCCGGAATGCAAAAAACTACAAAACGGACAAACCGGAAGTGCGGAAAAACGCACTTCTGGTTTACCGGTGAGCTGTTTTTTGCACTCCGGAGGGTTCAGGGAAGCTCCCTGAAGCCCCGGAATGCAAAAAACGATGAAACGGACAAACCGGAAGTGCATTTTTCCGAACTTCCGGTTTGCCCGTTTCGTCATTTTTTACCGTCCCAGGCTCCGGTAAGGCCTTTGTGCGGGGGTGGGGGGGTGTTGTGCACATGCGTGGGGGGGAGGGAATGGGTGTGGGCATGCGTGCATCCACCCCCCCTTTTTGGCACACAAACCTAAAAAGGTTCGCCATCACTGCATTAGGATATTTAATTTATTTATTTATTTATTTATTAGTGACATTTATATACCGCCTCGCCGTGCAAGCACTCTCTAAGCGGTTTACACCAGTAAGCAATGTATATATTTACATTGCCCCCAACAATCTGGGTCCTCATTTTACCTACCTCAGAAGGATGGAAGGCTGAGTCAATCTTGAGCCGGTGAGATTTGAACCGCTGACCTGCAGATCAGTGTTAGCTAATGTGGCCTGCAGTGCCTGCCTCTAACCGCTGCGCCACCTTGGCTCATTTACTTGCCCTTGCCACAGGAACTGAAAGAGCAGCTCTTGCTGCGAGAGGGTCTTGCGCAGCACAGTGAAATTTAGCAGCCCTGAGCCGCCGCTTTCCTCTAAATCCCATCCGGAAAGCCGGAAAGCGGCGGAAAGAAGCAGCCGGGTTGAATGCTGCCTCTCTCCGCCGCAGCGCTTTCTGGATGGGACTTCTTACAGGACTCAAAGCGGCGGCTCACGGCTGATAAATTATGCTGGGCTGCACTCTCCAAGCAAAGCAGCAGCAGAGAGAAGCAGCCGCCAACCTGGAGAGCACGTGGAGCAGCTCCGCAAGCGGCCGAGGCTCTCTATGTTTTTGGTTTTTTAAAAAAAAATTTAAACAGGAGTGGTACACTGGGGGATTTCACTGCCCCCTCCCCAAAGTGATTCCGCTGGTTTAGCTCGAATTGTTGTGTTCAAATGGGGCCCTTCTTCAGGAACGAACTTACAACGGCGCTGAAAAAAGGACCTGTTCTGCAGTGGTGGGTTCCTACCGGTGCGGTCCACTCTATAGCACCGGTAGTGGCCCGCTGGTGACGTCACAGTACCGGTGCGGTCGGTTGCCAGTGCCTGGGCGCCGCCATTTAAAAAAAATTTTTTTTTAATTTTTTTGAACATTTTCTTTTGCGCATGCCCAGAAACTTGACAATTAAGTCTTTCCCTGTCCCTTTGCTTGAAAATAATAAGAAGCTCACATTTGACACTTTTCCTTCGCTTTTGCCTAAAGCTTCCCAAAGTGGATGTTTTCCGAAAGCTTAACCTTTTATACTGTTAATTTTATACAGTTTTATACTGTTATTCCTTAGACGAAAACATTGAGGACTGTTAAAAGATACTGTTCTTTTAACAGTCCTCAATATTTTCGTCTAAGGAATCCATGACTGAAACCAAAAATGCTGTATGAGACTTGCTTGTCTTTTAACTATAGCATTTTCTGCATATAAAGGTTGCTGTGTTGCCATGGTATAACACGTACTTTGTATGCAAAGCTTTTCATGTAAGCTATAAAATAGCAAAAATAGTAGTAACATCTCTCTGAAATAACTAATATATGACCGGCAAGCCACGCCCACCCAGTCACATGGCTGGCAAGCCACACCCACCTGGTCACATGGCCGGCAAGCCACACCCACAAAATAAGCCACGCCCACAGAGTGGTAGTAAAAAATTTAGGAACCCGCCCCTGGTTCTGACCTAGGCTTTCTGATAAACTCACAAACGCACAGCGTCTCACAAACCTCTTTGTATTGTGTAACGCCTGCTAATTGTTTTCATTAGCAGTCGTCCTAAGTTCGAATAAAGTAAAGCAAGTCTTTTCTTTGTAACGGCTGCTAATAATTATTGTCATTAGCAGTCGGCATAAGTCCAAGCAAAATCAAACAAAGTCCAATGAAAAGTCTTTCAAGGGAAAGGCAGATAACCCACACGAACCTTGCTCTTCCGTGGCAAGCTGCCAAGAAACAGTTTGCAGGAAACATTTGCCAAGTTCAAACAGGAACAAAAGGGAAGCTTGACAAGATTTGGAAATGAACGGAGTTGCTTCCTGCAACTCACCTGTCCGTGTTCTTCACTTATATAGCCAATGGGAGGGGCCAATTAGCCTCAAGCCTTACTCCCGAGTAGTCCTTCTCCTCTGAAACCATTCTTGCCTTTTGGCAGCTCTGTGCATGCGCACATTGAGAACAGGGTCCTGTTCTTCTTCCTCGCTCATGTCAGCCTCTGGAGGTTCTGCAGGCCCTGGCTGAATCCCTGCCTCTGGCACCGAGCCTTCTCCAGACTCCAGGCCTGGCCCAGGTTCCTCCCCAGCCTCCTCACTGTCCGACTCTGCTGCCAGCTGCGCAGGCCGCTGGCGGACCACAACAGGACCGTTTTTCACACTTACGACCATTGCAACATCCCCACGGTCGCGTGATCAAAATTTGGACGCTTGGAAACTGGCTCATATTTATGACTGTCGCAGTGTCTCTGGGTCACGTGACCATTTTTTTTCAATCTGACAAGCAGAGTCAATGGGGAAGCCAGATTCACTTAACGACCATGTTGCTCACTTAACAACTACAGTGGTTCACTTAACAACGGTGGCGAGAAATCGGGACATTGACTTGGCTTGTCCGAAGGTCGCAAAAGGGGAACACATGTCCCCAGAAAACGGCAACCGTCATAAATATGAGTCAGTTGCCAAGCGTCTGAATTTTGATCAGGGGGATGTTGCAAACTTATAATTATGAGAAACGGTCACTAAACAAAAAGGTCGTAAATCAAGGATTATCTCTATTTGCAGACAAACTTTAGCAAGAGAAAAGCGTAGCAATAATAACATCCTTGTTTTCATCAAGGATTTATTATAAATTCTTTTTTTCTAAGTCAAGTTTTTTATTTATATATAAATATTTTGAAGACAGTATATTGTCCGGGCATTTCGTTTTACAGAAGAAGAAGAAAAAGTAACAGATATACTGTTAGTGATAATGATAATACACCATATTTATAATTATATTAGCTTATTTATGATCATATTAATTATGCTAGCATACTTATAGTTATAAACAACATTCATATTTTACTTACACATAAGAATAATCTTTCTTCATCTAATTTCTACCTCTTATCTCTAACCAATGATAAAACCTATTTTACGTTGAGTAGTACTCTGTATCACCTTTATCTTTTATTTTCAATGTCAATCTATCCATCTCAGCACCGTCCAATATTTTCCGAATTATATTTTCATCCGGTGGGGTGTTCTCATTTTTCCAACATTGGGCAAATACAATTCTCGATGCTGTCAAGACATGTAGCATTAAGTATATATTCCCGGCTTTTATCATAATTTTCTGGCATGATTATGCCTAACAAAAATATGCCTGGCTTTAAATCTATATGCTAAGGATTTTTTTATAAATTCCAGGACACTCCTATGGAAACCTTCTTTTCCCAAGGTCAAATGCTGGTTTTCTTAGCCTTGTGTGTTTTTTCCAGATTTGATTTAACAGCTTTTTTTTTTCAGCAAAAGGGAAAACATCAAACAGAGGGCAAGTCAGTTTCTCTCTCCCCTCCACAGCTAAGCAAATCCCAGACGGTCCTTATTTACGGAAGCATGCAAACACGGCTTCCAAGAAGCAGCAACCTCCAACCCCCAGAAATTAACAAACCATCTTGGCAACTTTCCTTGCCAGCTATTCCTGGAAGATCGGAGGTTTTGGCAACCTTCTCCTTTGAGACGGGCTGTTTTTAGAGGAGGAAAACAAAACAAAACAAAAAAAATGAAATAAAATTCTGTGGTTTAGCCCAGTTTCCCCCAGAGGCAGCCCTGCCAGGGAAACCCTGCCGTTGTTTCTACGCCCGAGACGTTGCCAAGTTTGGAAAACATCCTAAAGGCGCTTTTCCAAAAGGCTACTGGACTTTCTTGGGTTTTATTTTTTTTAAAAATGTTTTTGCTTGTCATCCAAGAAGCTTTTTCCGTTTTTCAACTTCTTGGATCAGAAGCGAAATATTTTCTTTCCCCCCCCCCCATGGATATTTTTTTAATATATCAAATCAATGCGTGAACCTGGGTGTCACCCGGGTGTCAGGCATTCTAATACAAATAAAACTAATAAAATTGATCATAATTATTACATTCAGTCAACTTACAGTATGTATTTTTAATAATAATACACATTTATATTAAGCTATAGTCCAGTGATGGCGAACCTTTTTTTTGCTCGGGTGCCAAAAGGGTGCACGCGCCCACACCCATAATGCAATGCCCTCCCCCATGCGCATGTGCGCAGGCCTCACTGAAGCCTTCAGACTTCCGGTAGGCCCATTGGGCCATTTTTCGCCTTCCCCAGGCTTCAGGAGGCTTTCCTGAAACATGTGGATAGCGAAAAACGGCTCAACGGGCCTACCGGAAGTTCGTTTCCAAACTTCCAGTAGGCCCGTTGGGTCTGTTTTTCGCCATCCATAGGCTCCGGAGGCTTTCCTGAAGCCTGGGAAGGGCGAAAAACGGCCGAACTTCCAGTAGGCCCGTTGGGTCCATTTTTCACCATCCACAGGCTCCGGAGGCTTTCCTGAAGCCTGGGGAGGGCAAAAATGGCCTCCCCCCACCCTCCGGAAGGCCAAAAGTCAGCTGGCCAGCACGCACATGCGTGCTGGAGCTGACATAGGGCAACGCCTCATGTTCCCTCAGATATGGCTCCGCGTGCCACCTGTGGCACGCGTGCCATAGCTTCGCCATCATGGCTATAGTCTATCATTATTCAATTATTCCATGTTATATCTTATTACTTTTATTATTATCAAGTGTATACACGAATACTCCCCCTTCTCTTATTTCTATCACTTATTCTAGCTTTTAATCATATCACACTTTATTGTGATATGCACCGAGGTGGTGCAGTGGTTAAATGCAGCTACTGCAGGCTACTCCAGCTGACTGCTAGTTCAGCAGTTCAGCTGTTCAAATCTGACCAGGCTCAAGGTTGACTCAGCCTTCCATCCTTCCGAGGTCGGTAAAATGAGGACCCAGATTGTTGGGGGCAAAATGCTGAACTCTGTAAACCGCTTAGAGAGGGCTGTAAAGCACTATGAAGCGGTATATAAGTCTAAGTGCTATTGCTATTGCTATTAAAAAAAACTTTTTCTGTCTATCCTATCTAACTTCTAGTCACGTTACCTACCTATAAAGAAAAAAGAAAAAAAGAGAGAGAAAGAGGGAGGAAGGGAAAAGCAAATCATAACAGCAACAAAAGAAAGAATCATCCATCCATCGTCTCTTGTCCGCTTCAATATTTTAATTGCTACGCTTTAAAAGAAAGATAGCAAAAAAGGAAAGAAGCGAAATATTTTCAAAAGGGAACCCCACCCCCACCCCAAGAAAGCCCTGTTGCCTTTTGGAAAAGCATTTTTGGGACCACCATGAATCTGGAATGATCCATAACCTCCGTAGACAAGCTGGAGAAAGGTTTCTCGATACCGTCGTTAAGTGAATCACCGCCGTTCTTAAGTTAGTCACACGGTTGTTAAGTGAATCTGTCTTCCCTACTGACAGGTCGCCAAAGGGGTTCACGTGACCCCGAGACGCTGTGACCGTCATAAAAACGAGTCCGTTGCCAAGGGTCTGAATTTTGACCACGGGGATGCTGCAACGGTCGTAAGTGTGAAAAATGGTCTCGTCAGTCACTTTTTCCAGTGCCGTTGTAACTCCGAAGGGTCACTAAATGGACGGTTGTAAGTCGAGGACTACCAATATTTAATACCAATATTGTCAAGGCTGAAAGTCAGTTTTCCTGTTCTCAAATCTTTCTACTTGGGGAGGGTTTTGCTCCCCACGAGCGGTTATCCTTCCCCTTCCGCCCTTCTTGTGACTCATGTAAACAACTGCAGGGAAAAAACTCCATCTGGGCCTCCTCAAAAGGCGGTTTTGTTTTATTTGGGCCAGAGTGCAGATGCCCTGGTATGCCAGGGTGTGCTGCGCATTGCATTCCAGGGCTGCACCCAGGGTTATTCCAGAGCATTGGAGGGGAGGGACAGCCCCAGGGTTGCCAGAGGTTTCCATTGCAAGCGAGCTGGAAAGCACACCCATGCTCCAAAGCAGCCAGAGAGGGAGGGTGGAAGAAACGTTTTTCACCCTTGGTGACTTTAAGAGGGGTGGACTTCCACTCCCAGAATTCCCCAGCCTGTATGCTTTAAGAGGGGAGGACTTCCACTCCCAGAATCCCCCAGCCAGCATGCTTTAAGAGGGGTGGACTTCCACTCCCAGCATTCCCCAGCCTGCATGCTTTAAGAGGGGAGGACTTCCACTCCCAGAATCCCCCAGCCTGTATGCTTTAAGAGGGGAGGACTTCCACTCCCAGAATCCCCCAGCCAGCATGCTTTAAGAGGGGTGGACTTCCACTCCCAGCATTCCCCAGCCTGCATGCTTTAAGAGGGGAGGACTTCCACTCCCAGAATCCCCCAGCCTGTATGCTTTAAGAGGGGTGGACTTCAGCTCCCAGCATTCCCCAGCCTGCATGCTTTAAGAGGGGAGGACTTCCACTCCCAGAATCCCCCAGCCTGCATGCTTTAAGAGGGGAGGACTTCCACTCCCAGAATCCCCCAGCCGGCATGCTTTAAGAGGGGTGGACTTCCACTCCCAGAATCCCCCAGCCAGCCTGCTTTAAGATGGGTGGACTTCCACTCCCAGAATCCCCCAGCCGGCATGCTTTAAGAGGGGTGGACTTCCACTCCCAGAATCCCCCAGCCAGCGTGCTTTAAGAGGGGTGGACTTCCACGCCCAGAATTCCCCAGCCGGCATGCTTTAAGATGGGTGGACTTCCACTCCCAGAATTCCCCAGCCAGCATGCTTTAAGACAGGTGGACTTCCACTCCCAGAATTCCCCAGCCTGAATGCTTTAAGAGGGGTGGACTTCCACTCCCAGAATTCCCCAGCCAGCATGCTTTAAGAGGGGTGGACTTCTACTCCCAGAATTCTCCAGCCAGCATGCTTTAAGAGGGGTGGACTTCTACTCCCAGAATTCCCCAGCCAGCCATACTTTAAGAGGGCTGGACTTCCACTCCCAGAATTCCCCAGCCAGCATGCTTTAAGAGGGGAGGACTTCCACTCCCAGAATCCCCCAGCCGGCATGCTTTAAGAGGGGTGGACTTCCACTCCCAGAATCCCCCAGCCAGCCTGCTTTAAGATGGGTGGACTTCCACTCCCAGAATCCCCCAGCCGGCATGCTTTAAGAGGGGTGGACTTCCACTCCCAGAATCCCCCAGCCAGCGTGCTTTAAGAGGGGTGGACTTCCACGCCCAGAATTCCCCAGCCGGCATGCTTTAAGATGGGTGGACTTCCACTCCCAGAATTCCCCAGCCAGCATGCTTTAAGACAGGTGGACTTCCACTCCCAGAATTCCCCAGCCTGAATGCTTTAAGAGGGGTGGACTTCCACTCCCAGAATTCCCCAGCCAGCATGCTTTAAGAGGGGTGGACTTCTACTCCCAGAATTCTCCAGCCAGCATGCTTTAAGAGGGGTGGACTTCTACTCCCAGAATTCCCCAGCCAGCCATACTTTAAGAGGGCTGGACTTCCACTCCCAGAATTCCCCAGCCAGCATGCTTTAAGACAGGTGGACTTCCACTCCCAGAATTCCCCAGCCTGAATGCTTTAAGAGGGGTGGACTTCCACTCCCAGAATTCCCCAGCCAGCATGCTTTAAGAGGGGTGGACTTCTACTCCCAGCATTCCCCAGCCAGCCATACTTTAAGAGGGGTGGACTTCAACTCCCAGAATTCCCCAGCCAGCATGCTTTAAGAGGGGTGGACTTCATCTCCCAGCATTCCCCAGCCGGCATACTTTAAGATGGATGGACTTCCACTCCCAGAATTCCCCAGCCGGCATGCTTTAAGAGAGGTGGACTTCAGCTCCCAGCATTCCCCAGCCAGCCATACTTTAAGAGGTGTGGACTTCCACTCCCAGAATCCACCAGCCAGCATGCTTTAAGAGGGGAGGACTTCCACTCCCAGAATCCACCAGTCTTTATGCTTTAAGATGGGTTGACTTCCACTCCCAGAATTCCCCAGCCAGCATGCTTTAAGATGGGTGGACTTCCATTCCATCCCCATGGTCAAGTGATCAAAACTCAAATGCTTGGCAACTGGCATGTACTTATGACTGTTGTCGTGCCCTGGGGTCATGTGATCCCCTTTTGCCACCTTCTCACCAGCAAAATCAATGGGGAAGCAAATTCACTTAACAACCATATGACTAACTTAACAACTGTGATTCACTTAACAACCGTGGCAAGAAAGCTCATCAAACGAGGGAAAACGCACCTCACAACTGTCTCGCTTAGCGCCAGAAATGTTGGGCTGAAGCATGGTTGTAAGTCGTATCTTTTAGCGGCTCTTTTGAAAATCCTCGGCGCTTAGGGAAAAAAAAGATTTCCCCCATCTGGGCCTGTTTTGTAAATCGATGGAACCAAACCTTGGTCCCCGATTAACCTAGTTTTCATTCAGCAGGCGACGGGAGGCTGTGTTTCCACCCACTCTCTTTCCCCCAAAAGATCCAGCGTTCAGCGTTGGTTGTTGTCACACCGTTGAGGTCAGAAGGATTTTTATTTGATCCTCGGCTTCTCTGCTGTCGCTTTCCACCGGTCTCGCCTGACCTTCCTCCATGCCAGCAATGGAAATCTTCCAGGTGCTCCGCGGAAAAGATTGGCATCTGTCAGAAATGGTGTAGGGCAGGGGTCGGCAGCCTGTGGCTCTGGAGCTGCATGTGGCTCTTCCATCCCTCTGCTGCGGCTCCCTGTCACCAGTCGGCTCCACAATTGATAGGGCTTTCGGTTAGGATAGGTCAGTGTTTCCCAACCTTGGCAACTTGAAGATATCTGGACTTCAACTCCCAGAATTCCCCAGCCAGCATTCGCTGGCTGGGGAATTCTGGGAGTTGAAGTCCAGACATCTTCAAGTTGCCAAGGTTGGGAAACACTGGGATAGGTAGAGGAAAAAGGACGCCGCGCTAGGTGGAGACTCTATGGTGGGGGAACTGGACTTCCGGTCAGCATAGGAAAAAGGACGCCATGCTAGGAGGAGACTCTATGGTGGGGGAACCGGACTTCCAGTCGGCTCCAGAATTGAACGGGGTGGGTGGGGGGGGTTATGGTTAGGACCTTTGTGGCTCTTTGAGTGTTTAAGGTTGCTGACCCCTGTTGTAGGGTCTCCTGCTTGGGCGGGGGGTTGGACTAGATGACCTACAAGGTCCCTTCCAACTCTGCTAATCTGTTAATTGTGTGAAAAAGAATGACAGCTTTGCTTTTTTTAAAAAAAAAATATTTATACATTTTTCTTTAATATACATTAGTATTCAATAAACAGTGTATTATTTGGGTCTTTTTACATATATTTATTTTATTTATTTATTTAATTAATAGATTTGTATGTCGCCCAACTCCCAAAGGGACTCTGGGCTGCTCACAGCATATTAAATACAAAATCTAAAAAAGAGTTAAAAATTTAAGAACAAGATTAAAATAATGTAAACAATGAAAACATTTAAAAGCATTAAAAAAAACCACAATTTAAAAACCCAATGATGCACTCATGGGGCCAAGCATAATCGATGTTATATTAAAATCATATACATATACATATACAAAATAGTAATAATAATGATCTTTATTTATATGTAGTAATATTCTTCCCACTTCTAATTTCCACTTTTATTATCTAACCATCGGTAAAACAAATCCCAAGTTAAAAAAATATTCTCTATCTTCTTTATCCTTCATCTTTAAAGTTAACCTATCCATTTCCGCACACTCTAATATCTTTTTTTGATTATATTTTTCATCCGAAGGAGTTTCCTCATTTTTCCAGTGTTGTACAAATACAATTCTTGCTGCCGACAAAACATGTAATATTAAATATGCATTCCCCTTATTGTATTTTTCTGGCAAAATATCTAGCAAAAATATCTCTGGCTTTAAATCTACTGTATATGTTGCTTCGCTTTCGATCTGGGATTTTTTTAAATGGCAGCTTATCAGGATTTGGAACAGTCAAAATAATAATTGCCCTGCTCTTCGGCCCGGCTCCGGTGGCCTCTGGTTGGTTTAAAGAGATTTGTGTGCCATTGTCCCGAGGAACAAGAAGAGGCAGTTCTCGACTTATGACCGCAATGGAGCACAAAACGTCTCTTGTTAAAGCAAGATAATAGTTAAGTGAGGTTTGCCCCATTTTGCAATTTTACTGCAGTTCTTAGGTTAGTAACCTGGTTGTTAAGTGAATCTGGCTTCCCCCTTGATTGACAGGGCAAGCCACTTGTATATAAAGAGAGAGCAAACGTCACTCCTTACTAGGACTGATGATGTTACCTAGTTGGGTCATGAAATGTCTAGCAAGAAAACCACCTCACTCAAGAGAACACCAAGGACCCCACAGATCTCCTCCTCCTCCTCCTCTTCCTCCTCCTCCTCCTCCTCCTCCTCTCCTCCTCCTCCTCCAACTCCTTTCCCTTCTAGCACTGATGATGTTCCCTAGTTTGGTCATGAAACGTCTGCAAGAAAAATACCAAGGTCAGAGAGCATCCAGGACCCAACAGTTCAACCCCAAATTACAAATATTCTCGCATATTGAAATTCTTCCCTTGTACTTTTAATCCACTGTTTCTGGTCCTTCCCTTTGGGGAAAGAGAGAATAAATTCACTTGAATTTCTACATGAGAATCCTTCAGGTCTTTGAAGGCCATATGTGATTGTATGGTTTGTGTTAGAATTTGAATTTGAATTTTGTTTGTTATTTCCTTCCTTCCTTCCTTCCTTCCTTCCTTCCTTCCTTCCTTCCTTCCTTCCTTCCTTCCTTCCTTCCTTCCTTCCTTCCTTTTCCTCCCTCCCTCTTTTTCTTTTCTTTTCTTTCTTTCTTTCTTACATTCTTTCCTTCCTTCCTTCCTTCTTTTTACTTCCTTTTCCTCCCTCCCTCCCTCCCTCCCTCCCTCCCTCTTTTTCTTTTCTTTCTTTTTCTTTCTTTCTTTCTTTCTTTCTTTCTTTCTTTCTTTCTTTCTTTCTTTCTTTCTTTCTTTCTTTCTTTCCTTCCTTCCTTCCTTCCTTCCTTCCTTCCTTCCTTCCTTCCTTCTTTTTACTTCCTTTTCCTCCCTCCCTCCCTCTTTTTCCTTTCTTTTCTTTCTTTCCTTCCTTCCTTCCTACCTTCCTTCTTTTTCCTTCCTTCCTCCCTCCCTCCCTCTTTTTCTTTTCTTTTCTTTCTTTCTTTCTTTCTTTCTTTCTTTCTTTCTTTCTTTCTTTCTTTCTTTCTTTCTTTCTTTCTTCTCTCTCCTTCCTTCCTTCCTTCCTTCCTTCCTTCCTTCCTTCCTTCATTCATTCTTTTATTCATTTCTAGGAAGCTTCCAGATCATCCGTCTGCCGAGTGGGACGTCCCTCTCCTCGCAGAGCTGATCCTCTCACAAATCGAAACCCACCACATCGATGTGGTAATTTGGCATTTTAAGTATTTCCAATTTACTTCAACTTTTCTTTGCTTTTACAGACCCGCGAAGGGGTGTCAAACTCAAGGCCCCGGGGGCCGCATCCGACCATTTTTCACACTTGCAGCTGTTGCAGCATGCCCCCCCCCCCGGGTCATGCGATTTACATACAAATTTAATTTAATTTAATTTAATTTAATAGATTTGTATGCTGCCCAACTCCCAAGGGACTCTGGGCGGCTAACATATAAAATCATTGTTACATAAAAACATCTAATTAAATAAATATAAAAATTAAAAAACATCTGACATTCATAAACCAAGGGGGGAGACCCAAATATAATCTGATTGGTCTCACTTTCACCCCGCCTGCCGGAAGAGCCAAGTTTTTATTGCTTTCCGGAAGGCCAGCAGGGTGGGGATAGTCCTGATCTCTGGAGGGAGTTGGTTCCACAGGGAGGGGGTTCCCACAGAGAAGGCTCTCCCCCTCGGCCCCGCCAACCGGCATTGCTTGGTCGATGGGACCTGGAGGAGACCAACTCTGTGGGCCCTAACCGGTCGTAGGGAGGTATGCGGCAGGATGCGGTCCCGAAGGTAACCTGGCCCTGAGCCATGTAGGGCTTTAAAGGTAACGACCAACACCTTAAATTGAATCCGGAGACTAATGGGCAACCAATGCAGCTGGCGGAGGATGGGTGTTACGTGGGTGTATCTAGGCACACCCACCACGGCACGCGCAGCTGCATTTTGCACCAATTGCAATCTCCGGATACTCTTCAAGGGTAGCCCCATGTAGAGCTCATTGCAGTAATCCAGCCGGGAGGTGATAAGGGCGTGGGTGACTGGGAGTAGAGCCTCCCTCTCCAAGAAGGGTCGCAATTGGTGCACCAGGCGAACCTGTGCAAAGGTCCCCCTAGCCACAGCTGAAAGATGTTGCTCCAATTTTAGCTGTGGGTCTAGGATGACCCCCAAGTTGCGGACCCGTTCTGAGGGAGCTAATTTCTCCCCCCCCAAGAACCAAGGAGGGACAATTGACAGAATCCTTGGGAGGCAATATCCATAACCACTCGGTCTTGTCAGGGTTGAGCTTTAGCCAGTTCATCCCCATCCAGACCCTAACATCGTCTTGACGACTGACTTACATTTATGACGGTCGCAGTGTCCCGGGATCACGTGATCCCCTTTGGCGAACTTCCGACAAGCAGAGTCAACGGGGACGCCGGATTCACTTAACAACCGTGTTACTAACTTAATGACTGCAGGGATTCACTTAACATTGGTAGCGAGAAACGTTGTAAAATGGTGCAAAACCCGCTTAACAAATGTCTCGCTTAGCAACAGAAATTTGGGGGCTCAGTTGTGGTCATAAGTTGACAGAACAGCACCCCACACGAATCCTTTGCTCGGCTGTAAGAAAGAGGTCAACACAAAAGGACCCCCAAGAAGAGGCTGTAGGGAAACATGAGGATGGGGGGGGGGCTGTAGCTGGGCTGGCTGAGGGTCTTTGGGCTGCTCTCCCAATGGGGGGGAGTGGGAGGGGAGCTTCAGGAGACCCTTTCCCTGGTGTTGCGCCAGCTCGGGTGCAACCAGCTGTGAAGGGAGGACAAGAAGTCAAACCGGACCAGCCAGAAAATGCCAGGGGCCTTTTCTCCCCAAGAGGAAGAGGCAAGGGCCACTCAGGGTGGTTTGCATCGGGGTGTGTGTGTGTCTGTGGGAAGGAGGTCAGAAAAGTCAAAATGGCTTCATTCTCCTCTGTTCTCCCTCCCTTCCTTTCTCCCTCCTTTTTCTCCTTCCTTCCTTCCCCTACCCTGCCCTACCCTCCTGCATCCTTCCCGCAACTCCCCTGTCCCTCCCTCCCTTCCTTCTTTTCTTCCTCCTCTCCTCCCCTCTTCCCTCCCTCCCTTTTTCTCACCTCTACCATACCCTACCCTTGTCACCCCTCTTCCTCCCTCCCTTCTTTCCTTCCTCTCTCTCCTCCCCTCCTCTCCTCTTCCCTCTCTCCCTCTCTCCCTCCCTTCCTTTTCTCTTCCTTTTGTCCTTCCTTCCTTCCTTCTCTCTTCCTTTTGTCCTTCCTTCCTTCTCTCCTCCTTTTGTCCTTCCTTCCTTCCTTCTCTCCTCCTTTTGTCCTTCCTTCCTTCTCTCTCCCTTTTCTCCTTCCTTCCTTCCTTTTCTCTCCCTTTTCTCCTTCTTTCCTTCCTTCCTTCCTTTTCTCTCCCTTTTATCCTTCTTTCCTTCCTTCCTTCTCTCCTCCTTTTGTCTTTCCTTCCTTCCTTCTCTCTCCCTTTTCTCCTTCCTTCCTTCCTTTTCTCTCCCTTTTATCCTTCTTTCTTTCCTTCCTTCCTTCTCTCCTCCTTTTCTCTCCCTTTTATCCTTCTTTCCTTCCTTCCTTCCTTCTCTCCTCCTTTTGTCTTTCCTTCCTTCCTTCTCTCTCCCTTTTCTCCTTCCTTCCTTCCTTTTCTCTCCCTTTTATCCTTCTTTCCTTCCTTCCTTCTTTCTCTCTTCCTTTTGTCCTTCCTTCCCTCTCCCTTTTCTCCTTCCTTTTCTCTCCCTTTTATCCTTTTATCCTTCCTTCCTTCTCTCTCCCTTTTCTCCTTCATTCCTTTTCTCTCTCTTTTCTCTTTCTTTCCTTCCTTCCTTCTTTCTCTTTCTCTTTTGTCCTTCCTTCTCTCTCCCTTTTGTCCTTCCTTCCTTCCTTCCTTCCTTCCTTCCTTCCTTCCTTCCTTCCTTCCTTCCTTCCTTCCTTCCTTCCAGTGTAATTCTGTGACAGGTGGAAAACACCTTCCCCTTGAGTTTAAAAAAAGAAAAAAACCCACACAATCGCTTTTTGTGGTTCTTTCCATCCAGGTTGTAACCTTCGACGCCAGAGGCGTGAGCGGACACCCGAACCACCGATCGGTTCATGCCGCTGTCAGGTATGGTCTGCCTCCCTCCCTTTCATTAAATGAAGTTCGTGCATCCCATCAGTCGTCCTGGGCCGGGAACCGCTGGCCAGGTGCAGTTTTTCTTTTCTTTCTTTAATGGCAAGAATTGCATGTGAAGACGTCTGCACTCTGCCCCCAAATGAGGGGATTTCTCTGCTGGAAAACGGTTCAATCTGCAGTCTTGCAAAAGAAGGAAAATTTCAATCAGCAGGGGATGGTGGCTTCATTTAATGACGGTACTTGATGGCATTTCTCTACAGACAGTCCTCGGATTACGACCGCTTGTTTAGCGGCCGTTTAAAATTGCAACAACGCTGAGCAAATGGTACAGGTAGTCCTCGACTTACGACCACAATGGAGCCCTAAATTTCTGCTGCTAAGCGAGACAGTTGTTCGGTGGATTTGGCCCCGTTTTACGACCTTTTGACCGCCGTTGTTAAGCAAATCACTGCAGCGGTTCAGTGAGTCACACGGTTGTTAAGTGAATCTGGCTTTCCCAGGAGGTCGCAAAAGAGGATCGCGTGACTTCCGGACGCTGCGGCCGTCATAAATGCGAGCCGGTGGCCGAGCGTCCGAATTTTGATCACGTGACTTGCGACGTAGGCTGAAACGGTTGCAAGTGTGAAACACGGTCACAAGCCACTTTTTTCAGTGCCATCGTAACTTCGAACGGTCACTAAACGAATGGTTGGAAGTGAAAGAGTACCTTCAGGGATCTACCCCTCCCGCAGGGCCTCGACGTCTGCATAATGATGCAACGGTGCAAATCCCATGCTGTTAGCAAGAGGGGGTGTAAACTTTGGGGGTTCCCCATTGGCACCTCCTCTCGGCAACATGTGGGTGTTGTGTAAGGTTCAGATTTGGCAAAAAATAAAAAATAAAAAAAACGTTTTGAGGAGGAGGCTGCCCCCTACTGGTCTTCCAGAGCAACAAGAATAGAATAGAATAGAACAGTGATAGCTAACCTTTTTCTCGTCGTGTGCTGAAAGCGTGCTTGCGCGTGCCAGCACCCATAATGCAATGCGCTCCCCGCGCATGCACGCACGACCCCCTTATGCTCCCCCGCCCCTGCGCATGTGCATGCAACCACCCCCATGCTCCCCGCCCTCCTGCGTATGTGCGCCGCACTCCCACGCCACGTTTTGGGCCTAGCAGGCCTCCCTGCAGCCTCCTGGGACCAAAAACGGGCCGTGGGGGGTGCGCCACACCCCCGTGCTCCCCCTGCGCATGTGTGCAACCCCATACATGCATGCCCCTACAAATGTGCACATGTCTCACGCATGTGCCCTGCACATCCCGAAAATCAGCTAGCCGGTGGGAGGCGCACACGTGCATGCGCGATGGAGCTGAGCTAGGTGACGGCTCGCGTGCCGGCAGAGAGGGCTCTGCTTGCCAGTTGTGGCACGCGTGACATAGGTTCGTCATCACAGGAATAGAATGTCACCCCTAATTCTTCTTTTCTTTAGACAGTCACTAGCCAGACCCAAAACCTGCAGCTGTTCTTCATATAGTTTAGTCTCCAGGCCTTTAAGGAAAGGAAAGGAAAGGAAAGGAAAGGAAAGGAAAGGAAAGGAAAGAAGGAAAGGAAAGGAAAGGAAAGGAAAGGAAAGGAAAGGAAAGGAAAGGAAAGGAAAGGAAAGGAAAGGAAAGGCAGGGATGGAATTTAGATTTAGATTTATTTAGATTTATTATTAGAGTTGGAAGGGACCTTGTAGGTCATCTAGTCCAACCCCCTGCTCAAGCAGGAGTTCCTCCACCATTTGAGACAGATGGCAGTCCAGTCTCCTCTTGAAGGTCGCAAGTGTTGGTGCTCTCACGACCTCCGCTGGGAAGCTGTTCCACTGGTTGATCGCTCTCACCGTCAGAAAGTTTCTCCTCACTTCCAGGTTGAATCTCTCCTTGGTCAGCTTCCATCCGTTATTCCTTGTTTGGCTTTCTGGTGCCATAGAGAACAGCCAGACCCCCTCCTCTCTGTGGCATCCCCTCAAGTATTGGAACACTGCTATCATGTCACCCCTGGTCCTTCTCTTCGCCAGACTGGCCAAGCTCAGTTCCTGCAACCGCTCTTTGTATATTTTATTTTCCAGACCCTTTATCATCCTGGTTGCTCTCTTCTGCACTTTCTCTAGGGTTTCAATGTCTTTTTTGTAGTGTGGTGACCAAAACTGGATGCAGTACTCTAGGTGTGGTCTGGCCAAGGCTTTATAGAGTGGTACTAGTACCTCTCTGGTCCTTGATTGTATCCCTCTATTTATGCAGCTCAGGACTGGGTTGGCCTTTTTGGCTGCTGCTGCACATTGCTGGCTCATATTTAGTTGGCTGTCTACCAAAACTCCAAGATCCCTCTCGCAATCGCTGCTATTGAGTGTGGTTTCACCCAGTTTGTATGTGTATTTTTGATTCTTCTTGCCTAGGTGCAGAATTTTACTTTTCTCTGTGTTAAATTTCATTTTATTGGTTTGGGCCCAGTGTTCGAGTCTGTCGAGATCCCTCTGGATTTTGAGTCTGTCCTCTGGGGTGTTTGCTACTCCCACCAGCTTGGTGTCATCTGCAAATTTGGTTAGTTCTCCTGCTATTCCCTCATCTAGGTCATTTATAAAGATATTGAAGAGTACTGGGCCTAGGACGGAACCTTGTGGTACCCCACTGCTTACTTCTCTCCATGTGGACTTAGAGCCATTGAGGACTACTCAATGGGATGGGATGGGACGGGATGGAACGGAACAGAACAGAACTTTATTGTCACTTTAAATGTACACTAATCAGCATACATTAAAATGAAATTTCATTGCATTCAGCTCTCAAAGGACATCCATTTGTATATTGTAGACTACTTGTATATCTTATTCACCTCTGTCCTATTTCTTCTTCACAGGTCCTTGCACTCAGAGAGGAAGGTTCCAGAAGGTTGGTGTTTGTTAATTAATTATTTTATTAACAAGGTATTTGGTTAACAAGAAAGAACCATAAATGAAGTCATTGATCTTTAGCATTGACACTTTTTTACAGGTACGACCACCATTGGGCCCAAAGTTTCTGTCGTCAAGTGAGACATTTGTTAAGCGAGTTTTGCCCCTCTTTTACAACCTTTTTTGCCACTGTTGTTAAGGGAATCACTGCAGTTGTTTAGTTACTAACCCGGTTCTTAAGTGAATCTGGCTTCCCCAGACGCTGGGATCGTCATAAATGCGAGTCAGTTGCCAAGCATCCGAATTTTGATCACGTGATGTGGCTGGGGAATTCTGGGAGTGGAAGTCCACTCCTCTTAAAATTTCCAAGATTGAGAAACACTATTCTAGGCAGACGACAATCCCATTACTTAGTTGCTCTCCCCATCTGGAATTTCTTCTTGAGAATTATCCGGAAGCTCATTTCCTTTCCTTTCATTCCCTTTGTTTGGGCTAGGCTAGATGACCTTTGAGGTCCCTTCCGGACTTGTGATTCTACCGTATGTTCTTCTGTGCACCCCCAGCATTAGCAGAAGACAGTTTCACCATCTTCCACATTAAAAAAGAAACAAACAACAGCAAAAACCCTGTAAATATTTGCAGTCTGCTTCGGCTCTCCTGTTAACCTTCACTTTTGCAAAATCAACATGTCCTTGTCGTGTGTTCCTGATATGACTTGGTTTCCATTCCTCTTATCAATTTGGAAACTCCCCACTGGCCATCCCCAAGGACATATCCCTGGCCTGGCACAATTCTGGAAAAACAGCCTGATTCATACATTTTTCCCCTCTTTTTTTAATAAAGTCTTTATTAAATGTCAGTCTCAAATATTAACATTTATCAGAGGTCTTCAAACTTGGCAACTTTAAGACTTGTGGACTTCAACTCCCAGAATACTCTATGCTAGCTGGAGAATTCTGGGAGTTGAAGTCCACAAGACTTAAAGTTGCCAAGTTTGGGGACCCCTGGTCTAGGAGATTAGTGCGTGAACTCAAAGATTATTAATTCATATCCTGTGAGAGTGGATAGTAAAACAAGAATGTCACAAATAAAACAGTAGGAACTGTGTATTCCCCACAGTGTGCATTCCCCACCCTCGCCCCTTCTATTGTACAGGTCATCCTCGACTTACGACCACAATGGAACCCAACGTTTATGTTGCTAAGCGTGACATTTGTTAAGTGAATTTTGTCTCATTTTACTTCCCTTCTGACACTGATGATGTTACACAGTTAGGCCATGAAACGTCTGCAAGGAAACCACCCAACCCAGAGGGCACCAAGAACTCCACAAACAGATAAAACATCATTTGACTTACAACACTTCACTTAAGAGACCATTCGAAGCTATAACACCACTGAAAAAGGAGACATGACTGTTTTTCACACATATATTATTACAGCCTCCCCGTGATCAAAATTCACACTTTTGGCCACCGATTCATATTTATGACGGTTGCAGTGTCCACGGGGGGGGGGGAAATCGCGTGATCCCCTTTTGCGACCTTCTGACAAGCCAAGTCCATGGGGAAGCCAGATTCACTTAACAACGGAGTGACTAACTTTAACCAGTGCAGGGATTCACTTAAGAACTGTTCACCAACTGCTGCCTTTGTTTAAGAAAAGAGGTCTTCAAACTTGGCAACTTTAAGACTTGTAGACTTCAACTCCCAGAATTCCTGGCTGAGGAATTCTGGGAGTTGAAGTCCACAAGTCTTAAAGTTGCCAAGTTTGAAGACCTCTGATTTAAATTAAGCCCCAAGGGAAAGGAAGTAAGAAACCACAGCTAAAGTGAACCCAAAAGTTATACATCAGAGAAATTGATAATATCTACGTCAGGGATGTCCAACTTTTGGCAACTTGTAAGATTTTCTGGACTTCGACTCCCAGAATTCCCCAGCCAGCCATGCTTTAAGAGGAGTGAGGAATTCTGGGAATTGAAGTCCACAAGTTTTAATGTTGCAAAAGTTGGATACCCCTGACCTAGAAGGACGAAATGTCTTTCTTCCCATTTTTTTTTAAATCAGTGCAAAGTTGCAAGGAGAGAAACCAGAAACAAAACCCTGATTTTAAAATCAGCCTCCAAGGTTGGGTGGTACCATCTGTCGGCTTTTCCGTTGACGGATATGATGATTTACATTTCCCAGTAATTTCCCAGTAGCGGCAGGTCTCTCGGCTGGCTTTCGGCCACAGGACAAAGTCTGCTCTCTCAGTGAGGCTTTGTGGCTCCTGGAGAAAAATTGTTTTGCTGCAAGACTTATCTCCGAGGTTTTTTTTTGCTTTTTAACCTTGCGAGCCTTGCCCTTCAGTTGGGCTTAACTTCTGAGAAGGAGGAGGTATAAATCGTACAGTTTCCTTTTCATATATATATATATATATATATATATATATATATATATATATATATATATATATATATATATATATATATATATATATATATATATATATATATATATATATATATATATATATACTTTTTGTTAATTTTTTTTAAAAAGAACATAAAAATGAACACAATGAGAAAAAAAGAGAAAAAGAAAAGGAAGGAAGGAAGGAAGGAAGGAAGGAAGGAAAGAAGGAAGGGACGGGGAGGGAGGAAGGGAGGAAATGAAAGAGAAGGAGGAAGGAAGGATGGAGGGAAGGAAGGAAGGAAGAAGAGGAAGAGAGATGGAGAAAGGAAGGTAGGAAGGAAGAAAGGAAGGGAAAAAAGAGGAAGCGAGAAGGAGGAAGGAAAGAAAGAAGGAAGGAAAAAAGAGGTAGAGAGATGGAGAAAGGAAGGAAGGAAAAAGGAAGCGAGAAGGAGGAGGGAGGGAAGGAAGGAAGGAAGGAAGGAAAAAGAGGAAGAGAGATGGAGGAAGGAAAGAAAGAAGGAAGGAAAAAAGAGGAAGAGAGATGGAGAAAGAAAGGAAGGAAAAAAGAGGAAAGAGAAGGAGAAAGGAAGGAAGGAAAGGAAGGAAGGAAGGAAAAAAGAGGAAGAGAGGAGAAAAAGGAGGGAGGGAAGGAAGGAAGGAAAAGTAATATGCAGAAAAATATAAAAAGTAATAGAAACAAGAAGCTTCTAATGTGCTTTCCAGCAAACATAACTACAAAATTATTTCTAATCTTTGATTACAAAAAAAACTCAGTTTTTTTCTATTATCCCATTTTTTTTCTTAATTATCAAAGCCACAAACCATGAGTTTTTTCCCCGTTTCATGCAAAAAATCTGGCTTTCCAGCCAGCCATTTACCTACCTTGTCTTTTCCCTAGTCGAAGAAATAAGCTGTATAGTAAAACATAACCCACACAGCTACTACTAATACTGTGAATCACCCAGATCGGAGGAGATAAAGCGTTGCTTTGGCTGAGATGGGCGGCCGCACAACTTTGACGTAGAGATAAACAATTATTTTTTGCTTTCCATATACTGCTGACCTTTGAACCTCAGTCCTCCTAGCCCAGAGCCTTGTGGGTAGGGAACAAGATGGTCATACAGTTACGCTAGTCCTCAATTTACAACCATTTGTTTAGAGCAGTGTTTCTCAACCTTGGCCGTTTGAAGATGTGTGGACTTCAACTCCCAGAATTCCACAGCCAGCAACGCTGGCTGGGGAATTCTGGGAGTTAAAGTCCACACATCTTCAAACGGCCAAGGTTGAGAAACACTGGTTTAGAGACTGTTTGAAGTTACAACGGCACTGAAAAAAATGACTTAGGACTGGTCCTCGCGCTTACAACCATTGCAGCAAACCCCCCCCCCATGGTCATGTGATCAAAACTCAGACACTTGGCAACTGGCATGTACTTACGACGGTTGCAGCATCCCTGGGGTCACGTGATCCCCTTTTGCGATCATCATTGCTAAGGGAGCTGGATTGGGGAAGGAAGGAGAGGAGGAGGAAGAGGAGTTCTCTAAGCTTGGTGGTTTTCTTGCAGACGTTTCATGACCCAACTAGGTAACATCTTCAATGCTAGAAGGGAGAGTGGTTTGTGGAGGAGGAGGAGGAGGAGGAGGAGGAGGAGAAGTGGAGGAGGAAGGGGAGGGGGAGGAGGACGACTGTGGGGTCCTTGGTGCTCTCTGAGCTTGGTGGTTTTCTTGCAGACATTTCTTGACCCAACTAGGTAACATCATCAGTGCTAGAAGGGAGAGTGGTTTGTGGAGGAGGAAGAGGAGGAGGAGGAGGAGAAGGAGGAGGAGGAGGAGGAAAGGACTATGAGGTCCTTGGTGATCTCTGAGCTTGGTTGTGTTCTTGCGGACGTTTCATTACCAAATTAGGTAACATCATCTAGATCAGTGTTTCCCAACCTTGGCAACTTGAAGATGTCTGGACTTCAATTCCCAGAATTCCCCAGCCCCAAGGGAATTCTGGGAGTTGAAGTCCAGACATCTTCAAGTTGCCAAGGTTGGGAAACACTGATCTAGATGCTAGATATAGATGTAGCACTGATGATATTACCTAGTTTGGTAATGAAACGTCCACAACAACATCTCCAAGCTCAGAGACCACCAAGGACTCCATAACTGAAAGGCTACCCCGTTCTAGCCAGTTCATCAAAACTGATGAAATGCAGCTCACAAAATCTCACAAAATCTGATGGCTTTCCAGAAAATTCCTTATATCGGGGGGGGGGGGGGAGAGGGGGGAAAGCAGCCAGATTTCTTCTGATGCTCTCCTACCATCTCTCAAACCGCAGGGCGTTAATTCTTGGAAAGGTATGGAGATATTAGCTCAGGGCAGAATTGTTTATTTATTTATTTATTTATTTATTTATTTATTTATTTATTTATTTATTTATTTATTTATTTATTTATTTATTTATTTATTTATTTATTTATTTATTTATTTATTTATTTATTTAGCAATAGCAATAGCACTTTACTTATATACCGCTTCATAGTGCTTTACAGCCCTCTCTAAGCGGTTTACAGAGTTCAGCATATTGCCCCCAACAATCTGGGTCCTCATTTTACCGACCTCAGAAGGATGGAAGGCTGAGTCAACCTTGAGCCTGGTGAGATTTGAACAGCCGAACTGCTGAACTAGCAGTCAGCCTGCAGTCGCAGCATTTAACCACTGCACCACTTCAGCTCTTTAGTTTATTTATTTATTTATTTAGTTGATTTAGTTGATTTATTTAGTTAGTTAGTTAGTTAGTTAGTATGTATGTATGAATGTATGTATGTATGTATGTATGTATGTATTATTTATTTATTTATTTATTTATTTATTTATTTATTTATTTATTTATTTATTTATTTATTTATTTATTTATTTGTGAGACTTATATACCGCCTCACAGTGCAAGCACTCTCTAAGCGGTTTACACCATTTAAGCAATGTATATATTTTACATTGCCCCCAACAATCTGGGTCCTCATTTTACCCACCTCGGAAGGATGGAAGGCTGAGTCAACCTTGAGCCTAGTGAGATTTGAACAGCCGAACTGCTGAACTAGCAGTCAGCCTGCAGTCGCAGCATTTAACCACTGCACCACTTCAGCTCTTTAGTTTATTTATTTATTTATTTAGTTGATTTAGTTGATTTATTTATTTAGTTAGTTTGTATGTATGTATGTATGTATGTATGTATGTATGT
The DNA here is from genome assembly GCA_023053685.1 of Diadophis punctatus similis. Taxonomy (NCBI): domain Eukaryota; kingdom Metazoa; phylum Chordata; class Lepidosauria; order Squamata; family Dipsadidae; genus Diadophis; species Diadophis punctatus. The sequence goes on from JALIGW010000001.1 coordinate 3,275,620, forward strand.
ATGTATGTATGTATGTATGTATTATTTATTTATTTATTTATTTATTTATTTATTTATTTATTTATTTATTTATTTATTTATTTATTTATTTATTTATTTGTGAGACTTATATACCGCCTCACAGTGCAAGCACTCTCTAAGCGGTTTACACCATTTAAGCAATGTATATATTTTACATTGCCCCCAACAATCTGGGTCCTCATTTTACCCACCTCGGAAGGATGGAAGGCTGAGTCAACCTTGAGCCTAGTGAGATTTGAACCGCTGACCTGCTGAACTAGCAGTCAGCCTGCAGTCGCAGCATTTAACCACTGCACCACTTCAGCTCTTTAGTTTATTTATTTATTTATTTAGTTGATTTAGTTGATTTATTTAGTTAGTTAGTATGTATGTATGTATGTATGTATGTATGTATGTATGTATGTATGTATGTATTATTTATTTATTTATTTATTTATTTATTTATTTATTTATTTATTTATTTATTTATTTATTTATTTATTTGTGAGACTTATATACCGCCTCACAGTGCAAGCACTCTCTAAGCGGTTTACACCATTTAAGCAATGTATATATTTTACATTGCCCCCAACAATCTGGGTCCTCATTTTACCCACCTCGGAAGGATGGAAGGCTGAGTCAACCTTGAGCCTAGTGAGATTTGAACAGCCGAACTGCTGAACTAGCAGTCAGCCTGCAGTCGCAGCATTTAACCACTGCACCACTTCAGCTCTTTAGTTTATTTATTTATTTATTTAGTTGATTTAGTTGATTTATTTAGTTAGTTAGTTTGTATGTATGTATGTATGTATGTATGTATGTATGTATGTATGTATTATTTATTTATTTATTTATTTATTTATTTATTTATTTATTTATTTATTTATTTATTTATTTATTTATTTATTTATTTGTGAGACTTATATACCGCCTCACAGTGCAAGCACTCTCTAAGCGGTTTACACCATTTAAGCAATGTATATATTTTACATTGCCCCCAACAATCTGGGTCCTCATTTTACCCACCTCGGAAGGATGGAAGGCTGAGTCAACCTTGAGCCTAGTGAGATTTGAACCGCTGACCTGCTGAACTAGCAGTCAGCCTGCAGTCGCAGCATTTAACCACTGCACCACTTCAGCTCTTTAGTTTATTTATTTATTTATTTAGTTGATTTAGTTGATTTATTTAGTTAGTTAGTTTGTATGTATGTATGTATGTATGTATGTATGTATGTATGTATGTATGTATGTATTATTTATTTATTTATTTATTTATTTATTTATTTATTTATTTATTTATTTATTTATTTATTTGTGAGACTTATATACCGCCTCACAGTGCAAGCACTCTCTAAGCGGTTTACACCATTTAAGCAATGTATATATTTTACATTGCCCCCAACAATCTGGGTCCTCATTTTACCCACCTCGGAAGGATGGAAGGCTGAGTCAACCTTGAGCCTAGTGAGATTTGAACCGCCGAACTGCTGAACTAGCAGTCAGCCTGCAGTCGCAGCATTTAACCACTGCACCACTTCAGCTCTTTAGTTTATTTATTTATTTATTTAGTTGATTTAGTTGATTTATTTAGTTAGTTAGTATGTATGTATGTATGTATGTATGTATGTATGTATGTATGTATGTATGTATGTATTATTTATTTATTTATTTATTTATTTATTTATTTATTTATTTATTTATTTGTGAGACTTATATACCGCCTCACAGTGCAAGCACTCTCTAAGCGGTTTACACCATTTAAGCAATGTATATATTTTACATTGCCCCCAACAATCTGGGTCCTCATTTTACCCACCTCGGAAGGATGGAAGGCTGAGTCAACCTTGAGCCTGGTGAGATTTGAACCGCTGACCTGCGGATCTTAGTCAGCTAAAGTGGCCTGCAGTACCCCACTCTAACCGCTGTGCCACCTTGTATATTTGAGATATACAACCCAGGCCTGTTGGCTCGATATCTTCATAAACGACGTAGATGAGGGAATAGAAGGGGAACTTACCAAATTTGCAGATGAAACTAAGCTGGCAGGAATAGCTAACACCCTAGATTCTAGGCTGTAGGGTCTCTTGCTTGGCCGGGGGGTTGGACTAGATGACCTACAAGGTCCCTTCCAACTCTGTTAACCTGTTCTGAATCGTTACGCATTTGCAACCACATATTATAAATCTAATCAGCTAACGAGTCACCTGAGGCCAATTTCACGGTAGAAGGAGACTTGCTTTGGAAAAAGAAGGCGAGAAAAACAGAGACAGGTGTTGGATCTCACCCGCTGTTTGTGTTTCTCACATAGGTTGTCGGTTCCTCGTCCTTGAGACTGTGAACGTTTTCCGGAAATACATTTCCATCTGGGACGCTCCGCTCAGCGGCTACAAAAACCAGGATGTTCTCTTTATAGTGACAGAAAATGAAGGAGAACTGGCCAAGGTACATTTATGACGTCCTTGTTCCCATCCATCCAGAAAGTCCCCAGCAATTGGTTTCCATACCCAGGAAGTCAATAAAGGAGGATACAGTTAGTCCTCAACTTACAACAGTCCGTTTAGTGACTGTTCAGAGTTACGCCGCCGCTGAAAAAAGTGACTTCGGATCGCTTTTCACAGTTATAACCTTTCCGGCATCTCCATGGTCACGTGATCAAAATTCGGATGCCGGGCAACTGGTTCATACTTATGACCGTTGCAGCGTCCCGGGATCACCTGATTCCTTTTTGCGACCTTCCAACCAGCGAAGTCCATGGGGAAGCCAGATTCGCTTAACAACCTGGACCCTGATTTATCAGCTGCAGGGAGGGATTCACTTAACAACGGGGGCGGGAAGAGTCGTAAAACGGGTCAAAGCTCATTTAACAAAAATGCCTCACTTCACAACTGAAATCTTGGGCTCCGTTGTGGTCGTAAGTCGGGGACTGCCTGTATCTGTGGCTCAGGGGCTTTTGGTGCCCTCTGAGCTTTGTGGCTTTCTTGTGGATGTCTCATGACCCAACTAGGTAACATCATCAGTGCTAGAAGGGAGTGGGGTTTGTGGAGAGGAGGAGGACTCTGGGGTCCTTGGTGCTCTCTAGCTTGGTGGTTTTCTTTCAGATGTTTTATGACCCAGCTAAGTAACATCATCAGTGCTAGAAAGGAGTGGGGTTTGTTGAGAGGAGGAGGAGGAGGAGGAGGAAGAGGACTTAGAAGTCTTCTAGTCCAGCCCCCTGCTCAAGCAGGAGAACCTATACATTTCAGATAGTGTTGATCAGGAGTCACCACAGGTGGCTATACAAGTAGTCCTCAGGTTACGACCACAATGGAGCCCAAAATTTGTATGAAACATCTGTTAAGTGAGTTTTGCCCCATTTTTACGACTTTTCTTGCCAGAGTTGTTAAGAGAATCATTGCATTGGTTAAAGTTAGCCCCACGGTCGTTAAGTGAATCCGGCTTCCCCATTGACTTGGCTTGTTAGAAGGTCGCAAAAGGGGATCATGTGAGCCCGGGACGTTACAACCGTCATAAATATGAATCGGTTGCTAAGCGTCTGAATTTTGATCGTGTAACATAGGGATGCGGCAATGGTTGTAAGTGTGAAAACGTTCACAACTCATGTTTTTCAGTGCCGTTGTAACTTTGAACGGTCACTAAATGAACTGTTGTAAGTTGAGGACTACCTCCCCAGGTAGTCCTTGACTTATCACCTGTCACCTGTCCCATTGGCACGTGCAGCTCTTAAAAGAAATGTGTGAGAAGTCAACCGTGACACAATCATTCGTTTTGTGACCGTTGGAAGTTGCAACGGCACTGAAAAAAGTGGCTTATGGCCAGTTTTCACCCTTACGACCGTTGCAGCAACCTCCTGTGTGGTCACGCGGTTAAAATTTGCCCGCTTGCCAACTGGCTCAGATTTATGACGGTTGCGGTGTCCTAGGTTATGCGATGCACCTTGTGACAAGCCCCAAATTTTTTTGTCGCCATGCAAGACCGTTATGGAGTTCTGCCCCGTTTTACGACCTTTATTGCCACAGTTGTTAAGTGAATCACTGCAGTTGTGAAGTGGGCCACACGGTTGTTAAGCGAATCCGGCTTCCCCACGGACGGTTGCTGGTCAGAAGGTCAAGAAAGGGCATCACATGATCCTGGGACGCTGCAACTGTCATAAGTACATGCCAGTTGCCAAGCCTCTGAATTTTGATCACGTGGCCCTGGGGATGCTGCAGCAGTCGGGTGAAAAATGCTGACTTTTTTCAGGTGTAACTTCGGTCATTCAATGAACTGTTGTAAGTCGAGGACGACCTGTATTCATGGTTTCACCCACAGCATTCCCTTGCATTGTTTTCCTTGCCTATAAGTCTGGCCTGGCTAAAATCTAATGCTGTCTTCTCTTTCCAGAGGGCAATGCGGTGTCACCACAGCCAGCTGCTCTGGTTCCGCCGTCTGTACGTGCGGTTCTCCCGCTACATGGTGATCAACTCGTTGCGTTTCCTCTAACGGGGAAGAGAGATTGCGTAGCTTCTTCTCTGGCAATATTACACTGCTAACCAGAGCATACAAAACATTCGCTAGACCAATTCTGGAATACAGCTCACCTGTCTGGAACCCGCACTGCATATCGGACATTAATACAATTGAGAGAGTCCAGAAATATTTCACAAGAAGAGTCCTTCACTCCTCCGCTCACAACAAAATACCTTATTCCACCAGACTTGAAATACTGGGATTAGACAATTTACAACTACGTCGCCTCCGATCTGACCTAAATGTAGTTCATAAAATCATATATCAAAAAGTCCTTCCTGTCATTGACTACTTCAGCTTCAACCGCAACAATACACGAGCACGTAATAGATTCAAACTAAATGTAAAGCGCTCCAAACTCGATTGCAGAAAATATGACTTCAGCAACAGAGAGATCAATGCCTGGAATGCACTACCTGACTCTGTGGTTTCTTCCCCAAACCCCAAAAACTTTAACCTTAGACTGTCTACAGTTGACCTCACCCCGTTCCTAAGAGGTCTGTAAGGGGCGTGCATAAGCGCACCAGCGTGCCTACCGTCCCTGTCCTACTGTCCTGTTGTCCTCTTTTATCGGTACTTTTTTTTACTTATGTTTATACAAACAACTACTATCCTACATGTTAGACAAAATAAATAAAATAAAATAAAATAAAATAAAATAAAACTGCAGACACAGAGAGAAAAAGGGAGGAAGATGTGACTCTCTAGGTCCCTGCCGAGTGGAACGTTCTAGCAGGACCAAGAAGAAGAGCCTTCTCTGTGGTGGCTCCCTTCCTATGGAACATCATCCTTCACAGAGATAAAATAGGAAATAAGGTGTTACAGATCTCCTCTCTTAAGGAGAGCCATCAGGTGGGACCAAGTAGAAGGGCCTTCTCCGTGGTGGCTTCCTCCCCGTGGAACATCATCCCTGTGGAAATACGATGTTATGGGTCTCCTCTCTTCAAGAGGTCCATCTGGTGGGACCGAGAAGAAGGGCCTTCTCCGTGGTGGCTCCTGTCAGTGTATAAGAAATTATGAACTGGAATAGCCATAACAACAAGTCAGCCAATGGGAACTGTTTGTTGACTGAGACACAGGATTTGTTGTGAGCCATGTGAGACGGCTCGGAGCCTGGGCGTGGCTTAGCTTAACTGTTCTGTGTATATAAGAGTTCGTTTGTCTTTGCCTGGTTGTTCTGGCTTCCAGCTTCTCGTCCTTGTCCTTACTACATCTTCTTCTCTCTACCACGTTGCAAAAGCTGCATGGGTATTGTATACATGCATCATGTTTTATATTATTGTATATAAAGAAGTTTCTTCTATAAATGAATCCTGCTGAATTATTTGCTTGTGTGCTGGCTGGATTGCTACAGACTGCAACAGCTCCCTCCCTGTGGAAGAGAAGTCTTCAAACTTGGTAACTTTAAGACTTGTGGACTTCAACTCCCAGAATTCTCCAACCAGCATTCTGGGAGTTGAAGTCCACAAGTCTTAAAGTTGCCAAGTTTTGGGACCCCTGCTGTGGAACATCATCCCTGTGGAAATAAGATTGGAGGTGGCGCAGCGGTTAGAGGCAGTACTGCAGGCCACTTTAGCTGACTGTGATCCGCAGGTCAGCGGTTCAAATTGTAGGAAGTTAGCACCCACCCCTCTCCTAGGAAATGAGATATCCTAGGAGATATTAAAAGGTAGAAAATATTCTGTGGAACACATCTGGAAACATGCTTTTAAACAAACAAAAGACTCCTCTTGGAAACCCCCACCCCTGCTAATGGGTCATTGGGGGCTGGGCCCAGCTCACATATTCCTCTCACCTAGCCTGGAAGTCTGCATAATAAAACCACAATAGGACTTGCCCAAGGCCCTTTCATTCAGCAAAAGCTGGATTAGACAAAAGCCAAGAGTTGCCCCAGCATGCCCCTGGGGGGGTCTGAGAGCCAATGGGATACATTTCTATACAGAAACAGGAAATTAAGAGGTGGGACCCAACTTAGACTATAAAACAAGGAACTCAGCATCTCTTCTCTCTCTTTTTCTCTTCACCTGGAACCATGTAAGCTACCTTGTCTGTACAGGGGCTCATGCCATGTGCTCCTGTCCACCATTAAACCTTCCTTCCAAGCAACCTTCATGAATCCAGTGTCTTTTTCCCCACTTGGAACTGAACCCAAAAGGATATTCCTTACAACAATTGGCGAGCCAGCCAGGAGTATGTCTGTATGACAGGAATGTGCAAAAGTAAAAGCAGGAAACTTGTGTAGAAAATGGGCTTTGCTGAGGGATGACACAGAGAAACAAAACACAACAAAACAGCCAATTTGGCTAAATAAAGGTACTTAAGAAAACAGAAAAGGAAAAATGTTGAGATGTTTGTTTGTTTCTTCTCTCTCTCTTTTCTTCTCTCTCTCTTATATGTAACCACGTGGTTTGTTTGTTAAGACTTGTGCCTTCCCTAATTTAACTGAGATTTATGGCAGGAAGGACTTGTGTGTGTGTCCTGTCATCCTCTTTGTCCCTGTTTTTGTGTCTGTGTACGTCTTTGTCTTGTCTTGTGCGCACTCGAGTAATTGCAACTGTAAAATGTCTCTGTTTCCTAGAGATATGAATTTCAAATTGTTAGAAAAATTAAAAGCACTGAAAAGAAAGGAAAATGTCTTTGCCCAGTTGGGTCTGGCCAACCTGGTCTGGGACAAGGAACAGAGTTCAATTTTCCTATTCCTCTCTGTGTTTTTAAGAACAGCCCAAAATTTAAGGGACAATGTTTTAAGTTAATTTACAGGAAAATTCCATTCTCACATTTACTGTATGTACATGCAAACAGTTTTAATATTGCTCTTCTGTGATGTTTAATGGATGCCAATTCTCTGCTAAGATGGAAATGTCTGTTCATTTTTTTCCCCGGTGATGTCTCCATTTTGTTATAATTGATTTAACTGCGATACTGATGTGTTGTTTGTTTTCCTCAAACCCTGCCTGCAAGCTATCTACCCCCCCCCAAATATCTAATCCTTTTACAATGCCTCTCGTGGTAGAATTACCAGCAAAAGGGGGAAGGGACCCTGTTCTTATGTCTTTCAGCCCTGCACACATGATCCTGAAGCCTATCGAAGCAGAGCAAATGGGCTCAGACACTGCCTCCAGTAAAGACATTCCATCCATTTGAGCCAGAATTGGGTTTGAATCTAGTCCTCTAGTCATCACAGCAACCAGAGTGGAGCAGATCTTTCCAAGCCTGACTGACCAGCCTTACCACCAAAACCTAAGGCCACCCAGCAGACATGAATGAAAGGACCCTGAGATGGACAAATAAAGACCAAACATCTATTTTCAATCCCCAGAAGACAGGTGAAAAGACTAGGGGGGAGGGGGGAACTTCATTGTAAAGTTTTCTTTCTTTGCTTCAGTCACAGAAATTCATTGTAAAGTTTTTCTTTCTTTCTTTGCTTCAGTCACAGAAATTCATTGTAAAGTTTTTTCTTTGTTTTCTTTCTTTCCTTGCTTCATTCACTGAAATTCATTGTAAAGTTTTTTCTTTGTTTTCTTTCTTTCCTTGCTTCATTCACTGAAATTCATTGTAAAGTTTCTCTTTCTTTTCTCATCTATATTGTAATCAGTTTAATGTACTCATGTAAGAATTGTATTGGGAGTGGTTGCCACAGTGAGTTCTGTACACTTTAGATTTCTGTCTAGTGGGAGGTAAATTTGTAGCTGCATACACAAACACACAGAGACACGCCATTCAGAATTAGACTGAGGTTATCCTTTTTCCACCTACCTCCACCCAAAGCTGCTTTTAGCTTGCTGGTTTTTTTGTTGTTGTTGTTTTGACTCCTGCTTTGTGGCATTAAAGCCCAGGCAGTCATATCTCCCTGTTAATTCCATGGGGGAAGGAGACAGGTCCCTTCAGGCAATTTCCCCACTTGAAGAGCTAGCAGAAAGGATCTTCAAAAACCCAAGGCCTGACTGCTGCCCAGTAAAGCAGGGTATTTTGCACTGGTGGTCTCAGGAGTAAGAGTCCCAGGGCTCATTCTAAAAAAAGAAAAAAGAAAAAAGAAAGGAAAAGCCTAGATTGCACACTGGCTAACTTCAATTTGGACTCACAAATCCTAGATGCACTAAAGTAAGAGCTAGGGCAGATTCAAGAACCATCCCTTGGAAATGGGCAGCCTGTGATTTCAAGGTAAACCATGGCTGTGGGAATATTGTGGGGCCTGTGCTTGCTTGAAACCTGTCTGGGAGCTCATCGAAAGTGTTATCAAACATCTGAACATAATTGGCATAGAAAATTGGATACTGTAAATTTATTTCCAGAACTTTTGCCCTGGCCATTGACCATCATGGTTGAAAGCTCTCCTTTTGGGAGCCACTGAAGGAATCCTGCTGCTGCCTCTTTCAACTGCCTCTTTCAACGTCTTCCCCTCTGCATCAGAGAAAATTGAAAGCACCCATAAAATCTCCCTGACCTGATCAATTTGAAGCTTGTGTCAAAACATGTGTTGCACTCACATGTTTTGAAAAAAAAAATGAGGGATTGTAGGAAGTTAGCACCCACCCCTCTCCTAGGAAATGAGATATCCTAGGAGATATTAAAAGGTAGAAAATATTCTGTGGAACACATCTGGAAACATGCTTTTAAACAAACAAAAGACTCCTCTTGGAAACCCCCACCCCTGCTAATGGGTCATTGGGGGCTGGGCCCAGCTCACATATTCCTCTCACCTAGCCTGGAAGTCTGCATAATAAAACCACAATAGGACTTGCCCAAGGCCCTTTCATTCAGCAAAAGCTGGATTAGACAAAAGCCAAGAGTTGCCCCAGCATGCCCCTGGGGGGGTCTGAGAGCCAATGGGATACATTTCTATACAGAAACAGGAAATTAAGAGGTGGGACCCAACTTAGACTATAAAACAAGGAACTCAGCATCTCTTCTCTCTCTTTTTCTCTTCACCTGGAACCATGTAAGCTACCTTGTCTGTACAGGGGCTCATGCCATGTGCTCCTGTCCACCATTAAACCTTCCTTCCAAGCAACCTTCATGAATCCAGTGTCTTTTTCCCCACTTGGAACTGAACCCAAAAGGATATTCCTTACAACAAAATCTCACCGGCTCAGGGTTGACTCAGCCTTCCATCCTTCCGAGGTAGGTAAAATGAGGACCCAGATTGTTGGGGGCAATATAAATATACATTGCTTACTGGTTTAAACCGCTTAGAGAGTGCTTGCACTGTGAGGCAGTATATAAATCTCAAAAATAAATAAATAAATAAACAAGATGTTATGGGTCTCCTCTCTTAAGGAGGTCCATCTGGAGGGACCTAGAAGGGCCTTCTCGGTGGTGGCTCCCTCCCTGTGGAACATCATCCCTGCAGAGATAAGATTGGCTCCCTCATCTTGATACTCTTTCATAAGACCCTGAAGACATGGTTTTTCCAGTGGGCCTGGGGACCCCAGAGCAGGCTGGAGCCCATCAAATGGCAGTTTTTACTGCTGTTGCCGGGGAAGGTGGGTCATTGTGGCAGTGTTCTTCCACACACATTTTGTCATGTTCTTGTGATGACAGAAGCCCAAGCCATCATTAAATGTACCTCAAGTGTACCATGGTGGCGCAGTGGTTAGAAGGCAGTATTGCAGGCTAAGTCACTGCTCACTGCCAGCAGTTCGATCCCGACCGGCTCAAGGTCGACTCAGCCTTCCGTCTTTCCAAGGTCGGTAAAGTGAGGACCCAGAGTGTTGGGGGCAAGAGGCTGACTCTGTAAACCGCTTAGAGGAGGCTGTAAAAGCACTGTGAAGCGGTATATAAGACTAAGTGCTATTGCTAATTCCTTCAGCTTTAGAATGAAGAAACAAGAGCATAGAATCATAACGCTGGAAGGGATCTCAAAGGTCATCTAGTCCACCCCCCTGCTTGAGCACAATTACCTTATACAATTCCAGACAAATGGCTGTCCAGTCTCTTCTTGAAAATCTCCAGTGATGGAGCACCCACAACTTCTGGTGGCAAGTCGTTCCACTGGTTAATTGTTCTGTCAGGAAACTTCTCAATTCCAGGTTGCTTCTCTCCTTGATTAGTTTCCATCCATTGCTTCTTCTCTTACCTTCAGGTGCTTTGGTGAATAGGTTGACCCCCAACTCATCTTTGGGGCAGCCCCTCAAATATTGGTGCTATCATATCACCCCTAGTCCTCTTTGTTAGGCTAAACATATCTAGTTGTCTTAACTGTTCATCACACAGTTTAGCCTCCAGACCCCTGATCATCTTTAACAGAATATAGAATATAGACCCTTGGAGGTCTTCTAGTCCAACCCTCTGCTTGAGCAGGATACCATTTCAGACAAATGGTTGTCCAATCTCTTCTTAAAAACTTCCCGTGTTGGAATACCTACAACTTCTTTGTTGCTCTTCTCTGCACACTGTGTGTATTATTGCGTGTAATCTTACAACCAGGGGTGAAATGCTACCAGTTCAGGCCGGTTCGTCTGAACTGGTAGTAAAAAATTCTACAGGTTCGCCCGAACTGGTAGTAAAAAAAATGCTTAAAAAAGTTTAAAAAAAGTTTCCGACAATCAGCTGTGCCACACGATCGTCTGAACCTTTTTTTTTACTGTTTTAAAGCATTTTTTTACTACCAGTTCCAGCGAATAGGTAGTAAAAATGCTTTAAAAAAGTAAAAAAAAAAGTCAGATGATCGCGGGCACAGCTAATTTTCGGAACTTTTTTTTACATTTTTTAACTATTGGTTCAACCAGTAGTTAAAAAATGCTTTAAAAAGTAAAAAAAAAACCACAAGTTGCCGTCACATGAACCCCCACCAAGCCACGCCCACAGAACCGGTAGGGAAAATTTTTGAATTTCACCACTGCTTACAACTACAGTGTGTATTTTGCACAAGGATGAGGGAATATTCCGCCCCCCATTTCCCTTCCAAATGAATCCAAATAAAGGACAAATGTTTTAAAAATACGTGTTTTTTATTTTTATTTATTTTTTTCCAAAACAAGAATTTCTTCAAAAAGTGAGAAGTGTCGTTTCGGACAAAGCAACATTAGAACAGCATTCATACCTAAACGCTTAAACCCAAAAACTGAAATTAAGCCACTTTAGGCATTCACACAATACACAAAAACGTTCCCCTCCCCCCAAAACCCCTCAGGACAAACCAAGTTTCTGGCCACAAGGTTAGCCACGGGACGAATGACGACTGTCATAAAAAGAGGCCCCTAGATAAATTATTCTAAGCACCATGATGGATCAGCGTCTCCTTCAAATTAAAAAAAAAATCTGAGAATTCATTTTTCTTTTTCTTTTAAAAAATGGAGATCTCCAAATCTTCAGGCTGCCTTAACTAAGCAAGGATCTCGGTTAGATGGAATCTCCTGCTTCCATCGCAGGAGATCTCTCCTTGCCCAAAAAATACAGGTAATCCTCAACTTACGACCATAATTGTGAGCCCAGAATCTCTGTCGCTGAGCAAGACACTTGGTTCAACGAGTTTTTGCCCCACTGTACAACTTTTTCTACCACCGTTACTAAGTGACTCACTGCAGTTGCGAAGTTAGGAACACGGTCGTTAAGTGGACCAGGCTGACTCGTGGAGTCAGCTTTTCAGGTGGTCACAAAAAGGGATTCCCGGAACTCCCAGGGGACACCGTAACCATCATAAATACGAACCGGTTGGCAAGCATCCGAATTTTGATCACGTGACCCTGGGGATGCTGCAATGGTCGTAAGTGTGAAAATCGGTCATAAGTCACTTTGTTTTCAATGCTAAATGTCTATGGAGGTTATCCGTCATCCAAATCCTGGTTGTCCCAAAGATGCTTTTTTTCCCAACTGGAAAACTGGACTTTCTGGTTTTTTTCCCCTTTGAAGACAGTATTAGGTGGATAGATTAACAGAGTTGGAAGGGAGCTTGTAGGTCATCTAGTCCAACCCCCTGCTCAAGCAGGAGACCCTACACCATCCCTGACAAATGGAAGTCCAATCTCCCCTTGAAAGCATCCAGTGATGAAGCTCCCACAACATTTTCGCTTCCCATCCAAGAAGCTTCTTCGGTTCCGATTGGAGGGTGGGCGATGATTTCAATGCTGTCGTCAAAGTGGTCGCTAAACGAAATGTTATAAGTCGAGGACTATCCGTAAGGGCACCCCCCCTTGGAAATTCCCCTCTGTGTCTTTGCACCGTAGCAAACACGATGGTGTAAGTTTTGGGGCTTCGCAATGTCTAAATCTTTTTTTTTTTAATGCTCTCTTTCTCAAGATAAGAAGGCTGCGCATATTCGTTTTACGCGTCGGATTGAGATAGTCTTGTTTCTAGGCGGCTATTCTATCCGATGGGGGAAAACGGGCAGGAGAGAGAGATTATGTCAAATCCTGGAATCCGTTTTGAGCATTGGGATCTTCAGGCCTGCCACCTTTAGGACCGTGGGAAACTGGGGAGGGGGGATTGGATGGAGCTGGGGAGATATATAGTCAAAATAACATTCCTTTCTCCGAGAGTCAAGGCCACTCTGCCCTGCACCTGGAGGGGTGTGCCTGGGAGGCATCTCCAGTTTTTGACGGTGCCTTGATTGGACCATGTGATGGACGTGGGGGTGCAGGGGCAGGGACTTGGACTTTCTTTTGGATGGGGAAAACCTGGAAACTTTCAGATTCGGGTTTCCCCAGAGGTGCCAAGATGACATCTCTAATAAAATAGAACTTTGAGGAACTTCTAGCCTTGGAGTTTCCTTTTGTTGGGGGCGTTACTTGGAACCCTGACAGATTATTTCACACGCACAAAAATGGCAACTTTGGGTTCCTAAACGAAACCCGAATTAAAAGAAGGGAGATGTGGGGGGGGGGCCATGTGGTTTTCCAGAACCAGGACGGTCACGGCTTCGACATATTCCTGATGGTGGGGTGACCCTTCACCGCTTTCTCCCATTCCTTGCCATTGATCGGCTCCACCATGATCTTGGTGATGCTCCCTTCATCCAGGCAGTGGGGCGCGATTCCTGCGGGGGGGACAGAGAGAGAGAGACAGGCAGCTGTAGCAGAATAACAGAGTGGGAAGTGACCTTGGAGGTTGTTGTGGCCTGTCTCGGCCACCGGCCCCGAATCAGAGGAGGAGGAGGAGGCGTGGGAGTCAGGGTCAGCATCAAGGCAACCTGAGAGCTCCGAGGGGGAAGAGGGAATGGAGCTGTCAGAGATAAAGACAGAGGCGGAGCCTGGGCCGTCCGTCAGCCCTCAGAGGGAGAGTCAACAGCCCCCAGGTCTGGAGGTGACTGATGAGGAAGAGGAGGAACAGCTGGGTCCAGTGCCTGACGAACAGAAGGCAGAGGAGAGGAGAGCAGTGGAAATCTATGGGCCGCTCCTTGGGACGGAAGAGCCACCGCTGCTAGCAAAGCCCCACCCTAACTCTGGGGATAAAAGGCAGGGGGCAGAGTTGAATTGGTGTGGCAGACAACTATCCATCTACCTGCCGGACGGACTTGTTAGCCTGTTTTTTTGTTTTTTGCTATAAAACACTTTTCACAGGTATGAAATATGCGAAGGTTAGCTTTGCAAATGCTGCAAAAACGGAACCGCTTTCAATTGTAGCCGAGAGGAAGAATTCGCATCTGCTGCATTCCCAGAAAATTAAAATTGGGAAGAACCGGGGTTGTAAAAAAAAAAGATGATGGATTCATCTCCCGGGAGAGAATGGCTGGATTTGAACAAGCTACCCGCACTCTCTGCCCTGAAATCGTATCTTACCGTAACCGTCCGGATTGGAGCGCGGGGTATAAAAACTCTGGACGCCGCAGGTCTTACAGAAGGTGTGCTGGGCGGAGTGAGTGTTGAAGGTATACGTGGTGAGATGGTCAGCACCCTGGAAAGGAAGAAGAATCAGAATCAGAATACACCTGGAAGGGACCTTGGAGGTTTTAGATTTATTATTAGAGTTGGAAGGGACCTTGTAGGTCATCTAGTCCAACCCCCTGCTCAAGCAGGAGTTCCTACACCATTTGAGACAGATGGCAGTCCAGTCTCCCCTTGAAGGTCGCAAGTGTTGGGGCTCTCACAACCTCCGCTGGGAAGCTGTTCCACTGGTTGATCGCTCTCACCGTCAGAAAGTTTCTCCTCACTTCCAGGTTGAATCTCTCCTTGGTCAGCTTCCATCCGTTATTCCTTGTTTGGCTTTCTGGTGCCATAGAGAACAGCCTGACCCCCTCCTCTCTGTGGCATCCCCTCAAGTATTGGAAGACTGCTATCATGTCACCCCTGGTCCTTCTCTTCGCCAGACTGGCCAAGCTCAGTTCCTGCAATCGCTCTTTGTAGGTTTTATTTTCCAGACCCTTTATCATCCTGGTTGCTCTCTTCTGCACTTTCTCTAGGGCAGTGATGGCGAACCTATGGCACGCGTGCCACAGGTGGCACGCGGAGCCATATCTGCCGGCACGCGAGCCATTGCCCTAACTCCGCTCCAGTGCGCATGTACACTCCGGCCAGCTGATTTTCGGCTTGCGTGGGGGCTCTGGGACGGCATTTTTGGCCTCCGGGGGACAGGGGAAGCCGTTTTCGCCCTCCCTAGGCTCCAAGAAAACCTCTGGAGCCTGGGGAGGGCGAAAAATGGGCCTACCTGGCCCACCCGAAGTCGGGAAATGGGGGAGCGGGGGGATCGTGTATGCATGCACAGGGGGCGGGGCAGCACGGGGGATCACAGGCGCATGCGCAGGGGGCAGGAGGGCATTGAATTATGGGTGTGGGCACTCGCACGTGCACAATAGCATGCACATGCGTGCTTTTGGCACCCGAGGGAAAAAAGGTTCGCCATCACTGCTCTAGGGTTTCAATGCCTTTTTTGTAGTGTGGTGAGTCAAACTCAATTTCATTGAGGACCACATGAGGGCTCTGGTTGACCTCCGGGGCGGGGTGGGGGGGAGGCATGGCTGACTGGGTGGGCGTGGCCAGCTTGACGCCACTCCCCAAACTGCTGGCATGTTTCCTCTTCGCATTGGGTAGACCGGGCCGAAGCCATGCTAGCCTGATCTTTTTCCTCTTTGCGCTGGGTAGACCAGGACGGCCCCGCCAGTCGGCTCTGACCACATCATGGGCCGGATCTGGCCCGCGGGCCTTGAATTTCACACCCCTGCCCTATTCCATTTGAGGCAAGTGGCTGTCCAGTCTCTTCTTAAAAACCTCTAGTGATGGAGCACCCACAACTTCTGGTGGCAAGCAGTTCCACTGGTTAATTGTCCTCGTTATTAGGAAGTTTCTCCTCAATTCAAGGTTGTTTTTTTCCTGGATCAGTTTCCATCCATTGCGTCTTCTCCTGCCTTCAAGTGCTTTGGAAAATAATTTGACCCCCCCCCCTCCTCTTCTTTGTGGCAGCCCCTCAAATTTATTTATTTATTTTATTTTTGTGCGATTTATATACCGCCTCACAGTGCAAGCACTCTCTAAGCGGTTTACACCAGTAAGCAATGTATATTTACATGCTGGGTCCTCATTTTACCTACCTCGGAAGGATGGGAGGCTGAGTCAACCTTGAGCCGGTGAGATTTGAACCGCTGACCTGCGGATCACAGTCAGCTAAAGTGGCCTGCAGTACTACACTCTAACCGCTGCGCCACCTCGGCTCATATGCTCAAATACTGAAATATTGCTATCATGTCCCCCCTAGTCCTTCTTTTCTCTAGACTGGCCAAACCCAAATCCTGCAGCCGTTCTTCGTATGTTTTAGCCTCCAGGCCTTTGATCATCTTAGTTGCTCTTCTCTGCACTTTTTCCAAAGTCTCGACTTCTTTTTTGTAATGTGGGGACCAAAACTGGATGCAGAATATTCCAGGTGTGGCCTTACTAAGGCTTTACAAAGCGGTGCTAATACTTCACCTGATTTTGATTCTGTGTCTCTGTTTATACAACCCAGGATTGTAGAAGACACGACGTGGAAGGATTTGGGCATTGTTTTGTGAGATCCAGGAGAAGAATGGAGGGGGAGGGGTTGTTTCTCGAAGGAGGTGGTGGGTTCTCCATCTCTGGAGGTGGGACAGCCACCACCTCCCCAGGATAACCGAAATACTTTCCTGACACTTGCCAGAGAATTGGACCACTAGATCAACGTTCCTCAAACTTTGCAAATTTAAGAGGTGTTGACTTCAACTCCCAGAATTCTCCAGCCAGCATGTCTATAGAGATTCTCCGTCATCCAGGTCCTGGTTGTCCCAAAGGTGCTTTTTTCAGGAGGCAACTGGACTTTCTGGTTTTTTCTTTTGAAGACGTTTCGCTTCTCATCCAAGAAGCTTCTTCAGCTCTGACCGGATGCTGGGGAAGGGAAGGATTTACGCTCCTTGCAGACAACTGGTCATTTGCATCCTTTTTAGAGAGTCGTTGAGACCACTTGGAGGTTTATCTGTGTCCCCAGGGTCATAGGGGTATCAAACTCAAGGCTGGGAGTGGGGGGGCGGATCCAGCCCGTGTGGTACTTAGATCTGGCCGTCGGGGCCACCCGGGAAACAGCGAAGGACCGGCCTGCAGTGCTTCTGCCAGGGAAAATGGAGATACACAAGACCCTCCCGACCTCCGTTTTCGTTGGCAGAGGGTTACAGGAGGCCCATCCATAGAGCTTGGGAGCCCGTTTTCGCTGGCAGAGCACTCGGACCACCACATGCGCCCCTGACACGAATGACATCGAGCTGGCCAAGCCTACCCCGGCCACACCCACCCTGCCCCCCGCCCGAGGTCAAACTCAACCCTGATGCGGCCCTCAATGAAATCGAGTTTTGACACCCCTGTTTTAGAGGGTCGTTGAGGCCACTTGGAGGTTTATCTGTGTCCCCAGGGTCATAGGGGTATCAAACTCAAGGCTGGGGGTGGGGGGGCGGATCCAGCCCGTGTGGTACTTAGATCTGGCCGTCGGGGCCACCTGGGAAACAGCGAAGGACCGGCCTGCAGTGCTTCTGCCAGGGAAAATGGAGATACACAAGACCCTCCCGACCTCCGTTTTCGTTGGCAGAGGGTTACAGGAGGCCCATCCATAGAGCTTGGGAGCCCGTTTTCGCTGGCAGAGCACTCGGACCACCACATGCGCCCCTGACACGAATGACATCGAGCTGGCCAAGCCTACCCCGGCCACACCCACCCTGCCCCCCGCCCGAGGTCAAACTCAACCCTGATGCGGCCCTCAATGAAATCGAGTTTTGACACCCCTGTTTTAGAGGGTCGTTGAGGCCACTTGGAGGTTTATCTGTGCCCTCAGGGTCACCTGAGTGGTGCAAATGGGTGTGGAGCCTTCTTGCAACTGCTGAAAGGACTGTGTTGTAGAAGGCTCCACACCCATTTCCACCACTCAGGTGAGACCTTGAGGACACAGAGAAACATCAAAGTGGTCTCAACAACCCTCTAAAAAGGATGCAAATGACCAGCTGTCTGCAAGGAGTATCAAGCCTTCTCATGAAATATCTGCAAGAAAACAACTCAAGCTCAGAGAGCACCAAGGACCCCACAGTCCTCGTCCTCCCCCATCATTCATTTATTTATTTATCTATTTATCTATTTATCTATCTATTTATTTTATCTATCTATCTATCTATCTATCTATCTATCTATCTATCTATCTATCTATCTATCTATCTATCTATCTATCTATCTATCTATCTATCTATCTATCTATCTATCATCTATCTATCTATCTATCGTATTTGTATGCCACCCAACTCCCGAAGGACTCTGGGCGGCTAACAACAATTTGCAAATACAAAAACATAAAAACAATTTAAAAACAGATAAAAAGAACAAATTTAAAAACTCATACATACTCTCTCATGGCCGGATCTCTCCAATTATAACTGTGAGATCAACGGCCTTCAGCCTGCCGGAAGAGCCAGGTCTTGGGCGCTTTTCAGAAGGCCAATAGGGTGGGGGCAGTCCGGATCTCTGGAGGTCGCTGGTTCCAGAGAGCCGGGGCCGCCACAGAGAAGGCCCTCCCCAGTGGGCCCGCCAGCCGACATTGTTTAGCTGACGGGAACTGGAGGAGACCAACTCTGTGGGATTTCACCGGTCGCTGGGAGTTGTGCGGCAGAAGGCAGTCCTTCCTCTCCTCCTCCTCCTCTCTGCAACCCCCCCCCCTCTTCTAGTACTGATGATGTTACCTAGTTGGGTCAGGAAACGTCTGCAAGGAAACCACCAAGCTCGGAGAGCCCCAAGGACCTCACAAATAGAAAGTCACTAAACCTTTTGCAGTTTTTCTCAGCAGGATGATTGTCTCTCAAAAGCAAACAGCTTTTCCAACGCCCAAAATGCAAAGGGGAATAACCCCACAGGAGTCCCGGCAACCTCTACCCATCCTCTTCTTACCTTCAACAGCTTAAAGTGTGAAGCGGGCACGATGAAATGCCTGTTTTGTTTCTTCACACAGATGCTGCAACTGGAGAAGGGGAGGAGGAGAAAAAGAAGAAATGTATTTGTATTTTTTTGTATTTGTTTATTTGTCAAGCATATATGATTATAAGCAAAGTACAGACAGTAAAACATGATTGAATATATATGTAATATTACAAACATGAATAAAAGTAAAAGAGGTATGAATATATGGGTACATTAGGACAGGAACGGTAGGCACGATTGTGCGCTTATGCACGCCCCTTACCGACCTCTTAGGAATGGGGTGAGGTCAATGGTAGATAATAAGAGGTTGAAGTTTTTGGGGTTAGGGGAAGAAGCTACTGAGTCAGGTAAAGTGTTCCAGGCGTTGACAACTCTGTTGTTGAAGTCGAATTTTTTGCAATCAAGTCTGGAGCGGTTTACATTAAGTTTGTATCTATTGTGAGCTCGTGTATTATTGTGGTTGAAGCTGAAGTAGTCGTTAACAGGTAGGACATTGAGGTGGATAATTTTGTGAGCTACACTTAGGTCAGATCGAAGGCGGCGGAGTTCTAAATTTTGAAGTCCCAAAATTTCATGTGAATTGGAGAGAGACCCTCTCAACAAAAGGCCGAGACAAGTAGGCTGAGCCTGTGGGGGGGAAAGGAAGTCTTTGTAGCCCTTTTTGTGAGGAAAGAAAATTATTTTCCTTTGTTTGGAACAGCTTACATCCTGCCACAAAACCTTTACTATTATTAAACAACAACATCTGGCTATCCCAGGTGCTTGGGAAGAACTCGATAAGTGGATAAAAATGCCAAATTCAGTCAGAACATCTAGCTGACTGGGTGAGCACTCTTTGAACACCATCGGCATTGACAAATCCCCTGGTCAGTCAATTGCAGAAGGCAGCTTTGCTTGGAACAGCTTACATCCTGCCACAAAACCTTTAACATTATTAAACAACAACATCTGGCTATCCCAGGTGCTTGGGAAGAACTTGATAGGTGGACAAAAATAACAAATCTGGTTTAAATATCTGGCTGGCTGGGTGAGAACCACTTGAACACCAGCGACATTGACAAATCCCCAGTCAGTCAATTGCAAAAGGCAGCTTTGCTCAGAACAGCTGACATGCTGCGATGAGACCTTTAAACACCATCAAACATCCGCATCTGCCTATCCCAGATCCTTAGGAAGCACTTAACAGGTGGACAGATATGCCAAATCTAGTCTAAATATGTGTCTGACTGTGTGACCAATAATAGTAGTAGTAGTAGTAGTAGTAGTAGTAGTAGTAGTAGTAGTAATAATAATAATAATAATAATAATAATAATAATAATAATAATAATAATAATAATAATAATAATAATAATCTCAAAACATCTGTAGCACCACGCGAACACCATTGGCATTGACAAAATCCCCGTCAGTCAATTGCGGAAGGCAGCTTTACTCAAAACAGTTTACATCCTGCGACATGATCTTTAATATTACTGAATATTCACATCTGGCCTATCCCAGGTCCTTTGGGAAGCACTCAATAGGTGGACAAATATGTCAGATCTAATTAAATATCTTCCAAGGAGAAAAATATCTGGTGATACTTACTTGCAATCAAAAACATGAAGGTTATCGGCAGCCCAGACTTCAAACCGGACGGCCCCGCAGTGACAGCCACCCGTGTGCTTCACCAGCCCTTGGTACTCACTAAAGAGAAAGAAATCCGTTCCAGATCATTTCCAGATCCAAGGAATACAGGCAGTCCTTGACTTACGACCACAACGGAGCCCCAAATTTTCATTGCTAAGCGAGACACATTCGGTGCGTTTCACCCCATGTGACTATCATTCTCGCCCCAAGTTAAGGCAATCACTGCAGTTGTTAAATCAGTCACACAGTTGTTAAGGGATTCTGGCTTCCTCGTTGTCTTTGCTCGTCACAAAAGGGGATCACATGACCCCGGGACGCTGCGGCCGTCATAAATATGAGTCACGTGCCAAGCGTCTGAATTTTGATCACGTGACCCTGGGGATGCTGCAAGGGTCACAAATGTGAAAAACGGCCCTAAGTCACTTTTTTCAGTGCCGTTGTTAAGTTCGGTCACTAAATGAACGGTCGTAAGTCAAGGACTACCTGTACAGCCACTAGTGGATAGAAGAATGGAATACAAATTCTGGAGATTTAACCTTTTGTACTTGTTCTATTTACCACCAGGGGTGTCTCATCTTGGCAGCTTTAAGACCTGAGGACTGCAACTCCCAGAATTCCCCAGCCAGGCGGCCTGGGGAATTCTGGGAGCTGAAGTCCACAGGTCTTAAAGTTGCAAAGGTAGGATATCCCCGCTTTACACCAAAGACACCACCTTTTCCTCCAACTCTTCGGTTCCTCAGCACGCCCACCCGTGGTGGGTTGCTACGGGTTCGCCCCGGATTGGGCGGACCAGTAGCGGTGGTGGAGAGAGGCTCCGCCCACCCACCCAATGTCTCTGCGCACGCGCAAAGCCCCACGCGCGGGTAGCGAAGGTAATTGAAACGCACTACTGACGCCCGCCCTGCAGGGTAGCATCCCCCAGACGTGTGGGACTTTCCCCTTTAACCTCCGTCTGCCCCATGGATGTTTAGGCACACGGACTTCTTCCTGAATCCATGCGTGCAAATCCAATCCATTCACTCTTCCCAGCCAAGAGCTCTGGAGAAAACCTCTGGGATAGGATGGGTAAGGGTCCCCAGCATAGACTAAGAGGGGCTCTGGAGGTGGAAAGAAGACCCCTACACACACACCCTGATTCAGGAAAACCAACCCTCTTAAAAGCAAGCCGTCGTTTCTCTTCCAAACTTTCTTTGACGGTTCAGAATGTACAATTAGGGTGTTCTTAAAAGACACAATTCCCAAGTGTAGTTCGGTTCTTCCCAGCTTCCGGGTAAATGCCAGGCATTGGGGCTCCCCTTGCTCATTGGGGTGTGTGTGTCCCAAACACTTTACAGGACCTCCAAGTAGCCCTCCCCACCCACCCACCCAAGAGAGGGGTCCCAGGCTGACCAGGATCCACTGGCATTAGGAAACAGGGGGTTCCTAATGCCAGTGGAGAAAACCCCAGGCTAACTCGGGGTTCTGCCTTAACGGGAGAGCTCAGGGCTCTGCCTTAAAATGGGGTGGGGGGCATCCTGGGGGTCTTACAGCTGCAGCATGGGGGAGATCCAGCTTCCTGTCCCCCTGCAGCTGTGCACATCTCAAAAAAAAAGGGGGGGTTTGTTTGGTTTGCAACTCAGAAGAGGAGTTCATTTGGCTTGTGAGTCCAGAACAGGGGTCCCCAAACTTGGCAACTTTAAGACTTGTGGACTTCAACTCCCAGAATTCTCCAGCCAGCAAAGCTGGCTGGAGAATTCTGGGAGTTGAAGTCCACAAGTCTTAAAGTTGCCAAGTTTGAAGACCTCTGGTCCAGAAAGTCAAAAAAGGGGTTCGTTTGGTTCCCAAATCAAACATTGGGGTTCATTTGGTTCGCAAGAAAAGAAAAGTCCCCCGGGAGTTGGGCGGCATACAAATCTATTTAAATAAATAAAATAAATAAAAGGGGCCCCTTTGGTTTGGGAGTCCAGAAAGGAGTTTGTTTGATTGGCAAGTCGAAAGAAAAAAAGGGGGTTCGCTTGGTTCACGAGTCCAGAAAGGGGTTCATTTGGCAAGTCAAAAAAAATGGAGTTCCTTTGGTTTGTAAGTCAGAAAAGGGGTTCGCAAATCCAAGCAGGGGTTGGTTTGGTTGGCAGGACCCAAAATGGGGTTCGTTTGGTTTGCGGAGTCAAAAAAGGGGTTTGCTTGGTTCCCAAATCAAAAATTGGGGTTCGCTTGGTTCGCAAGACAGAAAAGGGGCTCCTTTGGTTTGGGAGTCCAGAAAGGAGTTTGTTTGATTGACAAGTCCAAAAAAAAAAGGGGGGGGGGTTCGCTTGGTCCACGAGTCCAGAAAGGGGTTGGTTTGATTGGCAGGTCAAAAGAAAAAAGGGGGTTCGCTTGGTCCACGAGTCCAGAAAGGGGTTGGTTTGATTGGCAGGTCAAACGAAAAAAGGGGGTTCGCTTGGTCCACGAGTCCAGAAAGGGGTTGGTTTGATTGGCAGGTCAAAAAAAAAGGGAGAGGGTTTCCTTAGGTTGGTAAGTCAGAAAAGGGGGGTTTGCTTGGTTCCCAAATAAAAATTGGGGTTCGCTTGGTTCGCAAGACAGAAAAGGGGCTCCTTTGGTTTGGGAGTGGAGAAAGGAGTTTGTTTGATTGACAAGTCCAAAAAAAAGGGGGGGTTCGCTTGGTCCACGAGTCCAGAAAGGAGTTTGTTTGATTGGCAGGTCAAAAAAAGCGGGGGGGAGGTTTCCTTAGGTTGGTAAGTCAGAAAAGGGGTTTGCTTGGTTGGCAGATCCCCCAAAGGGTTCGGTTCGGAAGTTCGGCCCCCCCCCCGTCAAAAGGCAGGGGAGAAAAGGGGGGCGTCGGGGGGCCCCTTACTCACAAGGCGTCGAGCAGGAGCTTGGCCGCCTCCTCGCAGCTGACCCGCTGCCGCTCCTGGAACTGCAGCCAGCGCTCCCGCTGCGCGCCCAGGGCCAGGCTGGGGGGCTCCTCCGAGGCCGGCGCTTGAGGCGGGGGCGGCGGCTGCTTGGCCGGCGCCCGGGCCGCGCTCCTGGAGCCCCGCTCGCGGGCCGGGGGAGGGTCCGGCGGCGTCCGCCTGCGGCCCGGGGACCTCCGCGCCTTCCCCATCCTAGGCCGCCCGGCCGCTCCTGCGCTGCGCTGCCCGGCTGCCCGCTGGAGGGCGAGCCTGCTCCGAGGAAGAGGAGGAGGAAGGAGGGAGGGAGGGGGAGGGGAGCAACCTATGAGGAAGAGGAGGACAAGGAGGGGACGGGGAGGGGAGCAACCTCCGGGAAGGGGAGGGGGGAGGAGGAGGAGGAGGAGGAGGAGAGAGGGGGGAGGGGAGCAACCTATGAGGAAGAGGAGAAGGGGGAGGGGAGCAACCTCCGGGAAGGGGAGGGGGGAGGAGGAGGAGGAGGAGGAGAGAGGGGGGAGGGGAGCAACCTATGAGGAAGAGGAGAAGGGGGAGGGGAGCAACCTCCGGGAAGGGGAGGGAGGAGGAGGAAGAAGAAGAAGGAGAGAGAGGAGGAGGGGAGCAACCTATGAGGAAGAGGAGGAGAAGAGGGGCAGGGGGAGGAAGGGGAGGGAAGGAGGAGGAGGAGGGGAGGGTGGAAGGAAGGAAGGTAGATTTTGGGGAAGGGAGGGGGCTAAGGGAAGAAGGGAGGGGGGGAGGGGAGCAACCTCCGTGAAGGGGAGGGAGGAGGAGGAGGAGGAGGAGGAGGAGGAAGGAGAGAGAGGAGGAGGGGAGCAACCTATGAAGAAGAGGAGGAGAAGGGGGGAGGGAGAGGGGAGCAACCTCCGAGGAAGGGGAGGGAGGAGGGGAAGGAAGGAAGATAGATTTAGGGGAGGGAGGGAGGAGGAAGTGGGGAGGATGGAAGGAAGGAGGAAGAAGGAAAGGAAGGAAGGAAGATAGATTTAGGGGAGGGAAGGAGGAGGAGGAGGGGAGGGTGGAAGGAAGGAAGGTAGATTTTGGGGAAGGGAGGGGGCTAAGGGAAGAAGGGAGGGGGGGAGGGGAGCAACCTCCGTGAAGGGGAGGGAGGAGGAGGAGGAGGAGGAGGAAGGAGAGAGAGGAGGAGGGGAGCAACCTATGAAGAAGAGGAGGAGAAGGGGGGAGGGAGAGGGGAGCAACCTCCGAGGAAGGGGAGGGAGGAGGGGAAGGAAGGAAGATAGATTTAGGGGAGGGAGGGAGGAGGAAGTGGGGAGGATGGAAGGAAGGAGGAAGAAGGAAAGGAAGGAAGGAAGATAGATTTAGAGGAAGGGAGGGGGCTAAGGGAAGAAGGGAGAGGGGCGGAGGGGAGCAACCTCCGGGTACCGGAGGGAGGGGAGGTGGTGTTGGAGGAGGAGGAGGAAGGGGGCGAGGGGGAGCAACCTCCAGGAAGGGCAGGGAGGGGCAAGGGAGGAAAGAGAAAAGGGGGGAGGGAAGGAAGGAAGGAAGGGGAGGTGGTGATAAAGGAGGAAGAGAGGCAGAGGGGCGGGTGGGGGGAGCAACCTCCAGGAAGGGGGTAGACTAGAGGGAGAAGGAAGGAAGGAAAAGAAAGAAGGAAAGAAAAAGAACAAAAGAAAAGAAAAAGAAAAAGAAAGGAGGGAGGGAGGGAGGGAGGGAGGAAGAAAGGAAAAAAGAACGAAAGAAAAAGAAAGAAAGAAGAAAAGAAGGAGGGAGGGAGGGAGGAAGAAAGAAAGAAAAAGCAAGCATGAAAGACTAGGGGAAGGAAGGAAGGAAGGAAGGAAGGAAGGAAGGGAAGAAGGGGAGATGGAGGAGGGGGGTGAGCTGGGGGCCAGGAGGTCAACCAGGCCAGGGCTGCAGGCCAGGGGAGTTGGGAAGAACTTGCCTGCAGAAGTCCTGAGTATTTGTATTTTGTATTTGTTTATTTGTCAAGCATATATGATTATAAGCAAAGTTTAAACAGTAAAACATGTTTGAATATATATGTAATAGTACAAGCATGAATAAGAGTAAAAGAGGTATGAATATATGGGTACATTAGGACAGGAACGGTAGGCACAATTGTGCGCTTATGCACGCCCCTTACCGACCTCCTACTCCAGTGATGGCGAACCTTTTTTGGTTCGCGTGCCAAAAAGGGGGGGGATGCGTGGGATCACGTGTGTGCGTGCCCACACCCATAATTCCATGCACCCCCGCGCATGCGCATATGACCCCCCCACTTCCAGCATGCAATGGCACTCCCATTTTTTGCTCTCTCCAGGCTTCTAGGAGCCTGGGGAGGGCGGAAATGGCCTTCCCCACCCCCTCTGGAGGCTGGAAACAGCCTGTTTCCTGACTCCCAGTGGGCCCAGAAGGCCCGAAAATCAGCCGGCCGGTGCGCACATGTGCGCCGGACCTGAGCTCGCGTGCCCACTGATATGGCTCCGCGTGCCACTTGTGGCACCCGTGCCATAGGTTCGCCATCACGGTCCTACTCCATCACTGGAGGCTTTCAAGAAGAGACTGGACAGCCACTTCTCAAAAATGGCATAGGGTCTTCTGCTTGAGCAGGGGGTTGGACTAGATGACCTCCAAGGTCCCTTCAGACTCTGTGATCCTGTTAAAAATCCTTCTACAAGGAGGCAAGCATAAATTGCTTTTGTTTCTATGAAAAGGGGGGGGTTGCATTTCTCCCCCCCCATCCCCTAATTACCAAATGAACCCAGTCCTGGCTTTGAATACAGATAGTCCTCGACTTACAACAGTTCATTCAGTGACCATTTGAAGTTACAACGGCACTTTAAAAAGTGACCTAGGATCATTTTCCACACTTACGACCGTTGCACCATCCCCATGGTCACATGATCAAAATTCAGACCTTCTTGGCAACTGACCCATATTTATGACGGTTGCAGCATCCCAGGGTCACATGATCCCCTTTTGCGACCTTCTGGCAAGCAAAGTCAACGGGAAAGCCAGATTCACTTAACGACCATGGTATTAGCTTAACAGCTGCAGTGATTCACTTAGCGACCGTGGTGAAAAAAGTCGTAAAATGGAGTAAGGCTCACTTGACAAATGTCTTACTTAGCGACAGAAATTTTGGGCCCCAATTGTGATCGCACAATCAACTGCTCAAAAGAAATCAGTGTGATGTGCACGCTACACAAAATCACAAGAAGGTTGTGCGTTGCTTCCGGAAAGTGCCGGGGTCAATATCCCGGCCACAAAGGGTGACACCAATCTGCCCGTTTATTTGTTTCTAGGCTGCCTTTATTATTTTTAAAAAAACCATTCAAGGCTGCAAACATATCCAAAACACCTTCTTCTTTCTATTTTCCCCAGAAACAACAACCTTATCAGGTAGGTCGAGATAAAAGAGGGGGCCTGGCCCAAAGTCACTCAGCTAGCAAACCCGTGATTTGTAAATACAGGTAGTCCTCGACACAGAACAGTTTATTTAGTGACCATTCAAAGTTACAATGGCACTGAAAAAAGTGACTTACGACCGTTTTTCACAGTTACGACCTTTGCAGCATTCCCACGGTCATGTGATCAAAATTTGGACGCTTGGCAACTTGATTTGTATTTATGACGGTTGTCGTGTCCCGGGGTCACGTGATCCTCTTTTACGACCTCATAAGCCAATGGGGAATCCAGATTCACTTAACAACCAGGTTACTAACGTATCAACTGCAGTGATTCACTTAACAACTGTGCCAAGAAATGTCGTAAAATGGGGCAAAATTCACAACAAATTTTCACTTAACAGCATAAATGTTGGCCTCCATTGTGGCCTTAGACCTACGACCACAATTGATCCCCAAATTTTTGTTGCTAATTGAGATAGTTCTGAAGTAAGTTTCGCTCCGTGTCACGACCTTTCTTCCTACGGTTGTTAAGTGAATCACACAGTTGTTCAGTGAATCTGGCTTCCCCATTGTTGGTCCGAAGCTCGCAAAAGGGGATCACTTGACTCCGGGACCCTACAACCGTCATAAATATGAGTCAGTTGCCAAGCATCCAAATTTTGATCGTGGAGTCATAAGTGTGAATAATGGTCATAAGTCACTCTTTTCAGCGCCTTTGTAACTTTGAATGGTCACTAAACCAACTGTTTTTAAGTTGAGGAGTGCCTGGTTGCCAAATACCCAAACAAGCTAGCCTTCCAAAACCAGATCCGTAACTCCACCTCTAAAATTATTAACTTCCTTCAAAGAAGTTGAACTGGATTCTTTCTGCTTGAAGTTCCATGTTCTATAAACAGCAGCCGTGACTCAGTCATAAATGACGGCTGACGCATGCCAATTTTTTTAGTTAAATGATCATCCCGCAGACATGAAAGTCATGCTTCCTCTACTGGACCGGATGACCTCAGCAAGAATGGCGGGCCCAAAAGAACGCTCGGGACCGTACAGGTTGGAAACGGGCTACAGTGGATAGACCCATGATGGTGAACCTATGGCACATGTGTCAGAGGTGGCATGCAGCGCCCTCTCTGATGGCACGCGAGCCGTCGCCCCAGCTCAGCTGCACCGCGCATGCGCACGCCTCCCACTGGCCAGCTGATTTTTGGGTCTCTACCATGCATGCGGGGGGCACATGGGGGAGATGCATGTGCATGTGGGGAGGGCGGGGGGTTGCGTGCGCATGTGGGGGTCATGCATGCATGCATGGGGGCAGGGGGAGCACAGAAGTCATGTGTGCATGCGCAGGAGGGTGGGAGCGCAAGGGGGGTTGCGTGCGCATGCGTGGGGACGTGTGTAGGGGGGGTCACACACATTGCATTATGGGTGCGGGCATGCATGTGTGCTGTCACTCGTGCGCGCGTGCACGCTTTCAGCACATGACGACAAAAAGGTTAGCCATCACTGGGATAGACAATGGCTATATGTCAGGGTTCCAAGTAATACATCCATAGCAAGCAAAACTCCGAGGCAGGTAGATTCCTCAAAGGATAGCTTTATTGGAAATATCATATTGGCACATATCTGGTGAAAACCGATTCTGAGGGTTCCAGAAGTTTTCACCTAGTTAAGAGAGAAAGTTTTTCCACAACCCCAAACAATCTGGTCGTCTGGTGACCTCACTCCTCCTTACAGGTAGTCCTCAACTTACGACCACAATTGAGACCAAAATTTATGTTGCCAAGGGAGACATTTGTTAAGTTAGTTTTGCCCCATTTTACGACCTTCCTTGCCACCGTTGTTAACCGAATCACTGCAGTTGCGAAGTTAGTCATACAGTTGTTAAGTGAATCCGGCTTCCCCATTGACTTTGCTTGTCAGAAGGTCGCAAAAGGGGATCACATGACCCCAGGACACTGCAACCGTCACAAATTTGAGTCAGTTGCCAAGTGTCCAAATTTTGGTCATGTGACCATACTACAATGGTCGTGTGAAAAACGGTCCTAAGTCATGTTTTTCAGTGCGGTTGTAACTTTGAACGGTCACTAAATGAACTGTTTTATGTTGGGACCACCTGTACACACCAAAAATGTTTTGTTGAAAAGCAGAAACGCAGGTGATCCTTGACATACGACCACAACTGAGCCCAACATTTCTGTTGTTAAGAAAGGAAGTTGTTAAGTGAGTTTTCCTCCATTTAATGACATCTTTTCTTGCTACGCAAATCATTGCAGTTGATAAATGAATCAGGCGGTCATTAAGTGAATCCAACTCTCCCAATGACCTGGCTTGTCGGAAGCCAGCTGGGATGGTTACAAATGGTGATCACACGACTCCAGGACGGTTCAACTCTCATAAATACATTCCAGTAGCTAAGCGCCTGAATTTTGATCAAAATAGAGCTGGAAGGGACCTTGGAGGTCCTCTAGTCCAGCCCCCTGTTCAAGCAGGAGATCCTCTACCATTTCAGACAAGGGACTGTCTGGTCTCTTCTTTAAAATGTGATCACGTGACCACAAGGATGGTCTAACAGTCGTAAGTGTGAAAAATGTCATGAGTCACTTTTTTCAGTGCCATTGCAACTTTGAGCAGTCACTAAACAAATGGTTGTAAGTCGAGGACTATCTATAATCCAACACAGCCATCATGTCCCAGAATGGGCCAGTTTGTTTTAGGATATGCCGTCCTTCTTCTGTAATAGGCTTGCTTGCTTTTCAAATGCAATTGCTTTTGTATCTCGTTCTGCCCCACTTCAACCCTATCAAACATCAAAGCATAAATTTTAAGGTGTTGATTGGAAATTAACAGAGTTGGAAGGAACCTTGCAGGCCATCTAGTCCAACCCCCCCCACCCAAGCAGGAGACCCTACACTATTTCTGACAGATGGCAGTCCAATCTCTTCTTGAAAGCCTCCAGTGATGAAGCTCCCACAACTACTGAAGGAACTTCTGTTCCATGGGTTGATTGTTCTCACAGTCAGAAAATTTCTCCTTATTTCTAGGTTGAATCTCTCCTTGTTCAGTTTCCATCCATTATTCCTTATCTGGCCTTCAGGTGCTTTGGAAAACAGCTTGACCCACTCCTCTCTGTGGCAGCCCCTCAAATATTGGAAGACTGCTATCATGTCTCCCCTGGTCCTTCTCTTCACTAGACCAGCCATGCCCAGTTCCTGCAACCGTTCATCGTATGTTTCAGCCTCCAGTCCCCTAATCATCCTGGTTGCTCTTCTCTGCACTTTTTCTAGAGTCTCAACATCTTTTTTATAGTGTGGTGACCAAAACTGGATGCAGTATTCTAGGTGTGGTCCAGGGGCGAGTTGCTCACTTACCCATGCCGGTACGCTGCGCGCGCATCTCCACATTTCGGGCGCGCGCCCCCTCATGTGATTTTGCTTCTGCGCATGCGCGGAAGCAAAATCGCGCCGAAATCTCACAAGGGGATGCGCACGAGAGAGAGATTTTGGCGCGATTTCACTTCAGCACATGCGCAGAAGCAAAATTGTGTTAAAATCTCACACGCGCGTGCGCGCGTCCCCTCACAAGATTTTGGCACGATTTTGCTTCCGTGCATGCGCAGAAGCAAAATCGCCCAAAAATTCTCAGAAAAAGATGGCGACGCACACGACGGACCGGTGAAAACGGCTCCGGTGCGGTCGCACGCAAATTGCGCAATCAGCCGCTCCCTACCAGAGGTACGCACTGGACAGCTCCGGCAGGAACCCACCACTGGTGTGGTCTTACTAAGGCTTTATAGAGTGGTACTAGTACCTCCAGTGATCTTGATTGTATCCCTCTGTTAATGCAATTTAGGATTGCATTGGCTTTTTTGGCTGCCACTGCACACTGATTGATTCTACTTTGATTATCCACTTTGCTCTGCTTTGCTCTTAAAACCATTTCTGGGGCTGGAAGATCTCTGAGAAAAATCCATTTTTAACCACGACAGGAAGAGCCTCTGGAATAGCTCAGAGCTGTAATTATGATTTCCTGTTTGCGTGATCGTGCCATCAGGAATTGAGCTTGACTCAAAGGCGTTTTTAATTTTTTAGAATAACAGAATCACAGAGTTGGGAGGGACCTTGGAGGTCTTCTAGTCCAACCCGCTGCTCAAATAGAAGACCCTATACCAGTGATGGCGAACCTTTTTGGCACCAAGTGCCCAAACCGGAATGCACGCACGTGCACTAGAGTGCTGGAAACCCAAAGACCAGGTGGCCGGCGCACGCATGCACACTGGCGCACGTGAATATAGCAATAGCACTTTACTTATATACCGCTTCATAATGCTTTACAGCCCTCTCTAAGCGGTTTACAGAGTTCAGCATATTGCCCTCAACAATCTGAGTCCTCATTTTACCCACCTCGGAAGGATGGAAGGCTGAGTCAACCTTGAGCCGGTGAGATTTGAACAGCTGAACTGCTGAACTAGCAGTCAGCCTGCAGTCGCAGCATTTAACCACTGCACCAGCTAGCACGCCGGAAACCAGAAAAGCAGCTGGCGATGGCGTGTGTGCCTACAGAGAGGGCTCTGCATGCCACCTCTGGCACACGTGCCATAGGTTCACCATCACGGACCTACAAGGTCCATTCCAACTCTGTTTATCTGTTATCTGTGTTTGTGAGGTACAGAGAAAGAATAAACTAGAAACTCTGACTTTCTTTCCAAAGTTCCTGGGACGTTCAAAGTTCCTTTATAACCGGTGGGTACAAGACTTTGAGTTTCCAAATACTTATCTTCTCTCCTCCACCCTCCAGACTTGCTCTCTTCGCAGGAATGTTTGCATGATCATGAGTCAGCAGCACACAGTTTCTGGGAAGTCTGCCCCATTTGTGATTCAGACAGAGAAATTGCAAAGGGCATCAGCAGGCCCAACCAGAACGGCTTCCTGCCTCCTGGGTAAGCTGCTTTTAAAACCAGCTTGGGCAAGGATCCACCCACAATTTTATGCAACTCATTTAGGCTGCCCAGGACAGGAGAAGTACCTAGCTCCGAAAATCAGCCCCGTTCTGTACTTGTAATCCTCGACTTACAATTGAGCCCCAAATTTCCATCGCTATTCAAGGCGATGAAAGTGAAACTCACTTTAAGTGAGTTTTGCCCCATTTTACGGCCTTTTTTGGCCACACTCGTTAAATGAAACACTGCCGTTGTTAAGTTAGTAACACGGTTGTTCAGTGAAACTGGCTTCCCTTATTGACTTTGCTTGTCAGAAGGTCGCAAAAGGGGATTGCATGATCATGGGACACTTCAACCGTCATAAATATGAGACAGTTGCCAAGGGTTGGAATTTTGATCACAGGATAACAGGGATGCCGCAATGGTTGTGTGAAAAAACGGTCACAAGTCACTTTTTTCAGCACCTTTGTGTGAATGGTCACTAAACGAGTGATTGTGTCAAGGACTAGCCGTAATTATGAAAGCCAGAAAGTTTGTTGACACAGATCTAAGATCACCCGCTTAGAACTGTTTTCTGCTCAGTGTTTATTTTAAAAGTAAAGTTGAGACACTCCCCTAGAAAAATTATATAATATTATTGTTCCAGTAACTTGAGAGCCATCTTGCAACTTTTGTCTCATGGCCCTTTTGGAGAAATGATTGATCCAGAAGAAGAGATCTTTTCATATTGATCATTCTTAATGGGCCTTCCAGGAAAAAAAATATTTAAATCTCATATTAACGTTTAGACTAAGAAATCCTGGAAAAAAATCCCGATTGGCTCAAATTCAGTACTAAACTTTTTAAAAGTAGCCAACACAGAACAAAGATTGCATTTGTTGGAAGGAGTGGGAAAGGATTTTTTTAGAAAGCTAGTTTTCAAATATTTAACAATGTAAAGGCCAGATTTGTCTTAAATCTCTCTGTGTGAAACTAAAATCAAAGAATTGCTCACAAATATAGCTATAGCTGTATTCCCAAACTTTTATTACCCCAAAACTGCTTATCAGACACTCTTCTTGAACTTCAAGGGCCAGTTAGAAGTTCTTTCCTTCAGCACTGTCATAACTTGGAACGGTCACTGAACGAATGGTCGTAACTGAAGGACTACCTCTGAAATAAAAACAGTATCATTGAATGATCTTTATACCATCCCAACATATCACTCGTGGGAATTTCTTCAATTTTTGTCTTCTGAAAGATTTTCACATATATTTTACTATTCATGGCAATCTGTGAATCAATTTAAATGTCCCGGTTCTGATTTGTAATGGGTTTGTGGGTTGTTGTCCAAAGGGGGGAAAAACCACATTTATCCAATTTGGGGTAATTTACTCAGATTTGGGAAGTACTGACCTACCTAGAGGAGATTTTAAACACTTGAATTTGAGCGATCCAGTTTCCAGGTTTAACAAAAACTTAAATTGAATTCTTGGGAAATTGCTAGGAAGTTACTATATCATTAATTGATAAATTGCTTCTCTAATTCTGTTGTAATAAATACTTAAATAATGTATTCTGATTAATGTTGTTGTTTAGGATGAATTCAGTTAAAAAACATTCCCAAATGTGATATTTTTCTGTTCAATCTCTTTGAAACCTATTCCATTTTTTCTGGAATCTTCCACATTTTAGCTTTTGAAATGAGCACTATAGACATTTCAACCAGTGATTCAGTTCATTCAGACCTGTCCAAATAGACTTGACTGGACATGTCCGGCTCTCAGCTGTTATTTCCAGACCATTATATCATCTCAACTCACTTTCCATCAGAATGTCACAGCTCTCTGTGTTTTGCCAAAGTAGCAGGAAGAAAAGAAAGACGCATTGGCCACTTGGTTCTAAAAATTTCTAAATTTTTAGTTCTAAAAATTAAGCAGGGCTACTTGTGTTAATTTTATTTATTTAGAAGGTTTATATGGCCAGACACTCACTCTCAGTGACTTTGGGTGACTTATAAATAAGATTTGTAAGGTTTGAAGAATTGCAATCAATAAATAATCAGCCCGCAGGAGTATTTTCCAAAAAATAAGATATTTACAAAAACATAATTTGGCACAGAAATGCACATTTTAGGCTAAAAGCTAAATCATTCCCCAGCCAGCAAGGGAACATTTGACTGTTCAAAGTTACAACAGCACTGAAAAAAATGACTTATGACTGTTTCTTGCACTTACGACTGTCACAGCATCTCAATAGTCACGTGATCCAAATTCAGATGCTTGGCAACTGACATGTATTTACAATGTTTGCAGTATCCCAGGATAGTGTGATCACCATTTGTGATCTCCCGAGCTGGCTTCCAATAAGCAAAGTCAATGGGGGATGCTGGATTTGCTTAACGATGGCATGGTTCACATAACAACTGCAGCAAATCATTTAACGGCTGTGGCAAAAAAAGATCGTAAAACCGGGCAGAATTCATTCAGCAACGGAAATTATCACACCGATTTTGGTCATAAGTCAAGGATTATCTGTTCTTTGGGAAAACAATCTCCCTTTCACACATGTAGTAAAAGTACTTCTTTTGTACTTTTTGTACTTCTGAGTACAAATAGAAGAAAAACAGCAATTTCCTATGTATTGTCAACTCTTTTTTTTAGGAGACAAACAAGACAGTCCTATAAAATATATTTGGTTTCTTATTGCCTAGAAACCTTTTGATATAATCAAAGCAATCACCTTCTCTATTGGTGTACAAGACTCCATGCAATATCTCTTTTGTAAACACAGAGATACCGGTACTTCTTTCCATACAGTAGGGTGTTTTTTTTTACCCCGTTGCCAAGTGATGTTGTTTTTTTAAACCTCAAGCTGATTTCAATTCTTCTGAGGACTCTCAATGCACCCGTGTGATCCAGCTGGTCATAAGATTGGGATGTATGTTTGCATGCCCTATAATGTTCCTGGCAGCAATTGTTATCCACTTAATCATCCAGAATTATCAGCATAGCATAGAAATGTATTTTAAAGGTGTTGCAGAACGAATCACACTTCTCCCTTTCCACCATGGAAATTCCCATATACATTTACGAACCCTACAAATTATTGCCAAACGTTACAGTTTTTATTGACGCAGAATTCCTCAGACAGATGATGGGTAGAAACTGTTTTAATGGTAGTTTTTAAGAGAAGAAAAGTATGAAGACGGGTAGCAACTAGATTAACTACGGTATTTTAATCTCCTCTCCTGCCTTTCATTTCTTTGGCTGTTTCTTGTTTTTCTTCTTCTCTGTGTTGCTGATCCCAAAAGGAAAAGGCACAAGGGATATCCTTTCTCAGAATTGTGCCCACCTGAGTTTTTGGTCGTGCATCAACAGACACCAAGGGAGGGGACAAGAGTTGTTTTTATCCACAAAGTGTGGAAGGTTCTCAGCTGCCCTGCTGCACAGATAACTGGCTGTAAATCCCTGTGGTTGGACACCAGGGACCAGTTGAAATTGCTACTGGTATTCTGGCCTCCCTGCTGCCCAGCAGTATCCCTGCCTGGGCTACTAGATGCCATTAGCAGGGTGGCAATGCAGTCCCTGAGGTTTGGATGCTTGGGGATTTCAATTTGTGGTGTCAATTCCAAGGAAGCTCAGAGGTTTGTGACCTCTATGGTAACCGTAGACCTGCCTCAAGTCATAGACAACCCGACGCATACCAGAAGCTGCATATTGGATCCGTTTTTTTGTCTTAGGACAGTTGTGATGTGATCTGCTGGTGGAGATTAACACATCTGTTGTGGTCAGATCATCGATTACTTTCAGAGTCACTGGTGCCACCTTCCGTTATGGGAAAACAGAGCTTATTTGATCGGCCTGCCTGAGGCACTAGATGGATCTTATGGGGTTCCAGACAGAGACTGGAGTTCTCTCTGAGGATCCAGTGGGTGGTTTGATCAAGACCTTGGTCACCATCTGGAACTGGTGGGTGTCAGGCCCCTTGGACCTCATCACCCCATCACCACTTCTCCCTGTACACTGTGCTCAGGACAAAAAATTAATTATACTGAGTAGCTCCAGGAGATGAAGTGCCAGAAGAGACGATTGGAGAATTATCAGAGGAAGACTCACTGCAAAACTGATTAAATATGGGTAAGAGCCCATATTATAGATGATGTTATAGATTGTGGTGATCAAAGGTAGTAAAGCATTAAGATTTGTCCACTCTTATTGCATCAGTTGCAGGGGTGGGTTCCTCCGGGTTCAGGCTGGTTCGCCCAAACTGGTAGCAACCCACTGGTGATGTCACGATGACGTCACCGACCCGGTTCGGTCAGTGCTGGTCCGTGGGCACCTCCATCTTTTTTTTGAATTTTTAACATTTTTTCTTCTTCTGAGCATGCGCAGAAATCGAGTTTCCGGCACTGTGCATGTGGTCGCCATTTTGTTTTCAGCTCCCCCCCCCCCGGATTTTTTGGCACTGGCATGCGCGCCCATGCGGCATGGGAGGAAGTGAACTGGCAGCGAGGTAAGATAGAACCCACCCCTGATCAGTTGAGAACTGCCCAGTGGCTCTCTTTATGTTGATTCGGTTCCTGCTAAGTAGGGACAGGACACAAGATTATCTGCAAGGCTGTTGTATGGAATAATTTGCCTTTTTGATGAATAACGTTACTCAGATTCATGCTGAATTGACTCGGACAGACCAGGAGCGAGATCTTGTATGATCTGGGTTGAGTGAGAGGTGGTGACTCATGAGGAACTGGACATTGTGCTATTAGTTCAGTTGTATGTGGGATCCAAGTCCCTCTTGGATTAAGACAGCCTGTAGTTCAGTCCATGTGATGATGCCAACCTCTTTGAAAGAGGGAGGGTGGTGTCTTCTACATTGAAGGAGGCTCTTGAGTACCCTCAGGCTGTTCACATTGTGTTTAGGACCATTGCAGCGTCCCATGGCCATATGGCCACTATTTGCATGCTTCGTAGTTGGCTTCCGACCAAGAGTCAAAGGAGAAATCAACAAGTTGCAGTCACACGATGCCCCGCTTAACAACCACTGTGGAAGTTAGTTCATAAATCTATCATCGTCATGTGATGTCTTGCTTAATGACCATGTTGTTTATTGACGGAGTTGCTGTTCCCAATTGCCGCCATTAAGAAAGGACTTACCTGTACTGTGATCCAGACTGCTATTTATATAATTGTATTTGTATGTTCTTTTATTCTTTGAGTAGCCATGAATTGCTTTGGAGACAGCTGGTGTCTCCAAAATAAAATAATATGTAAAAATATTGGTTAAAAAGATCACACAAGTAGTTTGCTTTCTTTAACAGTTTCTCTGTCATTAGGAAAATATGGAAAGCTTGGGAAATTTTCAAAGGGAAGATAATTCTTCTAAAACCATCCCATTTAGCAAATGACTGCAGATTCAGCTTTATCACAAAAAAGTCTCTGAAATTTAGTAGGGACGGATGGGGACCGTTTGGAACAGAAAATGCAATTGTCTACTTACTCTACTATCTATGGAAGCCAAATGGTTAGATTTGTATAACAGCTCAGCTGTTTCAGCCCTTTTTGTAGGTTTGCAAAATATGCTGAATCACAAACTGTGGGCTGGGTTTAATTAAGACACTGAACTAAAAATATAGCCAAAATTAAGACAAATTAAGGTGGCTCTGTTAGGCATCTATGAGGGAGGGAAGCAAGTGAAGTTGTGCACAGCATGACTTCATTGTGGAAATGACAAACTATGCAATCAGCATCTGTCATCAACAGATAACCCAATTTCCATCGTTTGCTTCAAAATATTTTCAGTTTGGAATAGAGGTGACTTGCTAGAAGTCTCCCTGTATTTGTGGGACTACCACAGAGAGGAGGGGGTCAGCCTATTCTCAAAAACATGTGAGGGCTGGACAAGAAGTAAAGGTTGGAAACTTAACAAAGAGAAATCCAACCTAGAACCAAGGTGAAATTTCCTGACAGTGAAAACAATCAGTGTAACAGCTTGCTTTCAGAGGTTGTGGGTGCTCTGGCACTGAAGCTTTTTAACAGATTGGACAGCCATTTGCCTGAATGGTATATAGCAGTGATGGCGAACCTTTTTTTGCTTGGGTGCCAAAAGGGTGTGTGCGCGTGCCCACACCCATAATGCAATGCCCTCCCCCCACGCATGCGTGCAGTCCCCCACGCTGCCCCCCCACGCATGCGTGCAGGCCTCACTGAAGCCTCCGGACTTCCGGTAGGTCCCTTGGGCCGTTTTTCGCCCTTCACAGGCTCCGGAGGCTTTCCTGAAGCCTGGGGAGGGTGAAAACGGCCTCCCCCCACCCTCCGGAAGGCTGAAAATCAGCTGGCCAGCACTGGAGCTGACATAGGGCAAAGTCTTGCGTGCCCTCAGATATGGCTCCGCGTGCCATGGGTTCGCCATCACGGGTATATAGTTTCCTGCTTGAGTAGGGAGTTGGACTAGAAGACCTCCAAAGTCCCTTCCAACTCTGTTATTCTGTTATCACTGGAGGTTTTCAAGACAGTGACTTGTCCAGAATGGTATAGGTTCTCCTGCTTGAGCAGGGGGTCTTCCAAGGCCCCTTCCAATTCTCTTGTACTGTTAATACAGTTCTTGTTAATACCACTTTAACTGACCTGGTTAACCTATGATTTGAATAAAGTGTATATAGCTGAAAACAAGTCCATAATCTCCACTTATCTTTTATTAAACTAGGACCCTCCAATATGATGTTTCTGCCACATGCTAACCCAGTGCTTCTCAATTATTTTCTGTTACGCCCCCCCCCCCCCCAGGAAGAAGTAAACATTTCACGCGCCCCCCCCCAACTCTCCGATCTGGGCCCCAATGGAATTTTAGTGCTAATATTTATTATTTTACTTATTATAAGCTGCAAACTATTGGCTGGGGAAAGCTGCTCTACCCACTTACCTGGGAGTAAGTCACACTGAACTCAGTGGAGCCTGTTTTCAGTTAGGCAGGTATAGGCTACCGTGGTTAGGGCCCTCTTTTGACATGGGGCCAGGCCAGCTTAATCAAGCCGATGTTTTGGGGTCACCGGCCTGGCCCATAAGCACCGCCTCTGCTGGACACTCACAGCGAATGGTGTGGAGGCTTTAGGGTGCCTTTCGAAGCTTTCGCCCAGCTGCAGAGGATGCTCCTCCTTGTCCAGCAGCAGGTTCGCCACGCCGTTCATGGCTACCGCAGCGCCCGCCGAAAACAACAAGAACCCACGCAGCCACCCCACCCCGCCTGGCCGCCTTCTCTTCTGGGCTCGGAGCAGCGTGCAACTGGGAAAACACTCCCTGTCCAGGGGAATCAATTGAGAATGAAGGTAATTCTGCTTATAAAGGTAGTCCTTAAATTATATCCATAATGGTTTGTTTATGATTGTTAAGTTGTGCTGGTCGTTATGTGGGTCACCACACAAATGTGCCCAATTTGCAAACTCTTTTGCAGCGGTCATTAAGTGAATCCATTGTCCCCAATGGGTGCCTTTTGTTGGAAATCAGAAGTAAATGCTAGTTTCCAGGGAAAAAAACTTTGTAATTTGTGGTGCCATGACTGTGGGAACAATCATAAATGTGGTCTAGGCATTGAATGCCCAAAATGTGAATTTGGGTCATAAGAAAGCCTGGGAAGATCTGTTGTAACTTTGAATGATTGCTAAGTGACCAGTCATAAGTTGGTGATTATCTGTATATTAAAACAAGCTATAGTTACACTAAAGAAAGGCTGAGCACCAAAGAATTGAGGCCTTTGAACTAAGGTGCTGGAGAAGACTCCTGCGAGTCCCTTGGACTGCAAGGCGATCCAACCGGTCAGTACTAGAGGAGATCAACCCTGACCGCTCTTTAGAAGGTCAGATCCTGAAGATGAAACTCAAATACTTTGGCCACCAAATGAGAAGGAAGGACTCACTGGAGAAGAGCCTAATGCTGGGAACAATTGAGGGCAAAAGAAGAAGGGGACGACAGAGAATGAGGTGGCTGGATGGAGTCACTGAAGCAGTCGGTGTCAGCTTAAATGGATTCCGGGGGATGGTAGAAGACAGGAAGGCCTGGAGGAACGTTGCCCATGAGGTCGCAATGGGTCGACACAACTTCGCAACTTACAACAACAACATAGTTACCGCAGTTTTGTTCTCTACTCCTTCCTCAGGCAGAGGGACAAATTTTTGGGAGAGATCCAAGGAGGAAACTCTTGCAGCCAACAGCATAAACACAAGATTGGATTTCAGATGCCTTTTGCCTCTTCAAAAATAATAAAACCCTCCAAAGAAGCAAACAAGTTCAGTCTCAGGCTTCTCTCTTCCTGGAGGAGAGGAAAAACAGGATTTTCCAGGAACAGAACTAGAGCACTCGGGGAGAAAAACAACCTTTAGCAGCTCTGTTGTTGCCTTCCATTTGTTTTTTGAAACCAAATCTGGTTGATAAGAAGACTCCGTCCTTTCAAAACTATTTATCACATGAGGGCCTTGGCATTTTAAGAAAAGGCTCTTTGGAGTGTTATTCTTGCATTTCATTCTTTCTTTCTCTTTTTCCTTCCCTTTCTCATTTTCCTTCCCTTTTGGTCTTTTTTCCTTTTCTATTCTGTTTCTTTCCTTCTCATCATTTTCCATTTCTCATCTCGTTTTATTTCTTCTCCATTGTTCACATCTTTTTCCCTTTCTTTTTCCTTTCTTTTCTTTCTTCCTTTTTCCTTCCTGTCTTTTCACTTTTTCCCTTCCTTTTCTTTCCTTTTCCCTTTTCATTTCTTCCTTCCTTTTTTCTTCATTTTTCCTTCGTCTTTTCCCTTTTCCTTCCTTCTTTCTTCTTTCTTTCCTTCTCATTTTCCTTTTTTTCTCATTTTCCTTCTTTCTTCTTCCTATCTTTTTCCTTTTCTCTCATTCTTTTCCTTTCCTATCTTTTTCCTTCTCATATCCCTTTCCTTTTTGTTTTGCTTTTCTAGGTTAATGCCTTTTTAAAAACCATATATATATATATATATATATATATATATATATATATATATATATATATATATATGGAATCCCCAAAAAAGGAACTTTCATACTGAAATAGGAAAACAAACAAAAGTAAGCTTGTTCTCTTCAAGGCAGTCCAATTTCCTCTTCAGAAAAGCAGTGGCAGAAGGGGAAAAAAAACACCTTGAACCTAAATTTTAAATATACTCTGATTTTTAACTCAAAAAAGTGTTTTATGCATACTCCCCCCCACTTTTCCTTATATTGTCTCACTCTTGATCAGTGATTAAACGCCTCAGAGACGTTTTCCCGCCCTTTGCCCCTCAAACAGCCCTACTCCCCCACCCCCCCACCGACTTGGCTCTTCTACGCATGGGCCAATAGGCCGTCAGCCTCCCTTTCTTCCTTCCTGCCCTTTCTCGAAATCTGCTTCTCAGGGACTGAAAGCCTTAGCAACAAGAATGACCTCACTGCGCACCAATCAGAGGCGGGCTTCTCTGGGATATTGCTCCCCCCACTCCTAACCGCCGAGGCGCAAGAGTCCCGATCTTTCCAGAGCTTTCCTATCGATTGCATCTTGCGGAAGCCAATCAGCGTTCGTTCTTTCTGTCTCCCACCAATGGCGGCCCAGCAACGTTTTAGTCCTACCTCTTGACTTCGTAGAATTATTCTTCCGACGACAAGGGACTTTTTACCTCTATTTCATATCCTTCCTCCCTTACTGCCTCCACCTCATCCCTTCGGAGACCGGGAAGCATATATCATTTTAATTTATTATTATTATTATTTGTTCGTCGAATGAGAGGAAATCGAGACACAAAAAGCGCTCTTTAGGGCGTTCTCGGGAGGGACTATTTCTTCACGCGGAAGGATATTAAAGCGAACCTGAAGGGAGGGGCGACCAAGACGACACCCTATAAATAACAGTGAGGCGTTGCTGGGCAGACAGTTGCGAAGAAGAAAGTTGGAAGTTGGCCGTGTTGTCACCGCGCCGCGATATTATTTATTTCCTCCTGGCTCCCTGAGTGAAGCGGGTAAGCTGACGAAGAACAGATTATGATTAACGTTACTCTTAATAGTTATTAGATTTTTATCCCGTCTTTATTCGGGGATATTTAGCTGCTCCTGTTCGGACGGGGCTCGGGGTGGCGTCACTGTGGCCATTGTGGCGAGGCGCGGGCCCGTGAGGTGGGCCCTGACTAAGCCCCGGAAGAGGAGATAGGGGGGCTCCGCGGTGGTGGGGGCGGCTGAAGGTGGGGGGAAGGAGGCTCGGAGATGCCGCTTTCGGCGCCCGAGAGATCAACCTTTAGCAAAGGGGTGCTGAGAGGAAAAAAATTAAAGACGACTTTCCGATAAAAAACGCCTCGGCCTCCCAAAGCCTTTCGGGAAGGGAGCGGCGCTCAGTTAGTTATGGATTTCGACGGCTTGATCCCTCTCCGCGTACCACCTTAGGCTATATAAGCTCCGCTTCTCATAGGATTTCCTCCCAGGCGACTGTAAGTGAGCCTCGCCTCCCTTCCTCCCGCCTGGCGCTCGTTCACTTGCGTTAATTAGGACTTGTCCTTGGGAGGGATTTGTAGTTGAACCCATTTGAGGGAGGAGGGGCGGTGGAGTGGGGTGTTTTTCCTTCGAAAGTAAACATTTCACAC
>JALIGW010000001.1:3322843-3362843 GCA_023053685.1 Diadophis punctatus similis
GTGTCAATGCTAATAAAGTTTTCTGTTGCACATTACTTCTTAGTAACTCTTTGTTAATGTCCCTAGTTCTGTCATAGAAATATTAAAAACCATAAAATACACTGCAGATTAAGATAGATCGTTTGTACAAAATATTCTACCTATAGATCATGTTTACTATGGTACAAATCCTTGTGTGCTTTGCATTCCTGGATGGATCAATTCTTTATACGGTATCGCCACAATTAGGTTTACATATAGGTATTGTTTTTCTTTGTTTATGATGCCTTTGAAATCGGCACATCCTGAATTTCAACAAAAGCATCGATCATTCCTTTATTGCAAAATGGGCAGCAAAAGACCAATTTCCCCGGGCTGGAACCTATTTTAGGAGTTACAATTCTGGGCGTTTGGAGTTAAAAGTGAAAAAAACAAGTTCAAACGGCTGTGACAACTTGGATAAAACGGGGAGTATAGGCCGTCCTTGACTTGCACAACCACAACTGTCCACACAATTGAGCCCAATGTTCGTTGCTTATCAAGCCTGTGGGCCATTATGTTGTGCAAGCTCGCTCGGCAATAAGAGATATTTGTGTACCCTCAGAATATTTGGATTGCTATTACACTAAGCACACAGTCCTCAACTTAGAGCTGTCCGCTTAATGACGGAAGTTAAAACAGGCACTGAAAAAAGTGACGACTTTTTCACAGGAGTGTAGACGCTTGGCGACCGAGTCATATTTATGATGGTTGTAGTGTCTGGGGTGGTGGTCATCTGAACCCCCTTTTGCGACCTGACAAGCAAATTCCACGGGGAAGCCAGATTCACTTAACAGCCATGGGACTTGCTTAACAACTGCAGTGATTCCCTTAATAACGGTGGCAAGAAAGATCAAATGGAGCAAAACTTCTTATTTATTATGAAATTTATTCCCCCTCCCCATTTTACATCAGACGATGACTGGGCGGCTTACACTTAATTGTCTTGTTTAGCAATATACGGTAAATTTTGGGCTCAATTCTGGTCGTATGTTGAGGACTAACTATTTTGGAGTCCTATTAGTCATTGATCAGTTAGCTCAAGTAGCAGTCAGTCTTGTCTCACCATTGCCAGCAGCTGACGGCCACGCCCTCCACGTCCAGATCAACAGAACTACTTGAGGTCAAATGAGGACTAATGTCTTGTGCCTCCATGAGTCAATCTTGAGATTACCAAAGAGGAGGCCATGTTCTCTCCTGAACCCATAAACTCCACAGAATGTCCGAATCCACTCACAACACAGAGATTGATATGTCTCTGGAGATTCTCCGTCATCCAGGTCATAGTTCGAAAGGTGCTTTTTCAAAAGGCAAGTGGACTTCCTGGGTTTTTTCTTTGAAGACGTTTCGCTTCTCATCCGAGGAGCTATAAGGACTATGACAACTGTCCCTCCTTAGTTCTCGAGGGAGCGAAACTGACTCCCTCGGATCAGGTCCGCAACTTGGGGGTCCTCCTAGATCCACAGCTAAAATTGGATCATCTCACTGCTGTGGCTAGGGGGGCCTTTGCACAGGTTCGCCTGGTCCACCAGCTGCGGCCATGCTTGGAGAAGGAGGCTCTACTCACGGTCACTCATGCCCTTGTCACCTCCCGCTTGGACTACTGCAACGCGCTCTACATGGGGCTACCCTTGAAGAGTATCTGGAGACCAGTTGGTGCAAAATTTTATTTATTTATTATGGTGTTCTTATATGCTGCCCAACTCCCGAAGGACTCATATAAATAAATAAAAAATGCGGCTGCGCGTGCTGTGGTGGGTGTGCCAAGGTACACCCACGTGACACCTATACTCCGCCAGCTGCATTGGTTGCCCATCGGTCTCCAGGTCCAATTCAAGGTGTTGATCATCATCTTTAAAGCCCTTCATGGCTTAGGACCAGGCTATCTCCGGGACCGCATTCTGCCTCATACTTCCCTCCGACCGGTTAGGACCCACAGAGTTGGCCTCCTCCAGGTCCCGTCAGCCAAGCAATGCCGGCTGGCGGGGCCTAGGGGGAGGGCTTTCTCTGTGGCAGGCCCCGCGCTCTGGAAACAACTTCCTCCAGAGACCCGTACCATCCCCACCCTGCTGGCCTTCCGAAAAGCCGTTAAGACATGGCTTTTCCTGCAGGCTGGGGGTAGAGTCTTAATTCATTCGAGCTCACCCCCGAGTATGTATGGTTGTTGGATGGTTTTAATTTTTAATTTTTATATTGATTTTAAGCAATGTTTATTGTTGGTTGTTCTTGTATTTTTTTTTGCTGAACGCCGCCCTGAGTCCCTCGGGAGTTGGGCGGCATATAAGAAAGCCAAAATAAATAAATAAAGCTTCTTCAGCTCTGACCGGATGGTGGGGAAGGGAAGGATTTATACTCCTTGCAGGCAGCTGGTCATTTATAATAAATCCTTCCCAGCATCCAGTCAGAGCTGAAGAAGCTTATTGGATGAGAAGCGAA
Organism: Diadophis punctatus similis; assembly: GCA_023053685.1. Taxonomy (NCBI): domain Eukaryota; kingdom Metazoa; phylum Chordata; class Lepidosauria; order Squamata; family Dipsadidae; genus Diadophis; species Diadophis punctatus. The sequence continues at coordinate 3,325,298 of JALIGW010000001.1, forward strand.
ACATCTTCAAAAGAAAAACCAGAAAGTCCAGTTGCCTCTAGAAAAAAAATGCACCTTTGGCAACAGAGATTGACGTTTCCTAAGGCCCAAAGTCCGAGTGACCATTTTAAAATTTAAATTTATTTTCTACTGCTTTCACAACAAACGAAAAGACCAAGGGGCTTGCAGAAGAAACCCCACCCCACCATTGGGGGCTCAATTTCTCTTCTGGGGGGGACATGCCTGGGAAAACAGCCAGGTCTTCAAAGCTTTACAAATGGTGGATTTTCCTTGGTGTTCCAGAGGGCGGGCACGGCTACAGAAAATGCACACACACCCCCGCGAGAGTCCCACTAAGCGTGTAACAGTTTCACCCATTCCTGGATGGGGAGGCTCTACTCGTGCCCTTCTTAATCTCCTGAATGTTACCTCCTACTAGCCTCCTCTACATGTACAAAGAAAACAAATCCTTACATATTAGCGAAATAGGAACATAGAAGGAATGTGTGCTAATGGAACAGAATCAGAATAGAGCGGGAAGGGACCTTGGAGGTCTTCTAGTCCAACCCCCTGCTCAAGTAGGAGACCTATATATCATTTCAGACAAATGGCTGTCCAATCTCTTCTTTAAAACCTCCAGTGATGGAGAAGGAAGGAAGGAAGGAAGGAAAGAAGGAAGGAAGGAAGGAAGACAGCATAACAGAATAACGTAGTTGGAAGGGACCTTGGAGGTCATCTAGCCCAACTCCCTGCTCAAGCAGGAGACCCTATACCTGTGATGGCGAACCTATGGCACGCGTGCCACAGGTGGCACGTGGAGCCATATCTGAGGGCACGTGAGGCGTTGCCCTATGTCAGCTCCAGTGCGCATGTGAGTGCTGGCCAGCTGATTTTCGGCCTTCCAGAGGGTGGGGGAGGCCATTTTTGCCCTCCCCAGGCTTCAGGAAAGCCTCCTGAAGCCTGGGAAGGGCAAAAAACGGCCCAACGGGCCTACTGGAAGTCCAGAGGCTTCAGTGAGGCATGCGTGCATGCATGGGGGGGGAGGTGGGGAGTCTTGTGCATGCATGCGTGGGAGGAGGGCATTGCATTATGGGTGTGGGCACACACGCACACGCTATCTCTCTCTCGCGCACTCTTTTAACACCCAAGCAAAAAAAGGTTCGCCATCACTGCCCTATACTATTTCAGGTGGCTGTCCAGTCTCTTCTTAAAAACTTCCAATGATGAAGCACCCACAATTTCTGGTGGCTAGCTGTTCCACTGGTTAATTGTCCTCACTGTTGGGAAGTTTCTCCTCAATTCCAGGTTGCTTCTCTCCTTGATTAGTTTCCATCCGTTGCTTCTTCTCCTGCCTTCAGGAGCTTTGGGGAATAAATTGACCTCCCCTCTTCTTTTGGGCAGCCCGTCAAATAACAGCCTTAAAGTGCTCAATTCTCAGTAAGTTTCTATCAGTGATGGGTTCCTACCGGTGCGGTAGACTCTACCGCACCGGTAGCGGCCAGCAGATGGCGCTATTTGCACGCAACGGCTCCTGTGCCGTCTTCAGCGGTCTGTCGCGCGGCACCATCTTTTTGGGGGGAATTTTTGGGCTGATTTTGCTTCTTGCGCATGCGCAGAAGCAAAATCTCGTGAGAGGACGTGCATGCGTGTGAGATTTCGGTGATTTTTCGGTGAAAAGCACCGACATCGTGTGCGCGCATGCATCCCCTCACAAGATTTTGCTTCTGTGCGTGCGCAGGAAGCAAAATTGTGCAAGGGGGCATGCGTGTGTAGTGTGCGCGCACGCCGAAACATGGTGATGCGTGTGCAACGCACCGGTAGCACAAACAACAAGCAACCCGCCCCTGGTTTCTATCAACATTTCTACACGTATCTGACATGTTTGTTTCGATTAAAACAATAATTCTTCCTTAAAGGCAGTAATGGACGGTGGGGAAATACGAGGTAGTCCTCGACTTACAACCACCATGGAACCCCAAATTTCCGTTGCTAAGCAAGATAGTTGTTCCCAGAGAGGCAGGGGTGAAATGCTACCGGTTCGGCCCAGTTCGAGTGTACCTGTAGCAGCGGTCGCCGGTGGTTTGGAGAACCAGTAGCGGCACCAGCACGGGGCTCCGCCCACTCTCCCGGACGTCGCCATTTTTTTGTTTTTAACCTGCGCATGCGCTAAGCGTTCTGCGCATGCACAGAGGGTGAAAAAGCGTGCGTGATGTGGCGCATGCGCGCAGAGCGCGCACTTCCGAACCAGTAGGAAAGGTAAGTAAATTTCACCGCTACAGAGAAGGTCCAACAAATAACGGGGTTCATCACCTTGAATAACGGGGTGCACTGGGAGCACTTTGGCAGCAAATGTGGCTTTGAAGGCACAATATCCCCGCTGCTTTAGCAATAGCACTTAGACTTATATACCGCTTCATAGTGCTTTACAGTCCTCTCTAAGCGGTTTACAGAGTTCAGCCTCTTGCCCCCAACAATCTGGGTCCTCATTTTACCCACCTCGGAAGGATGGAAGGCTGAGTCAACCTTGAGCCTGGTGAGATTTGAACAGCTGAACTGCTGAACTGCAGTTCTGCACTTTAACCACTGCACCACCTCGGCTCATAAACCAGCTGCAACTTCTGGATACTCTCCAAGGGCAGCCCCACAAAGAGCACATTGCAGTAATCCAGCCAGGAGATGGTCAAAGCATGCGTGACTCCCTGATCCTGGGAAGGACACAATGGGCACACAACCCCGGTTGCGCAAAAGATTTCCTGGCTTTCACACCCTCCTTGTCTTCTTCCTCTCTTTCTCCTTCCGGAAAATTCTAAATTTGGAATGTTCATAAATGGTTTGACATTCCGTTACCCTTTTACAGATAGTCTTTGACTTATGGCCACCACTGGTCATATTTCTGTTGCTAAGCAAGACACTTATTTTCTGGGAGTTTTATTTGTATTGTTATCCTGACATGGCACTGTCTTTTCAATAAATAAAATAAAATAAAATAAATAATAAAAAAACATTGCTGGCTGGGGAATTCTGGGAGTGGAAGTCAACCCCTCTTAAACAATGCTGGCTGGGGGATTCTGGGAGTGGAAGTCCCCCCATCTTAAGGCATGCAGGCTGGGGGATTCTGGGAGTGGAAGTCCACCCCTCTTAAAGCAGGCTGGCTGGGGAATTCTGGGTGTGGAAGTCCACCCTCTTAAAGCATGCTGGCTGGGGAATTCTGGGAGTGGAAGTCCACCCCTCTTAAAGCACACTGGCTGGGGAATTCTGGGAGTGGAAGTCCACCCTTCCTAAAGCATTCTGGTTGGGGAATTCTGGGAGTGGAAGTCCACCCCTCTTAAAGCATCCTGGCTGGGGAATTCTGGGAGTGGAAGTCCACCCTTCCTAAAGCATTCTGGTTGGGGAATTCTGGGAGTGGAAGTCCACCCCTCTTAAAGCATCCTGGCTGGGGAATTCTGGGAGTGGAAGTCAACCCCTCTTAAACAATGCTGGCTGGGGGATTCTGGGAGTGGAAGTCCCCCCATCTTAAGGCATGCAGGCTGGGGGATTCTGGGAGTGGAAGTCCACCCCTCTTAAAGCAGGCTGGCTGGGGAATTCTGGGAGTGGAAGTCCACCCCTCTTAAAGCAGGCTGGCTGGGGAATTCTGGGAGTGGAAGTCCACCCTTCCTAAAGCATTCTGGTTGGGGAATTCTGGGAGTGGAAGTCCACCCCTCTTAAAGCTTCCTGGCTGGGGGATTCTGGGAGTGGAAGTCCACCCTTCCTAAAGCATTCTGGTTGGGGAATTCTGGGAGTGGAAGTCCACCCCTCTTAAAGCATCCTGGCTGGGGAATTCTGGGAGTGGAAGTCCACCCTTCCTAAAGCATTCTGGTTGGGGAATTCTGGGAGTGGAAGTCCACCCCTCTTAAAGCATCCTGGCTGGGGAATTCTGGGAGTGGAAGTCAACCCCTCTTAAACAATGCTGGCTGGGGGATTCTGGGAGTGGAAGTCCCCCCATCTTAAGGCATGCAGGCTGGGGGATTCTGGGAGTGGAAGTCCACCCCTCTTAAAGCAGGCTGGCTGGGGAATTCTGGGAGTGGAAGTCCACCCCTCTTAAAGCATGCTGGCTGGGGAATTCTGGGAGTGGAAGTCCACCCTTCCTAAAGCATTCTGGTTGGGGAATTCTGGGAGTGGAAGTCCACCCCTCTTAAAGCTTCCTGGCTGGGGGATTCTGGGAGTGGAAGTCCACCCCTCTTAAAGCATGTTGGCTGGGGAATTCTGGGAGTGGAAGTCCTCCCCTCTTAAATCATTCTGGCTGGGGAATTCTGGGAGTGGAATCCACCTATCTTAAAGCCACCAAAATTGGAAAACAGTAACCTAAGATGATTCACAGATTTGTCACGAAATACGGAAGTCAATTGAGATCAGCAGGAGTTGATACCAAGAAGACAATACAGGGAAAGTGAGGTGTGGTTAGTCCTTGTTTATGTAAAGAACAAAACAGCCACAATTGAGTTCTCCCTAGGGCTAAGCCAAGCCACAAACCTGGTTGCATTCATGCATCTTGTGAAGGATTTCCCCCCAATTCTCCGGGAACAGGAATTGTTGCAGTCCAACTCAAATCAATATTTTTCTTTTGTTTCCTTTATCAGCAGCCGGGAAGTAGATCAACCCTACACAATATTTTCTCTGAGCAAAATATATTGCTGTGTTGGAAGGCAGCCCAGAAAAACAAGCCATTAATTTTGACCGTCCTACATTTTCCCAGAAATGGGTGAGCTAAGGCAGCCCTTGGTAAGAGGATTGTTGAGGATACGTCATTATATTGAATATTATGATAAAAAACACAGATTCAGGGAATGGGGTATGTGTTATGGTGACATGTCTTAAAGAAGGTATATTGGATGATGCCCTTTGCTAAATGAATTATACAAAGAAACCTCTTCCATGGCTGTAGCTAAAAGCTGCAAAAATGATGGTTGTGTTGTCAGGGGAACTATTTCCAACTTAACTAGTGTAGAATAGAATAGAATAGAATAGAATAGAATAGAATAGAATAGAATAGAATAGAATAGAATAGCAGAGTTGGAAGGGACCTTGGAGGTCTTCTAGTCCAACCCTCTGCTTAGGCAGGAAACCCTACACCACTTCAGACAAATGGTTATCCAACATCTTCTTTAAAACTTCCAGTGTTGGAGCATTCACAACTTCCTGAGGCAGGCTGTTCCACTGATTAATTGTTCTAACTGTCAGGAAATTTCTCCTTAGTTCTAAGTTGCTTCTCTCCTTGATTAGTTTCCACCCATTGCTTCTTGTCCTGCCCTCAGGTGCTTTGGAGAACAGCTTGACTCCCTCTTCTTTGTGGCAGCCCCTGAGATATTGGAACACTGCTATCATGTCTCCCCTGGTCCTTCTTTTCATTAAACTAGACATACCCAGTTCCTGCAACCGTTCTTCATATGTTTTAGCCTCCAGTCCCCTAATCATCTTTGTTGCTCTTCTCTGCACTCTTTCTAGAGTCTCAACATCCTTTTTGCATTGTGGCGACCAAAACTGAATGCAGTATTCCAAGTGTGGCCTTACCAAGGCATTATAAAGTGGTATTAACACTTCGCGTGATCTTGATTCTATCCCTCTGTTGATGCAGCCTAGAACTGTGTTGGCTTTTTTGGCAGCTGCTGCACATACCTGGCTCATATTTAAACAGTTGTCCACTAGGACTCCAAGGTCCCTCTCACAGTTACTACTGTTGAGCAAGGTACCACATATGCTGTACCTGTGCATTTTGTTTTTCTTGCCTAAATGTAGAACCTTACTTTTTTCACCATTGAATTTCATTTTGTTTGATAGCGCCCAATGTTCAAGTCTGTCAAGATCCTTCTGTATCTTGAGCTTATCTTCTGGAGAGTTGGCTATTCCTGCCAGTTTGGTGTCATCTGCAAATTTGATGAGTTCCCCATCTATCCCCTCGTCCAAGTCATTGAAGATGTTGTAGAGTACTGGGCCTAAAACAGAGCCTTGGGGTACTCCACTGTATACTTCCCTCCATGTTGATGCAGTTCCATTGAGCACTACATGTTGAGTGTGGTTGGTCGGCCAGTTTCGAATCCATCTGGTGGTGTTGCTGTCTAACCCACATTTTTCTACTTTATCTAATAAAAGGTTATGGTCTACTTTATCAAATACCTTACTGAAGTCCAAGTAAATTACTGTATATCGACAGCATTCCTCTGGTCCACTAGTTTTGTCACTTTGTCAAAGAAATGCAATAATATTAGTCTGGCATGATCTGTATTGGACAAACCCATGTTGGCTTTTGGTTATTACTTTGTTTGCTTCTAGGTGTTCATTGATTCGTTGCTTGATTATCTTTTCCAGAATCTTCCCTGGTATTGAGGTCAGGCTGATAGGTCTTAGTTTCCTGGATCTATTTTTTTCCCTTTTTTGAAGATGGGAACTACATAAGCTCTTTTCCAGTCCTCTGGAATGCTTTAAGATGGGTGGACTTCAATTCCCAGAATTCCCAAGGCAACATGGCTGACTGGGGAATTCTGGAAGTTGAAGTCCATCCATCTTAAAGCATGCTGTCTGGGGAATTCTGGGAGTGGAAGTCCACCCCTGTTAAAGCATGCTGGTTGGGGAATTCTGGGAGTGGAAGACCACCCCTCTTAAAGCATGCTGTCTGGGGAATTCTGGGAGTGGAAGTCCACCCATCTTAAAGCATGCTGGCTGGGGAATTCTGGGAGTGGAAGTCCACACAACTTAAATTGACTAAAGATGGGAAACACCACTGTAGGTTCAGAAGGACATTCCTGGCCTTATTTGACAATTGCCCATTTTAGCAGAAATGAACCTCAGGTAGTGCTCGACTTATGACCACAATTGAGCCCAATTCTTTTTGTTTTCCTAAGTGAGACATTTGTGAAGTGAATTTTTGCTCCGTTTTACCACCTTTTTTTGCCACGGCCGTTAAGTGAATCACTGCAGTTGTTAAATTAGTAACACGGTTGGGAAGTGAATCTGGTTTTTCCCATTGACTTTGCTTGTCAGGAGGACACAAAAGGGGATCACATGACCCCGGGACTCTGCAACTGTCATAAATATGAGACAGTTGCCATATGTCTGAATTTTGATCACGTGACCCTGGGGATGCTGCAATGGTCATAAGTGTGAAAAACGATCCTAAGTCACTTTTTCCAATGCTGTTTTAACTTTGAACAGCTGCTAAATGAAGCTTTGTAAGGCGAGGACTACCTCTAAAGCCGCGGTGGCTCAGTGGTTAGAGTGCAGTACTGCAGACTACTTTTGCTGATCACTGGCTGCCAGCAGTTTGGCAGATCGAATCTCACCAGGCTCAAGGTTGACTCAGCCTTCCATCCTTCCGAGGTGGGTAAAATGAGGACCCAGATTGTTGGGGGCAAGAGGCTGAACTCTGTAAACCACTTAGAGAGGGCTGTAAAGCACTATGAAGCGGTATATAAGTCTAAGTGCTATTGCTATTGCTAAAGTGCAGATTTATTTGGTTGCTGCTGCTGTTGCTGGTCAGAGTGATAGAAATGGGATTTCCTGCCCTTAAAAATATTTCCAGCGTTGAAGGCCCATGCTACACTCCAGCAAACTGGCCCATCCCGTTTGCAAAATATCTTTGAGTCTGCATTTAAAAGAGAGACCTTCACTGGGTGGAATCCTGCAAACCCTTCCTGGATTCGGTGTCACTTCCTCAAAAAGGAAAAAAATATAAGTCACAAGGGATGACAATCACTAAATGTCTATGGAACGTCTCCGTCATCCAGGTCATGGTTGTCCCAAAGATGCCTTTTCAAGGGGCAACTGGACTTTCTGGTTTTTTTCTTTTGAAGACGTTTCGCTTCTCATCCAAGAAGCTTCTTCAGCTCTGACTGGATGGTGGGGAAGGGAAGGATTTCTACTCCTTGCAGACAGCTGGTCATTTGCATCCTTTTTGAGGGTCCTTGAGACCACTTGGAGGTTTTTCTGTGTCCTCAGATAAATGGGTCCTTCCACACCTATTTGCACTACTCAGGTGTAGAGATGTAAAATTTCCAGAAATTTTGAAGCTCGGAAAAAAGCCCGGTTTTTTTCCGGTTTTTTTCGGGGGGGGGGGGGGGATGGAAATTTTCAGAAAAATTGAAAAAGATGCTATATTAGCACTTTTTTGTCTTTTTAAGATTGAAAGTCATTCTGTTACTTTAGGAACATAAAATGTGACTATGGACAATTTGACTTGGTATAAAATTATCACAACTAGCATATTAAAAATATAGTGTAGCCAAACAATTATCACAAACAGAATTTACTTTTTTATAATATTTATTTGTAACAAAGGGAGCAACTGCTTACTAGTTTACTTTCAGGTCCTTTTTGTTGCTCTGTATTTTCTTCCAATGCTTTTGAGGCCTAGTGAAGAAGACAGAACAAACCAAACACACCCACTAACATGCAAAAGCAAAACTGAAACCTTTTTCTTGTTACAATAGCAGCACCTCCTAAAGGAAGAAATGCATACTGTTCTTGCATTGGAGGGTTCAGTTTGTTACCTAGGTCTTGCTTGTCCTCACTCAGTGCACAGAAATTAGAATAATCTGATATCATACATTTTTTTTAGAAATGATTTGGAAAATATTTGAACACCCTGTCTTAAAATATTTTGTTCATCATGTTAAAATAAAATATTCCACAATGTTTTTTTTCCTTTTTTCAATTTTTCCAATTTTTTGGAAAAAAACAAAAAAAAATGTTTTTCAGGGAAAAAAATGGTTTTTTTTCCTATTTTTTCCGGTCTTTTTCCGGGCCTTCACATCTCTACTCAGGTGACCCTAAGGACACAGAAAAACCTCCAATTGGCCTCAACGACTCTGAAAGGATGCAAATGACCAGCTGTCTGCAAGGAATATAAATCCTTCCATTCCCCACCATCGGGTCAGAGCTGAAGAAGCTCCTTGGATGAGAAGTGAAAGCGAAATGTCTTCAAAGAAAAAAACCGGAAAGTCCAGTTGCCTCTTGAAAAAAGCACCTTTGGGACAAGGGATGACAATGTTCCCTTCGGTGAGAGACATATTTAATAAATAATAAGAAATGCATTGGATTGGATTGAATTGTACTGTATTCTAGCCCTCAACTTACATTCATTCAAAGTGACAATGGCACTGAAAATAGTGAATTACGACTGGTTTTTGCACTTATGACTGTTGTAGCAATCCCATGGTCTCTTGTGATCAAAATTCAATCACTTGGCAAATGGTTCATATTTATGACGGCTGCAGTGTCCTCAGGATCATGCGATCCCCTTTTGCGACTTTCTAGCAAGCAAAGTCCACAGGGAAGCCGGATTCACTTAACAACCATGTTACTAACTGAACCACTGCAGAGATTCACTGAATTGTGGCAAGGGAGGTCATAAAATGCGGGAAAACTCACTTTACAACTGTCTCACCTAGCAACTAAAATATTGCACTCGGTTGTAGTCATATATCAAGGGGCAACCTGTATTTGTATTTGTATTTGTATTTGTATTTGTATTTGTATTTGTATTTGTATTCGTATTCGTATTCGTATTCGTATTCGTATTCGTATTCGTATTCGTATTCGTATTCGTATTCGTATTGACTGTTTTGCATTGTATTGTATTGCATTGTATTGCCTTGCATTTTATTGTATTGTATATTGTATAGTATTGTATGTATTTCATTTCATTTTATGCAAGAACTTCCTTGCTTTCACTCTGTACAATTTTCATCCCTCCCTCCCCACAAATGAAGACCAGTTCTAGGTCTCCTGATTTGCCCCCACCCCACCCCACATTTGCAAAAAAAAAGTGGTCTCCTGCACCGTGAGGACTAGACACTTACATCGATACTCGATCCATACACGTCAGTGCATAAAGCATCGGGCCTCTGTCTGAACCTCCACCCCCAGGGCCCCCAAAGGAGCCCTCAAAAAACTTTCTGGTTCTTACCACATCTCTTTTGCACAATTTTTTTTGTTTCCTTTTTTCCCTCTTTCCTTCCAAAGAAATGACATCTGGGTTTTTAGCAAATATCCACTTGATCCTATGGGGATTTCCCCTGGGGGAGGGGATTTCACATGACAAACTTAAGACCGGGGACGAGAAGAAACATCTCCCAAGCCTGGGGACTTTGTTTTTCCACTTGAGACAGGCAGTGGTTGAACACAGAGAGGCCGGCTATGTTCTTGATGTCTCTAGAATAGAATAGAATTCTTTCTTGGCCAAGTGCGATTGGACACACAAGGAATTTGTCTTCGGTGCATAAGCTCTCGGTGTGCATAAAAGCTATAAGTGATAAATCATGATCATAGTCATCATAAAAATACATTCATCATGAATCATAAGATACAACACTTAGTGATAGTCATAGGATAGTAAATAAGTCATCAACATAAACCCATTAGGAAACTAAATAAAACAATATACTATATTTTTCGCTCCAAAACCATATGACACACTCTCGTTTTCGTCCTCCGTGTGCCCCATTTTTTGGCCTCTGCGTACCCCATTTTCGGTCTCCGCATATCCCATTTTCAGCCTCTGCACGTCCCGTTTTTGGCCTCCCACGTCCTGTTTTTGGCCTCCGTGAAAGTCCTGCATGGAGGCCGAAACTGGGGCATGCGGAGGCCAAAAACAGGGTGCACGGAGGCTAAAAATGCGGTGCATGGAGGCTGAAAATGGGATATACAGAGGCCAAAAATGGGGCACTTGGAGGCCGAAAACAGGGCATGTTGAGGCCGAAAATGGGATGCGCAAAGGCCAAAAACGGCCGGCGGGTGGGGGCCGGCGGGTGGGTGGGGCTTTGGCAATATTCACTCCATAAGACGCACAGACATTTCCACCCACTTTTGGGAGACAAAAAAGTACGTCTTATGGAGCAAAAAATACGGGTAAATCGTAAAGATGCAAGCAATAAAGTTAGAGTCATAAGTAGAAAAGGAGATAGGTAATAGGAAGGATGAGAAGAATAATAGTAATACAGCCTTACTAAATAGTTTGGCAGTGTTGTGGGAATGAGTTGTTCAGCAGAGGGATAGCATGGGGGAATAAACTCTCCTTGTGTCTACTTGTTCTGGTGTGCAATGCCTTATAACGGGGAGAGGTAGGTATGGCGGGAGCAGAGGGGTAGGCCGCTCTCGGGGAACAAGAACTTGCTGTTTGCAAGCAATTCCTTGTTCTGGCCCCTCTGGTTTGGTTCCATCTAGCTCAGCCCGAGTATCTGGTAACCAGGGATGTCAGGGCCCTGGGCTCAAGCTGCTGCTGTTGAATGCCAGGTCGATTACGAACAAGGCCCCCCTTGTACGGGATCTAATCCTGGAAGAGGGGGCTGACCTGGCATGCATCACAGAGACCTGGCTGGGCCAGGAAGCGGGGTTCCCCTTTCCAAGATGTGCCCAGACGGGTTTTCAGTTCAGCATCAGCCGCAACCCCAGGGAAGGGGTGGAGGAGTGGCTATTATAGCTCGCCAGAATCTATGTCCTCGAAGGAGCCCTGCCCCAGAGATTGTTGGATGTGAGACGCTCCTTCTGAAGTTGGACTTAGGGGTTCAGGTGGGCCTTTTGCTAACGTACCTGCCTCCTGGCTGCGTTGCAAAGGCCCTGCCTGTTCTGCTCGAGGCGGTAGCGGGGCTGGCGATTGAGTTCCCCAGGTTGATGGTGCTGGGGGACTTCAACCTGCCATTGCCCGGCGAAACCTCGGAGGCAGTCCAGGAGTTCATGGCTTCCATGACAACCATGGACCTGACCCAAGTAGTTCAGGGTCCGACTCATGAGGGAGGTCACACACTTGACCTTGTGTTTCTTTCAGGGCAGTGGAGAGATGATCTGAGGCTGAGGGGTTTAGTCACAGTACCCTTGTCGTGGTCAGATCATTTCCTTCTGAGGTTGGATTTCATGGCACCACTCCTCCACCGCAAGGAAGCGGGACCGATTAAGTGGTTCCACCCCAGGCGCCTAATGGAACCCGAGGGATTCCAGAGGGAACTTGGGGAAATACCTGAATCCCTGGTACACAACTCATCTGAGTCTCTTGTTATTGCCTGGAACCAGGCGGCAGCGGGGGCTTTAGATCGAATTGCGCCTTTGCGGCCTCTCCGTGGCAGCGGATCCAGGAGGGCTCCTTGGTTTATTGAGGAGCTCCGGGAGATGAAATGCCATAAGAGACGTCTAGAGCGACGCTGGAGGTCCAGTAAAGCTGAATCTGACCGAACACTTCTAAGATCCTTCATTAGGACTTACTTAGTGGCGATAAGGGTGGCGAAACGTTCGCATTTCTCCGCTCTTATTGCATCCTGTTTAGGGTTACTCGTTCCCTCCTGACAACGAGGGGAGGGGAGGAGCCCTTGCAGGCTAGAGCTGAGGAATTTGCTCAGTTTCTGGCGGATAAAATTGCTCAGATCCAGTCGGACCTGGACTCCGATTCGGCAGTACAGGCCGAGATGACAGGGACAGGTCTTAGTCCTGTTATATGGGACGAGTTTGAACCGGTTACTCCTGATGATGTAGACAAGGCCATAGGAGCGATGAGCTCTGCCACTTGTTTATTGGACCGGTTTCGGCCACCAGGGAGGTCTCACGCGGCTGGCTCCAGGCGTTGGTCAACACTTCTTTGAGAGAGGGGTCCGTCCCGCAGCCCTTAAAAGTTGCAGTGGTGAGGCCCCTCCTCAAGAAGCCTTCCCTGGACCCGGCAGATTTAAAGAACTTCCGTCCGGTCTCCAACCTTCCCTTTGCGGGGAAGGTTGTAGAGAAAGTGGTGGCGCTCCAGCTCCTACGGCTGTTGGATGACACTGACTTTCTGGATCCCTTTCAATCGGGTTTCAGGCGTGGCTACAGCACGGAAACTGCTTTGGTCACCCTGATGGATGATCTCTGGCGAGCCCGGGATGGTGGTCATTCCTCTATCCTGGTGCTACTTGACCTCTCAGCGGCTTTTGATACCATTGACCATGGTATCCTTCTGCGTCGTCTCGGAGAGGTGGGGGTGGGCGGCACTGTTTTGCAGTGGTTCTCCTCCTTCCTCTCTGACAGGACGCAGTCGGTGTTGACAGGGGGGGCAGAGGTCGAGCCCTAGGCCCCTACTATGTGGGGTGCCGCAGGGCTCGGTCCTCTCGCCCATCCTATTTAACATCTACATGAAACCACTGGGTAAGATCATCCGACGATACGGGGTGAGGTACCAGCAGTATGCTGATGATACCCAGTTGTACATCTCCACCCCGTCTCAATTTAGGGAAGCAGTGGACGTAATGGGCCGTTGCCTGGATGATGTTAGAGTCTGGATGGGGATGAATCGGCTCAAACTCAACCCTGACAAGACCGAGTGGTTATGGATATTGCCTCCTAAGGACTTGACCAATTGTCCCTCCTTGGTTCTTGGGGGGGAGAAATTAACTCCCTCAGAATGGGTTCGCAATTTGGGTGTCCTCCTAGATCCACAGCTAAAATTGGAGCAACATCTTTCAGCTGTGGCTAGGGGGACCTTTGCACAGGTCCGCCTAGTGCACCAATTGCTACCCTACTTGGAGAGGGAGGCTCTACTCACAGTCACCCATGCCCTTATCACCTCACGGCTGGATTACTTCAATGCGCTCTACATGGGGCTACCCTTGAAGAGTATCCGGAGACTGCAATTGGTGCAAAATGCAGCTGCGCGAGCTGTGGTGGGTGTGCCTAGATACACCTACGTAACACCTATCCTCCGCCAGCTGCATTGGTTGCCCATTAGTCTCCGGATCCAATTTAAGGTGTTGGTTTTGACCTTTAAAGCCCTACATGGCCCAGGGCCAGGTTACCTTCGGGACCGCATCCTGCCGCATACCTCCCTACGACCGGTTAGGGCCCACAGAGTTGGTCTCCTCCAGGTCCCATCGACCAAGCAATGCCGGTTGGCGGGGCCGAGGGGGAGAGCCTTCTCTGTGGGAGCCCCCTCCCTTTGGAACCAACTCCCTCCGGAGATCAGGATTATCCCCACCCTGCTGGCCTTCCGTAAAGCAATAAAAACTTGGCTCTTCCGGCAGGCGGGGTGAAAGTGAGACCATTTAGATTATCTTTGGTCTCCCCCCCCCCCGTATGAATGATGGATGATTTTTAAACTTTTTATAACTTTTTAATTGTTATGATTATTGTTTTTTTTAATGATTGTTTTTATGAATTGTTCTTCTACATTTCGTACGCCGCCCTGAGTCCCTAGGGAGTGGGGCGGCATATAAGAACGTTCAAATAAAATAAAATAAAATAATAAAATAAAATAAAATAAAATAAATAAAATAAAATAAAATAAAATAAAATAAAATAAAATAAAATAAAATAAAATAAAATAAAATAAAATAAAATAAATAAAATAAAATAAAATAAAATAAAATAAAATAAAATAAAATAAAATAAATAAAATAAAAAATAAAATAAAATAAAATAAAATAAAATAAAATAAAATAATAAAATAAAATAAAATAAAATAAAATAAAATAAAATAATAAAATAAATAAAATAAAATAAAATAAAATAAAATAAAATAAAATAAAATAATAAAATAAAATAAAATAAAATAATAAAATAATAAAATAAAATAAAATAAAATAAAATAAAATAAAATAAAATAAAATAAAAATAAATAAATAAATAAATAAATAAATAAATAAATAAATAAATAAATAAATAAATAAATAAATAAATAAATAAATAAATAGTGTCGTTTTGAGGGTAGAAGTTGAAACAATTTATGCCCAGGATGTGAGGGGGTCTGTAAGATATTTTCACAGGAACCTAACACAAACCTAACCCAGGGGACAAAAACATTCTCGCAAAGATCAAAAAAAGGAAGAAGAAATATCTCACAAGCCTGCAATCTCTGTTTTTGTGTGACTTGAGACAGGCGGTGGTTGAATGCAGAGAAGCTACGTTCTTGGTGTCTCTAACCACAATCCTGAGGCGCAGCGATTCCCACGTCTGACAGCTTGGCCCTCTCATCTCATTTGTCTTCAGACGCTGGGAACTCCGACCGCTTCCTCTACCTCCTTCTCAGTAACGTTTACAACATCCTAGCTGGCAGAGATATTCCAGGCTTCCCTGCGTTGGGTGCAGCCTCTGCTCTTCCTCCTTCCCTCTATGGATCTTGCTGTGGACGGACCTAAAATCACATCCATTTCTTGGATTAGCCTGCTAAACTCGGTCGCTGAAGATCCCTGCAAAGGATTCTAAAGATTTGGGGGGGCAGTTAAGCATCGTGGAAACCACCTTGTCAGTGAGTATCTTCTTAGTAATCCGAATAGCATCGTGAGCACCAATTTGTCAGTGAGTATCTTCTGAAAAATCCGAATAGCATCGTGAAAAGCAACTTGTCAGTGAGTATCTTCTTAATAATCCGAGTAATCTCATTCAAACCCTAAAATAAGATCATTTGGCTCATGAATGAGATGACTTTTAGAGCATGTGCAGAGGGCTTGGGTGGCAGGACCAACACTGACTTAAGTGTTTCATTTTAGACGAGAGGCAGAAAAATATAGGCTGTTTATTTTTTGCTTTGCTGCTATAGGGATGTGTTTAATTTAGATGGGCAGTGCAGCTGTTTAGGGGACTGAACCTGTGGGATTTCTGCCTGATGCAGAACCCATTCTTCTCTTTTCCAGGACCAATTAGGTTAAGAATGGGTTTATTTGGGTCAGCGCTGCTTCAGTTTAATTCTCCCATCCGTTCCCAGTGGTATACATTATGGAGGATGCCAAACGGCAGTTCATTCGTAAGGTTTATATTGATTGATATTTGTGTTAAGATTGACACCAATGTTCGATGGGGTTTTGATATTGGATTATTTTTCAACACGGGCCGCCCATCATTTTGAGTTGACGGATCTCTGAAAGGTCTTAAGGGGAACACACACAAATGTCCAGGCATCCCAAGACCACATTTTAAGAAATACGGATATGGAAGGTTGTTTATTATATTTTCAAATTGCCCAGGAATGTTTTTTTTAAAAGAGTTGTGATTAAATAATCCCCCCCTCTCAAATGAGGGTCGAGAGTGTTTAGATTAGCTTATTCATTGGAAATATTTTTCTGCCCGTGGAAACTGGGTGGGGTGGCAGAAAGCCACGCCGGAGCTGAGATCTCTGCAACAATTCGTTGCTGATCTC
Organism: Diadophis punctatus similis; assembly: GCA_023053685.1. Classification (NCBI taxonomy): domain Eukaryota; kingdom Metazoa; phylum Chordata; class Lepidosauria; order Squamata; family Dipsadidae; genus Diadophis; species Diadophis punctatus. Next base: position 3,341,391 of record JALIGW010000001.1, read on the forward strand.
CCTTCCTTCCGTTTGTGTTGCTGCTGCTGCAGCTACACACACACAGAGACACACACAACGCAGGCAAATTGCAAGCCCGTAAGGAAGCAGCCTGTGACGGGGGGGGGGGGGGTTGTAACGGAGCTGAGGCCTCTTCATTTTGGGGGGGAGGGGGAAGGCAAGTGGGGGCTTCTCTCAGCAAGAGCAATTGTGAAGTTGGCACCCAAAGTCACGAGCTGCCAAAGGGAGATTTCAGTTCCTCAAATGACAACGCTTCGCTCTCTTGAAGAAGGGGCGTGGGTGGGTTTTTCCCCCCAGTCGCCTGAGGACTAGCAGCTTGGATACTTCTCCCTGTATTCTTTCTCCTTCTCCTTCCCGTTGCTGATCCTTTCTTCCATCCCCATTCTTTCCTTTTTTTCTCCTTTTCCTTCCTCCTTTCCTTCCTTCCTTCTTTTCCTTTCCTCTCTCTTTCCCATCCTTCCTTCTTAAACTCCACTTTCCTTCCTCAGAACCTCCATCTTCTTTCCTTCCTCTCTCCCTCCCTTCCTTCTTAAACTCCAGACCTTCCTTCCTTCTTTCTTTCTTTCTTTCTTTCTTTCTTTCTTTCTTTCTTTCTTTCTTTCTCTCTCTTTCTTTCTTTCTTTCTTTCTTTCTTTCTTTCTTTCTTTCTTTCTTTCTTTCTTTCTTTCTTTTTCTTTCTTTCCTTTTTCCTCTTCCCTCCCATCCTTCCTTCTTAAACTCCTGACCTTCCTTCCTTCCTTCCTTCCTTCCTTCCTTCCTTCCTTCCTTCCTTCCTTCCTTCCTTCCTTCTTTTTCTTTCTTTCTTTCTTTCTTTCTTTCTTTCTTTCTTTCTTTCTTTCTTTCTTTCTTTCTTTCCTTTTTCCTCTTCCTCTTCCCTCACATCCTTCCTTCTTAAACTCCAGACCTTCCTTCCTTCCTTCCTTCCTTCCTTCCTTCCTTCTTTTTCTTTCTTTCTTTCTTTCTTTCTTTCTTTCTTTCTTTCTTTCTTTCTTTCTTTCTTTCTTTCCTTTTTCCTCTTCCTCTTCCCTCACATCCTTCCTTCTTAAACTCCAGACCTTCCTTCCTTCCTTCCTTCCTTCAATGTAGAGAAAAGGTAAGTCTTACACTTGGGCAAGAAAAACCAAAAGGACACATATAGACTGGGTGAAACCAGGCTTAATAGCGGTTAATTGTGAGAGGGATCTTGGAGTCTTAGTGGACAACCAGTTAAATATGAACCAGCTGTGTGCGGCGGCAGCCAAAAAAGCCAATGCAATCCTAAATTGCATGAACAGAGGGATACAGTCAAGATCAAGGGAGGTACTAATACCACTCTATAAAGCCTTAGTAAGACCACACTTAGAGTACTCCATCCAGTTTTGGTCACCACGATGTAAAAAAGATGTTGAGACTCTAGGAAGAGTGCAGCGGAGAGCAATCAGGATGATTAGGGGACTGAAGGCTAAAACATATGAAGAACGGTTGCAGGAACTGGGCATGGCTAGTCTAGTGAAGAGAAGGACCAGGGGAGACATGATAGCATCTTCCAATATTTGAGGGGCTGCCACAGAGAGGAGGAAGGGGGTCAAGCTATTCTCCAAAGCCCCTGAAGGCCAGACAAGGAATAATAGATGGAAACTGATCAATGAGAGATTCAACCTGGAAATAAGGAGAAACTTTCTGACAGTGAGAACAATCAACCGGTAGAACAGAAATTGCCTTCGAAAGTTGTGGGAGCTTCATCACTGGAGGCTTTCAAGAAGAGACTGGACTGCCATCGGTGCAGGGTCTCCTGCTTGGGCGGGTGGGTTGGACTAGATGACCTCCAACTCTGTTAATCTAATCTAAACCGTGCAGCTGCTGTCTTATTAACCAGCTGCAGCTTCTGCATACTCTTCCAGGGCAGCCCCACAAAGAGTGCAATGTAGTAATCCAGCCAGGATATGGCTAAAGCATGTGTGACTCTGCACAGGGTTCCTTGACCCCGGAAAGGACACAATGGGCACACAACCCCGGTTGTGCAAAATATTTCCTGGCTCTCACACCCTCCTTGTCCTCTCTTTCGCCTTCTTCCGGAAAATTCTAAATTTGGACAGTTCAGAAATGGTTTGACAGTCTTTTGCCCTGTTACAGCTGGTCCTCGACTTACGACCACGAGCGAGCCCAGAATTTCCGTTGCTAAGAAGGACAGTTGTTTAGCGAGCTTTGCCCTATCTTATGACCTTGCTGGCCCCAGTTGTTAACTGAATCACTGACGTTGTTAAATTAGTCCCATGGTTGCTAAGTGCACCTGGCTTCCCTTGTTGACTTTGCTTGTTAGAAGGTCACAAAAGATGGTCACGTGACCCGGGGACACAGCAACCGTCATAAACTGAAATGTATAGGGTTTCCTGACTAAGCAGGGGGTTGGACTAGAAGACCTCCAAGGTCCTTTCCAACTCTGTTATTCTATTCTATTCTATTCTATTCTATTCTATTCTATTCTATTCTATTCTATTCTATTCTATTCTATTCTATTCTATTCTATTCTATTCTATTCTCTCCTCTCTCTCTCTCTCCCTCCCTCTCTTTCTCTTTCTCTTTCTCTTTCTCTTTCTCTGTCTCTGTCTCTGTCTCTGTCTCTGTCTCTGTCTCTTTCCTCTCCTCTCCTCTCCTCTCCTCTCCTCTCCTCTCCTCTCCATTCCATTCCATTCCATTCCATTCCATTCCATTCCATTCCATTCCATTCTATTCTATTCTATTCTATTCTATTCTGTTCTATTCTATTCTATTCTATTCATTCCCTTCGCTTCCCTTCTCTTCATTCCATTCCCTTCCATTATATTCCAAACAGGAGCCAGTTGCGAATTTTGATCACATGACCATATAGATGCTGTAATGGTCATAAGTGTGAAAAACGGTCGTTCATTTAGTGCCATTGTAACTTTGAATGGTCACTAAATGAATGATTGTAAGCTGAGGATTACTTATATTGCCTCTCCTCCTCTTTCTCCATTCTGTTTGCTTGCCAGTTTCACAACCTCCTCTTCTCCTTGAAGAAGGTGGACTGACCCACCCGGAACCCCATAACTAGCCCAACCCCTTCCCCACAACCCCCCCCCGGTCCTCTTCTGCCTGCCATCTGGGTCAGCCCTTGTCCCATTTGCCATTGTCACCCTGCTAGCCTCCTAACCTAGACGATGAAGAAATCTCCCTTTGTCCTGGAGACGGATGATGGTTGCCTTGGAGAGGATCCGAACGCAGCCACGAAGGGGCCAGCTGGGACGGACCATGGACCGCCACCCTTGGAGTCCCGTATACAGGAGGAAGCCCCTCCCCCCCCCAAGATTCGGTTTAATCCGAATTACCGGCCAGGACTCATCACGTAAGTCATTTATCACTGATACTGGTGAGAATTATTTTGCAGATTTTCACCACCAGAAAGAATTTTGCGTTGATCTCTGTCAAAGGTTTATGGGTTGCTTTGCGGTCCGGTGCAGGAATCTTGGGCTTGGGTTGGACTAGGTGACCTACAAGGTCCCTTCCAATTCTGTTATTCTGTTACCTTAAAGTGACACATGACACAATGGTTCATTTTTATCATTTGTTTCCTGCCTTTGTTATTTTTACAAATTACTCAAGATGGTGAACACATCCAACGCACCTTCCTTCTTCCATTTGCCCCCCACCCAACAACAACCCTGTGGGTTGGGCTGAGAGAGAGAGGGACTAATGTGCTGAAGCTGACCAGGCTAAGGACTAGCCCAGTGGCGGGTTCCTAATTTTTTTACTACCACTGTGGGCGCGGCTTATTTTGTGGGTGTGGCTTGCCAGCCATGTGACCGGGTGGGCGTGGGCCTCGGGAGCTTGGCAGCGGCCAGAGAAGCGGGGGGGGCATTGCCCACCTGCAACGCAGCCCCCCGCAGCGGGAGCAGCAAGACCGCGGCAGCAGTTCTTCTAGGAGGTTCACCCAACCAGCTTTTGTGCCTAAGGCAGGACTAGAATTCACCATCTCCTGATGATTGGCCCAAAGGCACCCCGTGGCTTTCATGCCTAAAGCAGGACTAGAACTCAATGTCTCCTGGTAATTGGCCCAAGTTACCTAATTGGCTTTCATGCCTAAGGCGGGAGCAGAACTCACCATCTCCTGGTGATTGGCCCAAAGGCACCCAGTGTCAGGGTTCCAAATAGCATACAAAACTAAATCAGAGTCCGAGGCAAAGTATTCCTCAAAGTTGCAATTTATTAGCAGAGCCATGTTGGCACATCTGGGAGAAACCCGAATCTGAAGTCCTCGGGGTTTCTCCACCCAGTTGAAAGTTCAAGCCCTTGAGGGATGTCTGCATGTAGCCATAACAAATTCCTTCTAGATTGTCAAGGTCATCCTTTGTCCTTTGCACTCCTGCACCTGCACGGAAGGAGATGGGAGTTGCTACCAAGTTGGCAGATGAAGATGGGTCAACGTGATGGACTTGGGGGTGTGGGGACTCATGCGATTCCCCCTCCCAAATTCCCACAGCTAAAAATACATTTTAAAATAGCATAAAGTGTGGCAGGCAAACACGCCAAGTAAAACGGCTTCGGCCTGACACCCAGCTGGCTTTCATGCCTAAAGTGAAACTAGAACTCACAATCTCCTGCTTTCTAGCCTGGTGCCTTAATCCCTAGGCTAAATTTGCTCTCATAATTACAGAAAATAAATGCAATCTACCGTATTTTTCAGAGTATAAAACACCCTTTTCCTTCCTAAAAGAGGCTGAAAATTTGGGTGCGTCTTATACTTCGAATGTAGCCCCGCCTACCTGCCGACCCCTACCCTTCGGCCCCCAGGCATCCTCTTCCTGGCTGCAGAGATTGCCACCGACAATGGCTTGTGTTTATGGGCTCCGCGCGTTGTGTTTTCAGCCTCCAAACGCTCGACGCGCAATGGCTACCCCGGAACAGCTGCTGCCTTCTCTTACCCCTTCCACGCTTTGCCTGCTTTAGTCACTGGAACTCTCTCCGATGATCAGCTGTTCTTTTGAAGCTGTTTTTCAGACCCAACACAAGATCTTCCATGCTTTGCCTCTCTTTCTAATTGCTGCTCCCTCCGACGATCAGCTGTGCTTTAGAAGTACAGCTCCAACCAGTGCCAAGCTCAAAACCAGCGAGCGAACTAATGTGCTGAAGTTGACCAGGCTAAGGACTAGCCCAGGGCCGGGTTCCTAATTTTTTTACTACCACTCTGTGGGCGTGGCTTATTTTATGGGTGTGGCTTGCCAGCCATGTGACCGGGTGGGCGTGGGCCTCGGGAGCTTGGCAGCAGCCGGAGAGGCAGGGGGGCATTGCCCACCCGCAACGCAGCCCCCCGCAGCAGGAGCAGCAAGACTGTGGCAGCGGTTCTTCTAGGAGGCTCCGTCGGGCCTGAATGCTTCTCCCCATTCGATGATCCTAGGCTCCTGCCGCCCGTTCCCCCTCCCCTCAGCAGCTCGAGAAGCTTTGAACGTGCGAAAATGCCTGGGATCATCACCGTGAGTTCGTGGCTTCTCAGACTGCTGAAGGGAGGGGAACTGAGATAGATCCTGCTGCCCATTCCCTCTCCCCTCAGCAGCTCGAGAAGCTTCCCTCAGCCTCAGATAGCTCCTGCTGCCCGTTCTTTCAGCGTCTCATGCGCTCCCTCAGCCATCCTCCCCTGCTTGGACTCACTGTGGGGTAGGAAGGCAGCGCATGCGTAGTGCCGGAAGCTCGGCTTCTGGGCATGCGCAGAAGAAATTTTTTTAAAAAAAATTTGTTTTAAAAAAAATGGCGGCACCCAGGCACCGGCAACCGACCGCACTGGTACTATGATGTCACCAGCGGGCCGCTACCGGTGCTAATAGAGTGGACCGCACTGGTAGGAACCCACCACTGGACTAGCCAGATGAATACCTGGTAAGCAGAATCTCCCCTCCCCCTATTTTCCTCCCCCAAAACTAAGGTGCGTCTTATACTCCGAAAAATACGGTATATAGAAATAAAAAAATGTGACCATCTCTCAGCTGTAACTGATTGGCAACGATTGTGTCAAGAATACCTAAACTGTTTATATGCCAACTTGGGGTTTTATGAAGTGGTGTTTTCGCAACAGGGGTGGGTTCCAATTTTTTTAACTGCCACTCTGTGGGCGTGGCTTATTTTGTGGGCCTGGCTTGATGGTCATGTGATGGTGGGCGTGCCTTCGTGGTCATGGGACTGGGCGGGAGTGGTTCGGCAGTCATGTGACTGGGTGGGCATGGCTTTGCGGTCATGTGACTGGGTGGGGGGGTTGCTGGGTGGTCATGTGGCTGGGTGGTCATGTGACTGGGTGGGCGTGGCCAACTTGACGTCACTCACGTAGGCCTGGCCTCTCCTCGCCTCAAAGGCCTCAACGAGATACAATTTCCCTATTTACTACTACTGAACATCCAAAATATACTATTTAATCCTATGTATATATGCCATATGTGTACATACATATTACACACAGGCACACAAAAAGATACATTATCTACTATATATATTGTATGTGTATACACACACACACACACACACACACACTGCTTGATTCTTCCTCCCTACTCCCCTCCCTTTCCTTGTGTGTCATGTCCTACAAATTGTAATTTGTAGGGCATGGACTGTCACATTATTTTGCTATGGCTCAGAGAAATAAAAGAACATCTGTCCAATAATAAGTTTGCGAAACAAAAGTCTTAATTGCCTAATATTTGGGCCAGCCCTGCAGGCAAATGTGAAGCTGCTACCGTTATGAATGTGATCAAGCAAATAAAATGGTTACTGGCGCATATTCCTGCAGCGGATGAGGGGACCTCTGAATGAACCTTGCGGTCTTTCTGGGGAGCACTTTAGAGAGCCAGTGGACCAGAAGACCAAATCCCACCTGGATCCTTTCCCTTTCCTTTCTCTTCCACAGACCAGACGATGCAAACCGCTTCAACAGGAAACGTATTTTTCAAGCCGTGGCTGCTGGAGATCCTGAACCGCTTAACGGCCTAAGCGATTATCTGCGGAGAACGTCCAGCTTCCTCACCGACACCATATATAGAGGTAGATCGCTTCTTGCTGACTCTTGTGCCTTTATATCGGTGTAAAAAAAATGGATAAGCTTTATAAAACCACCAACAGAAGGGAATATTTGCAGCTCAGGGTGGAACCGTGGGGCCCTTGGTGTTCTCTCAGCTTGGTGGTTTCCTTGCAGACATTTCGTGACCCAGCTAGGTAACATCATCAGTGCTAGAAGACAATGCGGGTTGAGAAGAGGAGGAGGAGGGGGAGGAGGAGGAGAGGGAGGGGAGGGGGAGGAGGGGGAGGAGGAGAGATGTGGATCATTGGTGCTCTCTGAGCTCAATGGTTTTCTCATGACCCAGTTAGGTAACATCATCAGTGGATGATGTGGAGGAGGAGGAGGACTACTGTGTGGTCCTTGGTGCTCTCTGAGCTCGGTGGTTTTCTTGCAGATGTTTCATGACCCAACTAGGGAACATTATCAGTGCCAGAAGGGAGGAGGAGGAGGAGGAGGAGGAGGAGGACTATGGGTCATTGGTGCTCTCTGAGCTCGGTGGTTTTCTTGCAGATGTTTCATGACCCAACTAGGGAACATTATCAGTGCCAGAAGGGAGGAGGAGGAGGAGGAGGAGGAGGACTATGGGTCATTGGTGCTCTCTGAGCTCGGTGGTTTTCTTGCAGATGTTTCATGACCCAACTAGGGAACATCATCAGTGCTAGAAGGGAGTATGGGATTTGCCTACATTAAACCACAGCCTAATCAAGGAACCACCAAGAACACTCCCACCAACACTGACAGGGAAATCCAGTGGTATATATCCCAATGAATTCTGGGAGTTGAAGTCCAAAGTGGAGAAATACTGCTTTAGGAAGATGGAAGATGGAGCGGGCATCACCCAAGCTTCCTTCCTTCCCTGGGCTTCTTTCTTCCAGATGGGAGGACAGGCAAGACCTGTTTGATGAAGGCCTTGCTCAATTTGAAAGACAGGCAGAACCCCACCATCCCTGTGCTCTTGGAGATAGACAAGGAGACCGAGAACTCAAAGCCTTTGGTCAACGCCGCTTGCACTGACGACGACTACAAAGGTAAGACTCCTTCTTGGGACGTTGAGGGTGGAGGACTCTGTTTTCTAGGGTGGGGTAGCTAGAAGGAGGTCTTCAATTTGGATAGGTTGGAACTTCCTTCCTCCCTTCCTCCCTTCCTCCCTTCCTCTTCCTGAAACCCAGCAGAGTTTAGCCCAACCAGTTGTTGTTGTTGTTGTTTGTTGTTTGTTGTTTGTTGTTTGTTGTTTGTTGTTTGTTGTTTGTTGTTTGTTGTTTGTTGTTTGTTGGTTGTTGTTGTTGTTGTTGTTGTTGTTGTTGTTGTTGTTCTTCTTCTTCTTCTTCTTCTTCTTCTTCTTCTTCTTCTTCTTCTTCTTCTTCTTCTTCTTCTTCTTCTTCTTCTTCTTCTTCTTCTTATTATTATTATTATTATTATTATTATTATTATTATTATTATTATTCTCCTCCTTCTCCTCCTCCTTCTGCTTCTCCTTCTCCTTCTCCTCCTCCTCCTTCTCCTCCTTCTCCTCCTCCTCCTTCTCCTTCTCCTCTTGCAATATCTTATGGAAATCCCATAATATTTTAGCCAACATGTATTTAACCATTATGCATTTAATCAATTTCAATGGCCACCCATATTAACATAACAAACTTTTGTTCATTGTTGAATAGAGAGCCAGGGATGTGATCGCAAAAGTCAAGATGGCCACCATCACCACAGAGGACCTTAAGAGGACAATTCCTTCCTTCCTTCCTTCCTTCCTTCCTTCCTTCCTTCCTTCCTTCCTTCCTTCCTTCCTTCCTTCCTTCCTTGTTGCCTTCTTCTCGCTTGCCTCCTCCTCCTCCTCCTTCCTCTTCCTCTTGGTTCTTCTTCATCCTCTTGTTCCTTCTTCATGGCCCTGTGGCGGCTGCCATCTTGACTGTTTTTGATCTAAACTTTGGAAACCCCTGATAAACCCTTCCATCTTTCGCCGGTGCCATTTCTCCCCTTCTCTGCAGGCCACACAGCCCTCCACATCGCCATTGAGAAGAGGAACTTAGATCTTGTGAAGATCCTGGTGGAGAACAAGGCTGATGTCCACGTGAAGGCTTCTGGTCATTTCTTCCAACTGCACCGCAAAGGGGCCTATTTTTATTTTGGTATGGCAGCAGGAGAAAACTCAGGTTTCATTCCACAGAGATACAAGTGGGTTCCCACGGAGGTTTTGAGGGCCAAGTGAAGTTTTTAAAAGCCAGATGAGTTTTTACATGAAACTCATCGAATTCGGTACCCAACGCATTTTGACACGAAATTTGTACTCATTTGGTATTCAATTCACAAGCCAGAACTTGTCGGTGTTGGTTTTTATTTGTGAGATTTATATATCGCCTCACAGTGCAAGCACTCTCTAAGCGGTTTACACCAGTAAGCAATGTATATTTATATTGCCCCCAACAATCTGGGTCCTCATTTTACCTACCTCGGAAGGATGGAAGGCTGAGTCAACCTTGAGCCTGGTGAGATTTGAACCGCTGAACTGCTGATCACAGTCAGCTTAAGTGGCCTGCAGTACTGCACTCTAACTGCTGCGCCACCTCGGCTCATTCCATTATTCCTTAACAGGAAAAATTCGTTTGTCGTCCTCTTCTTTTTGGTATTCGAGGTGGCGCAGTGGTTAGAGGCACTACTGCAGGCCACTTTAGCTGACTGTGCTCCACAGGTCAGCGGTTCAAATCTCACCTGCTCAAGGTTGACTCAGCCTTTCATCCTTCTGAGGTAGGTAAAATGAGGACCCAGATTGTTGGGGGCAATATAAATATATACATTGCTTACTGGTGTAAACCGCTTAGAGAGTGCTTGCACTGTGAGGCGGTATATAAATCTCAAAAATAAATAAATAAAATAAATAAATAAATATTCATCATTTTTGGTACTCATTGCAGCTCCTGGAATAAATTAGCAATGAGTATCGAGGTACCATTTTAATTGGAAAAGTTTTGAATTTCTGAGAATGGGTAAATTGTGTAATGTGAGCGTAGTAAATCAGGCGAAGAGCCAAACTTCCAGTAACTCTTGTTTATTTAAGATAAGGATCAGGGGTGGGTTGCCTGTTCTTTGCGCTGCTGGTGCGCTGCGCACGCATCACCATGTTTCGGCGCGCACGATTTTGCTTCCTGCGCATTTTTGACCTTCTTGAAGACACCTTTGATAACTAAGCTACATAATCAAGAAAAGTTTATTATTTTTTGCGCGGAAGCAAAAAATCACCAAAATCTCGCACGCACGAGCGTCCCCTCACGAGATTTTGCTTTCGCACATGCACAGAAAGCAAAATCAGCCCAAAAATTCCCCCCAAAAAGATGGCACCGCGCGACAGACCAAGGAAGACGGCACCAGAGCGGTCGCGTGCAAATAGCGCCATCTGCTGGCCGCTACCAGAATGACAGAGTGGACCGCACCGGTAGGAAGCCACCACTGATAAGGATTCATTATAAACCAACAACCCGTTCCCGGCTGATAAAACCCTTTTAAAGGCACTGTCAGCCAAGTAACCAATATCATTAAAATACGTCTCGCACTTGCGCAGCAGGAGGATAAGCCTCTGCTCGCACCTGCGCAATCATAACAAATTGGGTAAGATGTTCTCCTTATAGCCAGAATAGGGGTGGGAGGGTGGAAATTTTGGCTGATTTTCAAGTAGTCTTCGACTTACAATCATTTGTTTAGTCACAGTTCAAAGCTACAACGGCACGGAAAAAAGGGACTTATGACCGTTTTCACACTTACGACCGTTGCATGACCCATGGTCATGTGATCGAAATTTAGACGCTTGGCAATTGGTTCATATTTATGATGGTCACTGTGTCTTGGGGTCACATGATCCCCTTTTGCGGCCTTCTGACAGGCAAAGTCAATGGGCAAGCCAGATTCATTTAACAACCATGTTCCAAACTTAACAATTGCAGTGATTCACTTAACAACGGTGGCAAAAATGGTAGCAAAATGGGGCTAGATTCATTTAACAACCATCTTGTTTAGCAACAGAAATTTTGGGCTTTGTGGTTGTAAGTTGAGGGCTACTTGTAGCCATTATTCCACTGTCTCTCAACCTTGGCAATTTTAAGATGGGTGGACTTCAACTCCCAGAATTCCCCAGGCAGTATGGGTGACTTAAAGACCTGTGGACTTCAACCTTGGTCACTTGAAGACCTGCTGTCTGGGGAATTCTGGGAGTTGAAGTCCACAGAATAGAATAGAATAGAATAGAATAGAATAGAATAGAATAGAATAGAATAGAATAGAATAGAATAGAATAGAATAGAATAGAATAGAATTCTTTATTGGCCAAGTGTGATTGGACACACAAGGAATTTGTCTTGGTGCATATGCTCTCAGTGTACATAAAAGAAAAGATACATTTATCAAGAATCATAAGATACAACACTTAAGGATTGTCATAGGGTTCAAATAAGCATAAATCGTAAGGATACAAGCAACAAGTTACAGTCATACAGTCATAAGTAGGAGGAGATGGGTGATAGGAACGATGAGAAGACTAATAGTAATAGTAATGCAGCCTTAGTGAAGGTCTTACAAGTGACCAAGGTTGAACACTGTTGGGGTGAGAATAATATTTCATAGAGGCGATTTAGATCTTTTCTTGGAATTCAGACAGTTAGAAATAAAGCCGAGATTAAAGTCTAATAGAAAATATTTATTTCGGTACAAAAACAATAAATCCTGAATAAACTACATTGTGCTGAGTAACACGACCGTTCAGGTCAACAGCTAAGGCAGAAGAGAATTAATGGTGGTTTAGGAATGCACACATGCGCACTCATCATATCACGTGTTCTGCCTGTATTGGAATGTACCATAATATTAGGATAGGGGTGCATGGCCCTGCATAGACATACAACTGACAATATTCACTACGTGACAATCACCTCTGATCTAGATGGTCAATGAAACCTTGGCCCATCGTCCCCTCTCTTCCAGGTGAACTTCCTCTCTCCTTGGCTGCTTGTACCAACCAGCCAAAGGTGGTCATGTACCTCCTGGATAACAAGGCCAGGCTGACTGAATACGATTCCATGGGAAACACTGTCCTCCATGCGCTGGTGATGGTGGCCAACGACACGAAGAAGAACACCAAGTTCGTGGTCAATATGTACAACATGATCCTGAGGAAAGGAGCTGAGATTGACCCTTCCTGCAAATTGGAAGAGATTGTAAACAAGGAACAGCTGACCCCTTTGAAGCTGGCTGCCAAGACTGGGAAAGTCGAGGTAATCTCGCCAAGATATGTAGTCCTCGACTTATAACCATATGCTTAGGAGCAGTGGTGGGTTCCTACCGGTGCGGTCCACTCTATAGCACCGGTAGTGGCCCGTTGGTGACGTCACAGTACCGGTGCGGTCGGTTGCCAGTGCCAATTTTTTTTAAAAAAATTCTTCTGCACATGCCCAGAAACCGAGCTTCCAGCACTGCGCATGCGCTGCCTTCCTACCCCACAGTGAGTCCAAGAAGGGGAGGATGGCTGAGGGAGCACGTGAGATGCTGAAAGAACGGGCAGCAGGACCTATCTCAGTTCCCCTCCCTTCAGCAGTCCGAGAAGCCACGAACGCGCGGTGATGATCCTAGACATTTTCGCACGTTTGAGGCTTCTCGAGCTGCTGAGGGGAGGGGGAATGGGCGGCAGGACCTATCTCAGTTCCCCTCCCTTCAGCAGTCCGAGAAGCCACGCCCACCTGGTCACATAGCCAGCAAGCCACGCCCACCCAGTCACATGGCCGGCAAGCCACACCCACAAAATAAGTCACGCCCACAGAGTGGTAGTAAAAAAATTAGGAACCCACCCCTGCTTAGGAGCCATTTGAAGTACTAATAACAGAGAATATTTGTAGCTCAGGGTTGAAATGAGGGGTCCTTGGTCAAGCTCAGAGAGCACCAAGGAACCCCTCAACCATTTGAAGTTACAATGGTGTCAGGCCGAAGCCATATTTTATTAGAGGCTTTGGCCTGCCACACTTGATGCATTAGAATGTATTTGTGCTGTGGGAATTTGGGAGGGGCTGTTGCATGAGCAATGTAGACATGTAGCCATAACAAATTCCTTGTTACAGATTAACAGAGTTGGAAGGGACCTTACAGGTCATCTAGTCCAACCCCCTGCCCAAGCAGGAGACCCTACATCTGCCTCTACTTAGGATTGAACTCACTTTTAGGCTTTCAAGGTCATCCTTCGTTCAGCACCTGGCCGGAAGCTGATGGGAGTAACGGACACGTTGGTAGGAGGAGACTGGTCAACGTGATGAACTTGTGGGTGTGGGAACAAGGGAATGAACTTTAAACTGGGTGGAGAAACCCTCGTAGCTTCAGATTCGGGTTTCTCACAGATGTGCAAACATGGCTCCGCTAATAAATTGGAATGTTGAGGAATACTTTGCCTCGGACTCTGATTTAGTTTTGGATGCTATCTGGAACCCTGACAATGGCATTGAAGAAAGGGACTTAGGGCCATTTTTTCACACTTACGACCATTGCAGCATTCCTGTGGTCATGTGATCAAAATTCAGACCTTTGGCAACTGACTCATATTATGACGATTGCGGTGTCCCCGGGGTCATGTAATCCTCTTTTGCGACCTTCGGACAAGCAAAGCCAGATTCATTTAACAACCGTGTTACTCACTTCACCACTGCAGCAATTCACTTAACAACTCTGGCATGAAAGGTCTTAAAATGGGGCAAAACTCAGTGAACAACTGTCTTGCTTAGCAATGGAAATTTGGAGGCTCCATTGTGGTTGTAAGCCGAGGACTTCCCTGTACACAATCGTATTATTTGTATGACTTTGTTGTGGTGTTTGTGAGACGTCCCCTTGACTTCAATGTGGTTTCTCACATCTTCTTGAACTTGGAGACAAAGTAGAGAAAAGAGGTAATGGATCTAGTCAGGTGCAAGAGGATGGATCTAGTCAGGTGTCTGAGGAGACGTTTTCTTGATTATGTAGCTTAGTTATCAAAGGTTGTCTTCAAGAAGGTCAAAAATGCCAAGATGGTGGCTGGATACAGAGATCATTTTGACTTGACCTCTAGAGACACTCCTGTCACCAATTCAACCATTTTGGTCTCTCCAGATCCTCAAGTACATGCTCCACCGAGAGATGAAGGACCCCAAGTTCCAGCACCTTTCACGCAAGTTCACCGAGTGGACCTATGGTCCCATCCACGTCTCCCTTTACGACCTGACCTCCATCGACAGCTGTGAGGAGAACTCAGTGCTGGAGATCCTGGCCTACAGCAGCAACACTCCAGTGAGTGGGTCCAGTCAAGGATGATCCTTCTCAAGATCTTCTCTGCTCTTTTTCTCCTTCTCCTTCTTTTCCTCTTCCTCCTCCTCCCTCCCTCTCTCTTTTTCTCCTTCCCTCCCTCCCTCCTTCCTCTTTTTCTCCTCCCTCCCTTCCCTCCCTCCCCCCTTCCTCTTTTTCTCCTTCCTTCCTTCCTTCCTGCCTGCCTGCCTGCCTGCCTGCCTGCAGGAGCTGAGGTGGCGCAGTGGTTAAAAGCAGCACTGCAAGTTCAGCTGACTGCTAGTTTTATTTATTTATTTATTTATTTTTATTTGTGAAGTACATGTTGGTAATATACATAGATAAAACATTGTTTTATGTACTGATAAGCGGGAACATTAGGACAGGGACGGTAGGCACGCTGGTGCACTTATGCACGCCCCTTACTGACCTCTTAGGAATCGGGTGAGGTCAACAGTAGACAGTCTAAGGGTAAAGTTTTGGGGGTTTGGTGACGAAACCACAGAGTCAGGTAGTGAGTTCCAGGCATTTACCACTCTGTTGCTAAAGTCGTATTTTCTACAGTCAAGTTTGGAGCGTTTCACTTTGAGTTTGTATCTGTTATGTGCTCGTGTATTGTTGTGGTTGAAGCTGAAGTAGTCATTGACAGGAAGGACATTGTAGCAGATAATTTTATGAGTTATGGTTAGGTCATGCCGAAGGCGACGTAGTTCTAAGCTTTCTAAGCCCAGGATTTCAAGTCTGGTTGCGTAAGGTATTCTGTTGCGAGTAGAGGAGTGGAGGACTCTTCTTGTAAAGTATCTCTGGACACTTTCTAATGTATTTATGTCCGATATGCGGTGTGGGTTCCAGACAGATGAGCTGTATTCGAGGATTGGTCTGGTGAATGTTTTGTATGCTCTGGTTAGTAGTGTGATATTACCGGAGAAGAAGCTACGTAAGATTAGGTTAACAACTCTTGAAGCCTTTTTGGCGATGTTGTTGCAGTGGGCTTTGGCACTTAGGTCATTTGATTATGAGTATTCCAAGGTCTTTGACAGAGTGAGGGTCGTCTGTAAGGTCTTGACTTTTCAGCTTGTATTTAATGTTCTGATTTTTTTTGCCAATGTGTAGGACAGAGCATTTGTTGGTTGAGATTTGGAGTTGCCAGATGTTAGACCATTCTGACACAAAGTCTAGGTCTTTTTGGAGGATAGCAGTGTTGTCGGTGGTGTTGAAGAGTTTTACATCATCGGCGAAGAGAACACAGTCGCTTGTAATGTGATCGCAAAGGTCATTTATATAGAGTATGAAGAGTGTGGGTCCTAGTACGCTGCCTTGGGGTACACCGCTGTTAACAGGAACGGGGTTTGATAGGGCACTCCCTATTTTGACCATTTGTTGTCAGTTTGTAGTCATTTGTAGTTCAGCAGTTCAGCTGTTCAAATCTCACCGGCTCAAGGTTGACTCAGCCTTCCATCCTTCTGAGGTTGGTAAAATGAGGACCCAGATTGTTGGGGGCAATATGCTGAACTCTGTAAACCGCTTAGAGAAGGCTGTAAAGCACTATGAAGCAGTATATAAGTCTAAGTGCTATGCTAGTACTATGCTATGTCAGAATCCTTTCTGAAAAAGTTGGGTCAGGATCTTTTTAAAAAAAATTTATAAGGTACTTTATTCTATTAATTTTCTTTAAACTGCCTTGCAAATAAAGGACAGTGTTATCTTCATCCAGTTTCTAAATGTGGGTGTTTACATAAATTCAATGTTTTGCCCATACTGGTCTGGCCGGAAATTTCAGGAGTTGTATCTAGAGAGTGTCTCCAAACACTTCAGCAACCTAACACAACACAAGGGTCTCCAAATACTTCAACTTGGGATTCAATTTTGACCACTTTGGAGACCCCTGCTCTAGTGGGGACTGAAGACTGAGAATGCATGCTTTGAATCTCCCGTCCTTCTCTGTTAAGATATTTAACAATTTAGTAGCTGGAGCAGTGATGTTGTACAGTGAGCCAGGACACACAGTTGTGGTTGATTGTTTGAAGATTGCTGGCTCCTGCGTGAGCAATCTACGTTGTGATTGGTTGCTTTGGGTGTGGAAGGCATATTTCCATTTCCTCCCACCTTTTTCTTCTGTGTTCCCTGTTTGCTATGTGATTTACCTCATGATGCTCCTGCTGTGTCGATTTACCTCATGATGCTCCTGCTGTGTCGATTTACCTCATGATGCTCCTGCTGTGTCGACTTACCTCATGATGCTCCTGCTGTGTCGACTTACCTCATGATGCTCCTGCTGTGTTGATTTACCTCATGATGCTCCTGCTGTGTCGATTTTTACCTCATGATGCTCCTGCTCTGTTGATTTACCTCATAATGGTTCTGCTGTGTCGATTTTTACCTCATGATGCTCCTGCTGTGTCGATTTACCTCATAATGCTCCTGCTGTGTCGATTTACCTCATGATGCTCCTGCTGTGTCGATTTACCTCATGATGCTCCTGCTGTGTCGATTTACCTCATGATGCTCCTGTTGTGTCGATTTACCTCATGATGCTCCTGCTGTGTCTACTTACCTCATGATGCTCCTACTGTGTCGACTTACCTCATGATGCTCCTGCTGTGTCGATTTACCTCATGATGCTCCTGCTGTGTCGACTTACCTCATGATGCACCTGCTGTGTCGACTTACCTCATGATGCTCCTGCTGTGTCGATTTTTACCTCAAGATGCTCCTGCTCTGTTGATTTACCTCATAATGCTTCTGCTGTGTCGATTTTTACCTCATGATTCTTCTGCTCTGTTGATTTACCTCATAATGCTCCTGCTGTGTCGATTTACCTCATGATGCTCCTGCTGTGTCGATTTACCGCATGATGCTCCTGCTGTGTCGATTTACCTCATGATGCTCCTGCTGTGTCGATTTACCTCATGATGCTCCTGCTGTGTCGATTTTTACCTCATTATGCTCCTGCTCTGTTGATTTACCTCATAATGCTCCTGTTGTGATGATTTACCTTATAATACTCCTGCTGTGTAGATTTTTACCTCATGATGTTCCTGCTGTGATGATTTGCCCTCATGATGTGGGTGCAGGTTGTGGGATGGTTTCCAAACATTTTGTTGCCAGGCTAGGTAACATCTTCAGCGAAGTTTAGAGTTCCCATACACCTGAGATACAGATATTCACCACTATTACCTCATGATGCTCCTGCTGTATCGATTTACCTCATGATGCTTCTGTTTGCCTAACTACCTTGTTTGCTGTATATATAATTGGGAAATATATTTATTTATATAAAACTACAAGTTTGTGTCAGCGTCACTGACTCCATTTGGACACCAGCAACTCCACAATTCTATGACATTTTCCCTCCACAGAACCGGTACAAAATGGTGGTCCTGGAGCCTTTGAACAAGCTACTTCAGCACAAGTGGGAATCCTTCATTAGAAAAAGGTTTTTCTTCAGTTTATTCATCCACCTGATTTTCATGCTCATCTACACAGGCACTGCTTATTACCGGCCTCTAAATGGTGAGGTAACTATTTTTTAAACAAATGGATGCTTTTGGTAAAGAGAAGGGGGTGAATTTGAGTTAGTCCCTTTCTGTAAGTCCAACTCTCCCTCTCTCCCTCTCTCCCTCTCTCCCTCCCTCTCTCTCTCTCTCCCTCCCTCCCTCTCTCAAAAAAGGGAGAATACTACAGGTTCTCCTTGATTTACGACCACAATTGAGCCCAAAATGTATGTTGTTAAGTGAGTTTTGACCCATTTTACGACTTTTCTTGCCAAAGTTGTTAAGGGAATCACCGCAGTTGATACGTTAGTAAGTGAACTTGGCTTGTCAGAAGGTCACAAAAGAGGCTCACAGGGACCTTGGGACACAGCAACGGTCATAAATATGAGTCAGTTGCCAAGCGTGTCAATGTTGTTCACGTGATCATGAGGATGCTGCAAAGGTCAAGTGTAAAATGGTGATAAGTCAAAGCCGTTGTAACTTTAGTGAACAGTCACTAAACGAACTGCTGTAAGTCTAGGACTACCTGCATTGAACTCTGGGGGAAAAAGAAGGATAAAAAACGTAAACAAACTAATAGCAGTATCAGTCCAAAACAAAAATATGTTTCCAAAGGCTGATGGAGTTGTATTGATTTGTTTTATTTAAATAATGTGTTTGAAAGCCCTGCTACAATTCACAGGAGCCACCATGGCTTTGTTATAAGGAAATCACGCAAGACTAATTTCAACAACTTTAATAGAATTCTTAACTTAGTAGATAGGGGGAATGCTGTAGACATAGTTTACCTGGATCTTAGCAATGCTTCCAAACCTTTATCTCATGATAATCTCTTGCATAAAATGCTAAAATATAAACCCTACTACTGATAGACGCCCAGTGGGCTACATGGCTGCGCCTGGGGAGGAGATCTCGCCGGAGGGGAGGGAAGCCTTAAGAGGAGGACCTGGGTGGCTCCTGTGCATTTCAACATTTGCGTCAATGACTTGGGTGACTGTGCGGAAAGGGTTCATCTCTTTGTAAGTGACACAAAGCTGAGAAGGATGCAGATACTTCAGATGAAATATAGAAGATCTAGACCAGGGGTATCCAACCATGGCAACTTTAAGATTTGTGGACTTCAATTCCCATGGCTGGCTGGGTATTCTGGGAGTTGGAGTCCACCCCTCTTAAAGCAGGCTGGCTGGGGAATTCTGGGAGTGGAAGTCCACCCTCTTAAAGCATGCTGGCTGGGGAATTCTGGGAGCTGAAGTCCACCCCTCTTAAAGCATGCTGGCTGGGGAATTCTGGGAGTGGAAGTCCACCCTCTTAAAGCATGCTAGCTGGGGAATTCTGGGAGTGGAAGTCCACCCTCTTAAAGCATGCTGGCTGGGGAATTCTGGGAGTGGAAGTCCACCCTCTTAAAGCATGCTGGCTGGGGAATTCTGGGAGTGGAAGTCCACCCTCTTAAAGCATGCTGGCTGGGGAATTCTGGGAGTGGAAGTCCACCCGTCTTAAAGCATGCAGGCTGGGGAATTCTGGGAGTGGAAGTCCACCCCTCTAAAAACATGCTGGCTGGGGAATTCTGGGAGTGGAAGTCCACCCGTCATAAAGCATGCTGGCTGGGGAATTCTGGGAGTGGAAGTCCACCCTCTTAGAGCATGCTGGCTGGGGAATTCTGGGAGTGGAAGTCAACCCCTCTAAAAACATGCTTGCTGGGGAATTATGGGAGTGGAAGTCCACCCCTCTTAAAGCATGTGGGCTGGGGAATTCTGGGAGTGGAAGTCCACCCTCTTAAAGCATGCTGGCTGGGGAATTCTGGGAGCTGAAGTCCACCCCTCTTAAAGCATGCTGGCTGGGGAATTCTGGGAGTGGAAGTCCACCCTCTTAAAGCATGCTGGCTGGGGAATTCTGGGAGTGGAAGTCCACCCTCTTAAAGCATGCAGGTTGGGGAATTCTGGGAGTGGAAGTCCACCCCTCTTAAAGCATGCGGACTGGGGAATTCTGGGAGTGGAAGTCCTCCCCTCTTAAAGCATGCTGGCTGGGAAATTCTGGGAGTGGAAGTCCACCCTTCTTAAAGCATGCTGGCTGGGGAATTCTGGGAGTGGAAGTCCACCCTCTTAAAGCATGCTGGCTGGGTGATTCTGGGAGTGGAAGTCCACCCTCTTAAAGCATGCTGGCTGGGGAATTCTGGGAGTGGAAGTCCACCCGTCTTAAAGCCTGCTGGCTGGGGAATTCTGGGAGTTGAAGCTCTCCCATGTTAGAGCATGCTGGCTGGGGAATTCTGGGAGTGGAATCTCTCCCATCTTAGAGCATGCTGGCTGGGGAATTCTGGGAGTGGAAGTCCTCCCCTCTTAAAGCATGCTGGCTGGGTGATTCTGGGAGTGGAAGTCCACCCTCTTAAAGCATGCTGGCTGGGGAATTCTGGGAGTGGAAGTCCACCCGTCTTAAAGCCTGCTGGCTGGGGAATTCTGGGAGTTGAAGCTTTCCCATGTTAGAGCATGCTGGCTGGGGAATTCTGGGAGTGGAATCTCTCCCATCTTAAAGCATGCTGGCTGGGGGATTCTGGGAGTTGGAATCTACCCATTTTAAAGCTGCCAATGTTGAGGAACACCGCTCTGAAGGCTCTGCCATCTCCCCAACCTCGAAGTCCCTGTCCTTAGCCTGCTCTCTTCCTCTCTTTACAGCCTCTTGTTCCAACAACGGTGACATTCCCGAACTTAGCAAGACTTCTTGGAGCTGTGGTCGTTTTAATTGGTGGCATTTATCTCTTCGTTGCTCAGGTAGGATGTCCTTTTTTGTTTACGGCTCCTCTGACCACACATGCATTTTTTAATATATGTAGCCCTTGTCTTACAACAATTTGGTTAACAACCAAGGACGCAAAGGACCAGCTGTCTGCAAGGAGTATAAATCCTTCTATTCCCCACTGTCCTGTCAGAGCTGAAGAAGCTTCTTGGATGAGAAGCGAAAGGTCTTCAAAAGGAAAAACCAGAAAGTCCAGTTGCCTCTTGAAAAAAACACCTTTGGAACAGCATTGAGAAAAAGTGGCTTATGGCGGTTGCAGCATCCGGGGGGTGGGTGGGTGTCACATGATCTCCATTTGTGACGTTCCCAGCCAGCTTCCGACAAACAAAGTCAATGGGGAAGCCAACAAGGAAGGTGGCAAATTGCACTTAAACGGTTAACAACCTCACCGTTTAACAACAAATGTTCCGATCCCTATTGTGGTCATAAAATGAAGACTATCTGTATTCATACTTGTACTTCTGCCATTGATATGTGACCAGGGGTCTGTGCTGACCCAGCTCCAAAACATGATAAACCCTCTGTAGTTACCTAATTGTTCCCTCTATTAGGAGCGCCAGCAGCCCTGGCAAAAAGTTTCTCACCGCAGGCTAAGAAGTCCGGCCGGCCGGAAGATGAATAGTTGTCTGCCATATCTATTCATCTCCGCCCCCTGCCTTTTATCCCCAGAGCTAGGGTGGGGCTTCGCTAGCAGCGGTGGCTCTTCTGTCCCGAGGACCGGCCCATAGATTTCCACTGCTCTCCTCTCCTCTGCCTTCTGTTCGTCAGGCACTGGACCCAGCTGTTCCTCCTCTTCCTCATCAGCCACCTCCAGACCTGGGGGCTTTTGACTCTCCATCTGAGGGCTGACGGACTGCCCAG
>JALIGW010000001.1:3367843-3397843 GCA_023053685.1 Diadophis punctatus similis
TGCATTGAGCATCTAGATCAGAGGTGTCCAATTCTAGACCAGGCCAAATCCAAAAATGCCAGGGAATTTCTAGAGGCCTGACACTCTGACAAATCAGCCATCAATAAACACATGGACATTAACAACATCTATAGACTGTGCAAAAGAGACAATCAAACAGCCCAAAACAGAAAAAAAAAGACTCCAAAACCTCTCCACCAGTAATCACCTCCACCTACCCAGACAAGCAAGTCACAGAATATAAACTGACAGCAAACAGCACTCCTTACTAGCATTGATGATGTTACCTAGTTGGGTAATGAAACGTCTGCAAGAAAACAAGCAAGCTCAGAGAGCACCAAGGACCCTGCAGTCCCCTCCTCCTCCTCTTCCTCCTCAACCCCATTCCCTTCTAGCACTGATGATGTTACCTAGTTGGGTCATGAAACGTCTGCAGGAAAACAACCAAGCTCAGAAAGCACCAAGGATCCCTCATTTCAACCCTGAATTACATATATTCTCCTTTATTGAGGACAACCTGCATTTATTTAGTTCCTGCCCAGTTAGCAATCTCAGCAATGGAATAACCTACAAGAGTGATTTTCAAATTGGGCACCCTTTAAGATCCGTGGGTTTGGGGAGTTGACGTCCACCCATCTTAAAGGTGCCAAGTTTGAAAATGGCCTCTCTCCACATGGCTTCTCATTCTCGTTCCAGGCCATCTTGAGGGACCTTCTGCACTTCCTGATGGTTTACGTGATCTTCCTATTTGGCTTTGCAACAGGTGAGCGTCAGGGAGAGGCAGAGGTGAGCGTAGCCAAATGAAGCCCTTTCTCATTTCCACCTGAGCAGCAGGGGGGTCAAGGGTCAAGGGAAGCTTGGTCAAAGAGATGGTCCAGCAGGCCTGTTTTGAACCCCGAGAATCCTCTCTAGGACCGCGGGGCTGCAATGTACATTTATATTAGGAAAGATTTCTGCCGCAGGGATGCTTTAATTGGGCGTGAGGGGAGTTCAGTTTTGGAGCAGACAGAAGGTCCATCAGCTGAAGCCAGGTGGAGACACTTGTTGGAGGAGGGTGGCCATAGAAATCAAATCAATCAATCAATCAATTAATTAATTAATTAATTAATTAATGAGTGAATGAATGAATGAATGAATGAGCAAGTGAATGAATGAGTGAATGAATAAATGAATGAATGAAAGAGTGAGTGAGTGAGTGAGTGAATGAATAGGTGAATAAATGAGTGAATGAATTCATGAATTAATAAATCAATGAGTGAATGAATGAATGAGCGAGTGAATGAATGAGTGAATGAATGAATTAGTAAACAAGTGAATGAGTGTGTGAATGAATGAGCGAGTGAGTGAATGAGCAAGTGAATGAATGAGTGAATGAGTGAGTAAATGAATTAATAAATGAATGAGTGAATGAATGAACGAGTGAGTAAATGAATTAATAAATGAATGAGTGAATGAATGAATGAATGAATGAATGAATGAACGAGTGAGTGAATGGGTGAGTAAATCAATGGAATGAGTGAATGAATGAACAAGTGAGTGAGTGAATGAATAGGTGAATAAATGAGTGAATGAATGAATGAATAAATCAATGAGTGAATGAATGAATGAGCGAGTGATTGAATGAATGAATGAATGAATGAATGAATAGGTGAATGAAGGAGTGAATGAGTGAGTAAATGAATTAATAAATGAAAAGAATAGAATACAATAGAATAGAAGGGACCTTGGAGGTCCTCTAGTCCAACCCCCCTGCTTAGGCAGGAAACCCTACACTACTTCAGACAAATGGTTATCCAACATCTTCTTAAAAACGTCCAGTGTTGGAGCATTCACAACTTCTGGAGGCAGGCTGTCCCACGGATTAATTGTTCTAACTGTCAGGAAATTCCTCCTTAGTTCTGAATGAGTGTGTGAATGAGTGAAAAAATGAGTGAATGAGTAAACAAGTAAATGAGTGTGTGAATGAGTGAGTGAATGAATGAATGAATGAGTGAATGAGTGAGGGAATGAGTGAATAAATAAATAAATAAATAAATAAATAAATAAATAAATAAATAAATGAGTGAATAAGTGAGTGAAAGACACAGCTGTGCAGAGATGTTTAATCACTGGAGGTTTCTAACAAAAGACTGGACAACCCTTGGTCTGAAATAATAGAGGCCAGGGTCTCCTGCTTGAGCAGGGGGTTGGACTAGAAGACCTCCAAGGTCCCTTCCAGCTCTATTCTGAGTGATTGATTGAGAACATGCATTGAAGAATTCAGAGTCCAAATGTCTTGATTATCTTGATGCAAACAAATCTCAAAACTAAGATCAGTTGAAGAACGAATGATGCCTCCAAAGATCACCCAGCCGCTTTCGGTCTCCTGTCCTTCAAACGGAAAAGTTTCCCAAAAGTTTCCAGAGGAAGAATTTGAAATTTCAATGGCTCCTTTCAGCGCTCATCATTCTCACCGGGGGCGCTCCCCACTCCGCCCGCAACGCGTCTGTCCCGCTCAGCGACGACTCTAAAGACCAGGCCGTGTATTCGGGGCTCTTTCAGACTGCTCTGCTACTCTTCAAGTTCACCATCGGCATGGGTGACCTGGAGTACAACGAGAATGTAAAGTACAGCGACATTGCGATGCTGCTGGTCCTGCTCTTCGTCATCTTGACCTACATCCTCTTGCTCAACATGCTGATAGCCCTGATGAGCGAAACGGTCACCAACGTCTCCGGGTACAGCCAGAGCGTCTGGCAGTTGCAGGTAAGGCCCAGTGGTGGCTTCTAAATGATTTTGCTACCGGTTCGCGCTTGCGCGACGTTTCTGCGCATGCACAGAAGCGTCCTGGGTGGGAGGGCAAAGCCTCCCGCCACCGGCGCTACCAGTTCATGGACACAGAGACATGATTTTCTGAGCAAAACTGTTCCGAGCTAGGAAGAAATCTCTCTGGGTTGAGAAGAAGCCTCTGTGTTCAGAAGCCGCCTCCTCTTGGTCAGCTTGTGTTTATTCTTATCGCAAACTTCTTGTGTATACAATTACAAAGATTGACTTACCCCAAAGATTGCTAACCAGTAACAAGTTAATATCTAAAGAAACCTCTGAATCATACAGACAGACATGTCAAACATTTAGGTGAGCGCCTGATTGCAAGTTTAATCTTTTCCTTAAACAGGACAGAGAGCTGAGTAAATAATCTTTTCCTTAAACAGAACAGAGAGCTGAGTAAATAATCTTTACATTAAGCAGGATGTTCAGTCAATATTAACCAAGACAGGCATTCCACATTGTTCCGAGCTAGGAAGAAATCTCTCTGGGTTGAGAAGAAGCCTCTGTGTTCAGAAGCCGCCTCCTCTCGGTAAGCTTGTGTTTATTCTTATAGCAAACTTCTTGTGTACACAATTACAAAGGTACAAACCCCAAAGATTGCTAACTGGTAACAAGTTAATATCTAAAGAAACCTCTGAATCATACAGACAGACATGTCAAACATTTAGGTGAGCGCCTGATTGCAAGTTTAATCTTTTCCTTAAACAGGACAGAGAGCTGAGTAAATAATCTTTACCTTAAACAGGACAGAGAGCTGAGTAAATAATCTTTACCTTAAACAGGACAGAGAGCTGAGTAAATAATCTTTACCTTAAACAGAACAGAGAGCTGAGTAAATAATCTTTACCTTAAACAGAACAGAGAGCTGAGTAAATAATCTTTACCTTAAACAGGACAGAGAGCTGAGTAAATAATCTTTACCTTAAACAGGACAGAGAGCTGAGTAAATAATCTTTACCTTAAACAGAACAGAGAGCTGAGTAAATAATCTTTTCCTTAAACAGGACAGAAAGATGAGTAAATAATCTTTACCTTAAACAGGACAGAGAGCTGAGTAAATAATCTTTACATTAAGCAGGATGTTCAGTCAATATTAACCAAGACAGGCATTCCACATCGTTGGCAATGATTGATAACAACCTACAGGTTCTAAGAACCAGTCCGAACTGGGAGCAACCCACCACTGGTTAGGCTCCTTCCATTGGGACGGTGGCCATTTCTGGCCCAGCAGGGGCTTAAATGGAACCAGATTCAAATAACCAGTAGAAGAGAAGATTTGTAGCTTGGGGTTCAACTGTGGGGTCCTTGGTGCTCTCTGAGGTGGGTGGTTTTCTTGAAGACATTTCATGACCCAACTAGGTAATGTCATCAGTGCTAGAAGGAGTGGGTTGGAGGAGAGGAGGAGGAAGAGGAGAACTGTGAGGTCCTTGGTGCTTCGTAGTTTTCTTGCATACATTTCATGACCTTACTAGATAACATCATCAGTGCTAGAGGGGAGTGGGGTTGTGGAATGGAGGAAAAGGAGGACTGTGGGATCCTTGGTGTTCTCTGAGCTTGGTGGTTTTCTTGCAGACATTTCATTACCCAGCTAAGTAACATCATCAGTGCTAGAAGGGGTGGAGGGAGGAGGGGGAGGACTGTGGGGTCCTTGGTGCTCGCTGAGCTTGGTGGTTTTCTTTCAGACCTTTCATGACCCAACTGGGGAACATCATCAGTGCTACAAGGGAGTAGGGTTTGCTCTGTTTATATGCCAGTGACGTGCCCTGTCAGTGGGAGTGTTTTTGGTAGTTCCTTGATTAGGCTCTTGTTCATTGTTCAATTGTCTCACGTTCCCTAGTTCAGCCATGAAATGTCTGTAAGAAAACAATCAAGCTCAGAGAGCACCAAGGACTCCTTCATTGCCTTCCTCCTCCTCTTCCTCCTCCTCCTCCTCTTCCCTTCTTGCACTGATGACGTTACCTAGTTGGGTCATGAAATGTCTGCAAGATTACCAAGCTTTATCATATCTATCTATCTATCTATCTATCTATCTATCTATCTATCTATCTATCTATCTATCTATCTATCTATCTATCTATCTAATCTATCTATCTATCTATCTATCTATCTATCTATCTATCTATCTATCTATCTATCTATCTATCTATCTATCTATCTATCTAATCTATCTATCTATCTATCTATCTATCATCTATCTATCTATCTATCTTATATCTATCATCATCTATCTATCTATCTATCGTATCTACCATATCTATCTACCGTATCTACCGTATCTATCTATCTACCGTATCTATCTATCTACCGTATCTATCTATCTATCTTATCTACCGTATCTACCATATCTATCTATCTACCTATCTACCTATCTACCTATCTATCTTCTCTATCCACCCACCCACCCACCCATCTACCTGTACATCCATCCATCCATCCATCCATCCATCCATCCATCCATCCATCTAATCTACTTGTCTGTCTGTCTGTCTGTGTCTATCTCTCATCTCATCTCTCTCTCATCTCTCTATCTTTCTCTCCCCCCTTATATATATATGTGTGTGTGTGTGTGTGTATTTTCATTTATTTTCATTCATTCATTTTCATTCATTCATTTTCATTCATTCATTTCCTTTGTTTTCATTTATCAGCAAAAAATGTTACACATACAGACAATATAGTTTGTCGACTATAGAAAACTGCTTGGATGGCCCCAGGAGGGGCTGAAAGGCAAAAGGAAGCTGTGATGTTTCCTTCCATACACCAGGATGACTCGACAGGAAAAAAAATGTATAACCCTTTCCTGGTGAAGAGCTGATAGGGAAGAGAACCTTGTGGCCTTGAGATTAAAACTGCTGCCTTACAAGCAGACTGCCCAGGTTCAAATCCCACTAAGGGTATGGCTATCTGACAAGAGCAAAATAGCTTGAAATAGATCTATAATAGTCTCCCTTTATTTTCATTTATCAGCAAAAAATGTTACACACACATACACACACACACATGTATGTATACTGTATATCTCTACTTCTTCCCCTCTCCTCAACTCTGAACTACAAATATTCATTCTCTCTCTCTCTCTCTCTCTCTCTCTCTCTCTCTCTCTCTCTCTCTCTCTCTCTCTCTCTCTCTCTCTCTCTCTCTCTCTCTCTCTCTCTCTCTCTCTCTCTCTCTCTCTCTCTCTCTCTCTCTCTCATATATAAGCTCTGTTCACCAACCCGTCTCTTTGCAGAGAGCCATCGCTATTCTGGAGATAGAGAAAAACTGGATTTGGTGCTGGAGAAAAGCCCAGAGAGCCGGCTGTTACCTCCCCGTTGGCTCTGAGGACAACGAAGACCAGAGGTGGTTTTTCCGGTAAGCCTCACCACGTGCCCAATTGGGGTACGAACAAAACACGTCTTTTCGGAAATGGACCCTCCCTGGTTCTCTCCAGTATAAAGGGAGGGAGGGAGGGAGGAGGAGGGGGCCCTCTGAGACCTGCAAGGTTCTGTTCCTGCTACTTATCACTCTTTGGGGTCTTTTTCTAGAGTAGTAGAAGCAAACTGGGACGACTGGAACAAAAAACTCCATGCCCTGAGAGAAGACCCTCTGGGATCCAACCTCCTGGAGAAAGATTCCTCTTCGGGTAAGACGGGCGCCACAGCGGTGTCAGGAGTCGGTGCCCACACGGCTTTGTGACTTTCTAAGCTGTGGGTTGGTTCTTTTATGGAGTGAAGGTGTGGGTTCCGAACTTCCGTTTGGCCCGTATCGCCCTTTTTCGCTCTCCCCAGGCTTCAGGGGCTTTCCTGAACCCTGGGGAGAGCGGAAAACAGCCCAACGGGCCTACCGGAAGTCCGGAGGCTTCAGTGAGGCCTGTGTGCATGCGTGGGGGGGGGGCAGCGCGGGGGTTGTGCGCATGCACGGGAGGGGGAGGGCATTGTATTATGGGTGTGGGCCAGGGGTGGGTTATGGATCCTCTTGTGGCCGGTTCACTCAGGGTTGCGCCGGGCATGTGCGTGTGCTTTGCGCATGGGCACGCGCCCGCAGCAATAAAAAATAGCTTCTGCACATGCGCAGAAGCAAAAATTAGCTTCTGTGCATGCGCAGAAGCAAAATCCAAGATGGCGGCACCCACGGACCGACACCGACAGAACCGGCTCCGTGACATCATCACTGGTTTACTAATGGTTCTAAAGAACCGGTTAGAACCGGTAGGAACCCACCTCTGGTGTGGGCATGCGTGTGCACGCTATTGCGCGCGCGTGCACCCTTTTGGCACCCGAGCCAAAAAAGGTTCACCATCACTGTTATAAGCCCTCCCGCTTCTTGTACGTTCCCCTTTTCTCCTGCATTGTGTTATATGGAATCAGCAAAAATATTTATATCGCAGCATAATCATGTATATTTTAAGCACATCTGTTTCCCAGGTTTCCTGTTGGTGTTTCCGTTTTTGGCAAGCAAAATTGTTGCCATTCCCCTTTATGCAAAAACTCTTAGCCAACTTTAATGCAGCAATAACTGTAAAAGGCTAGAAGAGGCCAAAGTTAAGAGAGGGTATTAGAATACAGGGTATTCTGACCTCTACTTCATTAGATTAGGTGAATAATAGTACCTGTGAGAGGGATTTTGAAGTCCTATTGGACAATCACTTAAATATCAGTGGAACAGCTTGCCACCAGAAGTTGTGAATGCTCCAACACTGGACGTTTTTACGATGATGTTGGATAACCATTTGTCTGAAGTGGTGTAGGGTTTCCTGCCTAAGCAGGGGGTTGGACTAGAAGACCTCCAAGGTCCCTTCCAACTCTGCTATTCTATTCTATTCCAAATGAGCCAGCCATGTGCTGCAGTTCAGGGGTGGGTTCTAACTTACCTCGCTGCCGGTTCGCTTCCTCCCCCCGCGCATGCGCAGTGGCAATAATAATAATAATAATAATAATAATAATAATAATAATAATAATAATAATAATAATAATAATAATAATAATAATAATAATAATAATAATAATAATAATATATTAATTATTAATAATAATTATAATAATAATTATAATAATATCGGCACACTGGGTGCTGTGCCAAAAGACCTTAACCGGCATTTGAAAACAATAAACATTGACAAAATCACGATCTGTCAGTTGCAAAAGGCCACCGTACTTGGATCTGCGCGCATCATACGAAAATACATCACACAGTCCTAGACGCTTGGGAAGTGTTTGACTTGTGATATAGTGATACGAAATCCAGCATATAAATCTCGTTTGCTGTGTATTACATTTTTTGTGAATAAATAATAATAATAATAATAATAATAATAATAATAATAATAATAATAATAATAATAATAATAATAATAATAATAATGCCGAAAACAAGATGGCGACCGCATGCACAGTGCCGGAAACTCAGCTTCTGCGTATGTGCAGAAGAAAAAAACCCGGGGAAAATTTTCCCCCCCAAAATGGCGGCCTCCACGGATTGGCACCGACCGAACCGGTTCCGTGACATCATTGTGACGTCACCAGCGGGTCGCTACCGGTTCGGGGGAACCGGTCCGAACCGGGAGGAACCCACCTCTGCTGCAGCTGCCAAAAAAGCCAATGCAATCCTAGGCTTAACAAAGGGAGAGAATCAAGATCATTAATACCATTTTATAATGCCTTGGTAAGGCCACACTATGAATGATGGATCCAGTTTTGGTCTCTATATTCTAAAAAAAGATGTTAAAGGTGTAAAAAGGTCTCTATATTATATATTTTTTAAAAAGACTTAAGAAAGAGTGCAGAGAAGAGCGACAAAGATGAATAGAGGACGAGAGGCTAAAACATATGAAGAACAGTTACAGAAATTGGATCAGTGGTGGGTTCCTACCGGTGCGGTCCACTCTATAGCACTGGTAGCGGCCTGCTGGTGACGTCACAGTACCGGTGCGGTCGGTTGCCGGTGCCTGGGCGCCACCATTTTTAAAAAATTTTTTTTACTTTTTTTAAAAAAAATTTCTTCTGCGCATGCCCAGAAGCCGAGCTTCCGGCACTGTGCATGCGCTGCCTTCCTACCCCACAGTGAGTCCAAGCAGGGGAGGATGGCTGAGGGAGCGCGTGAGATGCTGAAAGAACGGGCGGTAGGAGCTACTCCATTCCCCTCCCTTCAGCAGTCCGAGAAGCCACGAACGCACGGTGACGATCCTAAGCATTTTCGCATGTTTGAGGCTTCTCGAGCTGCTGAGGGGAGGGGGAATGGGCGTCAGGACCTTTCTCAGTTCCCCTCCCTTCAGCAGTCCGAGAAGCCACGCCCACCCGGTCACATGGCCGATAAGCCACGCCCACCCGGTCACATGGCCAACAAGCCACACCCACAAAATAAGCCATGCCCACAGAGTGGTAGTAAAAAAATTAGGAACCCGCCCCTGAATTGGATACGTCTAATTTAGTGAAAAGAAGGACCAGGGGTGACATGATAGCCGTGTTCCAACATTTGAGTGGCTGCCCCAAAGAAGAGGGGCTCAAGCTATTCCCCAAAGCACCAGAAGGCAGGACAAGAAGCAACGGATTAAAACTAATCAAGGAGAGAAGCAACTTGGAGAACTAAGGAGAAATGTCCTGACAGTTAGAAGTGGAATGGTTTCTAATGGCTTCCCATCAGAAGTTCTGAGGTTTTTAAGAAAAGATTGGACAGCCATTTGTCCAAAATGGTATAGGTCTCCTGCTTGTGCAGGGGGTTGGACTAGAGGACCTCCAAGGACCCTTCCAGCTCTGTTGTCGTCATCGTCTTCTTTTCTTTTATGTACACGGAGAGCATATGCACCAAGAATTCCTTGTGTGTCCAGTCACACTTGGCCAATAAAAAATTCTATTCTATTCTATTCTATTCTATTCTATTCTATTCTATTCTATTCTATTCTATTCTATTCTATTCATTCTTCATTCCTTGTATTCTATTCTATTCTATTCTATTCTATTCTATTCTATTCTATTCTATTCTATTATTCTATTTTATTCTATTCTATTATTCTATTCTATTCTATTATTCTATTTTATTCTATTCTATGATTCTATTCTATGATTCTATTCTATGATTCTATTCTATTCTAGTCTATTATTCTATTCTATTCTATTCTATTCTAGTCTATTATTCTATTCTATTCTATTCTATTATTCTATTCTATTCTATTCTCTTATATATTGTAATTCTCTTCTCTTCTCTTCTCTTCTCTTCTCTTCTCTTCTCCTTCCTTCCTTCCTTCCTTCTTCCTCCTTCTGCCTTGGGGAACTTTACCTGCTATCCACCATGGCTCCATCAAACTGAAACACTCTCCGTCTCCAACCAGCTAGTCCTCGAATTACAACGCCTAATGACTGAAATTACAACAGACCGACCTTGAGGCTGGTTGCAACCCAATTCCCAAGTTCTGACAGTCGCTCCACCTGATTTTGGGAGCACGGCTGATTGCAGCTTTTTGCCGTCGTTGGCATATTTTACGATAGTTTCACCCAAATCTGGCACTGCGGGTTTGCTTAACGACAGTGGCATTTTCTTAACGACGACCGCACAAAAGGTCCCAAAACCAATGTATCTATTTTACAAACGTCATGTCTTGCGACTGCGATGGGCAGGTTCCATTATGGTCAGAAGGCGAGGACTAGCTGCCAGGAGTTTGTGGGGAGGGGGCCTCCCATGCTTCAGTTCCCAAAAATTCTGTACAGGTAGTCCTCAAATTACGACCACAATTGAGCCCCAAATTTCTGTGGCTAAGCAAGACAAGTGAGTTTTGCCTCATTTTACGACCTTTTTTTGCCACAGTTCTTAAGTGAATCACTATTAAGTTAGTCACACGATTGCTAAGCGAATCCGGCTTCTTTGTTGATTTGCCCGAAGGTCATAAAATGTGATCCCATGACCCTAGGACACTGCGACCGTCATAAATATGAGTCCTTTGCCGAGCCGCGTCTGAATTTTGATCACATGACTAGGGGGATGCTGCCATAGTCATACAGGAGAAAAATGGTCATAAGTCACTTTTTTCAGAGTCAGTCGTAACTTCAAATGGTTATTAAATGAACCGTTTGTAAGTGGAGGACTACCTGTACATGACTCTGGGGACACTGCGACCGTCATAAATATGAGTCCGTTGCCGAGCCGGGTCTGAATTTTGATCGCGGGACCGCAGGGATGCGGCAACATTTTTGTAAGTGTGAAAAAAAAAGGGCAGAACTCACTATTACCAGTGCCGTTGTAACTTTGAACGGTCACTATACGAACGGTCGTACGTCGAGGACTGCCTGTAAAAGAGGGCTAAGTGTGGCAACTTGTGGTAATTGCTCATTTCTTGACTTCCCTGTTACTCCAGAGCTGAAACGACGGGACTGGTTTGCTCGGGTGAAGTCGCGCTTCTCTTCATTGGTGGAGGAGGAAGACGAGCGGGAAGAACGGGTGTCGCTGCACAACTTAAGACCCTAGGAGGAGAGAGATCCCCCCCCAGTCCCTGGAGGGAAGGAGGGGTGAATGGAGGGGCGTCTCAGCCACAAAAGGACCGTCTTCGGGGGGGGGGGAAGGAGAGGGCGGGGGGGGGATTTGGTGCCTTTGGGAAGAATTCTGTCCCCGCCTCACTTAATGCAGCTCATAAGTTGTCTGGGAGTGAAACCCAACAGTTTAGCCCTCCTCCTCCTCTTCCTCTACTCCTCCTCCTCCCATTCCCCCTCATCCCCCATACCCCCTCTCCACCCTTCCCCTCTCCCCTCTCCTCATCCCCCTTCCCCTTGTCCTCCTCCTCCCATTCCCTCTCCCTTCTTTTTCTCCCCTCCCTTCTCCTCGTCCTCTTCCCCCTCTCCCTTCCCCTCCTCCCCCTTCCTTCTCCTCCTCCTCTTCCTCCATTTCTTCCTTCTCTTCTCCTCCTCCCATTCCCCCTCCCTCTCCTTCCCCTCCTCCACCATACCCCCTTCCATACCCTCCTCCCTTCCCCTCTCCCCTCTTATCCACCTTCCCCTTGTCCTCCTCCTCCTCCCATTCCCTCTCCCTTCTTCTCCCCCTCTCCCTTCTCCTTCTCCCCCTCCCTCCTCGTCCCCTTCCCCTCTTTTCCTCCTCCCCTCCCCTTCTCCTCCCCCTCCTCCTCCCCTTCCCCCTCCCTCTTCTCCCTTCCCCTTCCCCTTCTGCTCCTCGAAATGAACCACTGGCTCAAAGGTTGGTGCCCCCAAGTGAAGTTGGACTTCCTAGACGTGCCATTACCTACAAGAAGCGCTTCTGACCAGGGATGTGCTGCGTCTCCTAAGAACCGTATTTGGAAAACGACTGGCTCAACTTATCAGATGGACCTTAAACTAAAATGGAGGCGGGAGGGTGACCAAGCCTTAGGATCTTTAGGACCACCAAACCCCAAGCATAAACCCCAAGACCACCGATCCAACAAAGAGGTAAGGAGTGGATAGGAAGGAACAAAAACTCAGATGCAAACTACTGTAGGAGACGTAGGAAGTGTACTCAGGGTTAGCCATGAAGAGCTGGAGGCTTTTAAGAAGAGACTGGACACTCACTTGTCTGAAATGGTATAGGGCCGTGATGGTGAACCTATGGCAGGCGTGCCACAAGTGGCACGCGAAGCCATATCAATGGGCACACGAGCTCAGGTCCGGCGTGCATGTGTGCACCAGCCGGCTGATTTTCGGGCCTTCTGAGTCCATTGGGAGTCGGGAAACAGCCTGTTTTCAGTCTCCAGAGGGGGTGGGGAAGTCCGTTTTTGCCCTCCCCAGGCTCCTAGAAAGGCTCTGAAGCCTGGGGAGAGCGAAAAACGGGTGTGCCATCGCGTGCCGGGAGCGGTTGGGGTGGTGGTGTCACGCGCGCATGCATGGGGGACGCATGGAATTATGGGTGTGGGCACGCACACGTGTGCCCCACGC
Source organism: Diadophis punctatus similis (assembly GCA_023053685.1). NCBI lineage: Eukaryota > Metazoa > Chordata > Lepidosauria > Squamata > Dipsadidae > Diadophis > Diadophis punctatus. The sequence goes on from JALIGW010000001.1 coordinate 3,380,518, forward strand.
GCGCCCCCCTTTTGGCACGCCAATCAAAAAAGGTTCGCCATCACTGGTATAGGGCACAGGTGTCAGATGGATTGCAGCCTGCCTATTGAAAGGTGGGGGGGGGGGTGGGGAGGAGGAAGGGAAGTGGGTGCAATGAGAGGGAAGGTTGCCAGGGGTCAACATGAGGAAACTAAACCCAGCCTTGGACCTTCCCATGAGAGACTTTAGCTGCTTCAAGGACAATGCAGGAATGTCAGCTGCAGAGATAGGGGACTGTTTCCCAAAACAATTTATTTGCACTTAATTGGAGACTTGTTGAGGGTGTGTGTGTGTGTGTGTGTGTGTTTGGAGGGGGACATGGAAAGGTTATATTTTGGGCAGGGATGATTTTCACTTACCTTCCCTACCAGTTTGCAAATGTCCCACCCGCGATTTCTGCTACCGGTTCGGGTGAACCGGTCCGAACCGGCTGAATGCCACCTTTGACTTTGGGCGGGAAAACCTCAGATCCAGCTTTGCTTCCTCTGTAACCGCTTGGCTTTAGTAAAGTATACTTTTGGCTAACCATGGGTCTAAGAGTCTTGCTTTCTAACTGACCAAGTTGGGACAGCTGACAAATACTATCTCATCCTTATGCATATTTCTTTTTCAACTCCTATTCAACTGGGCATGCGAAGGGAAACTTCAATTCTCTGGATCTCTAAGATTAAATTACAGATACAAGGGACACCATTTTAATTTGGACTTCACCCCCAAGCAAGGAGCAAAATCTGTTCCTTCCCAGGTTGTCCAGACAACTGACTGTTGTCCATTCAAGATGGACAACTAGCTCTGGTTGAAGCAATGAATTCTTAAGGCGGAAAAACCTAGAACTAAGAAAAAATTTCCTGACAGTTAGAACAATCAACCAGTGGAACCGCTTGCCACCAGAAGTTGTGAATGCTCCAACACTGGAAGTTTTTAAGACGAGATTGGACAACCATTTGTCTGAAATGGTGTAGGATTTCCTGACTGAGCAGGGGGTTGGACTAGAAGACCTTCAAGGTCCCTTCCAACTCTGTTATTCTATTCTATTCTATTCTATTCTATTCTATTCTATTCTATTCTATTCTATTCTATTCTATTCTATTCTATTCTACTCTACTCTACTATCCTAAAATCCCCTTAAGAATTGGCCAATCAATTAATGAGCCAGGCCCTCATGTGAAAGCAGCCAGGTGAAGATTATTTTCAAATTTCAGATCCAGACAGATCTTAACAGATTAACAGAGTTGGAAGGGACCTTACAGGTCATCTAGTCCAACCCCCTGCCCAAGCAGGAAACCCTATATCTGCCTCTACCTAGGATCGAACTCAAAACCTCTTGATTGTGAGGCAAAAGCTCCACCTCTAGGCCACAGCAGCTGGTCAACCAATCAAAGCAAGGAAGTAACAAGCAGCAGAGAGAAAGCAGAGCTGCTTAACTCATTTTTTGCATCAGTCTTCATGCAAACAGAAACTATAGCCCAACCTACTAAAAACTTAACCATAAAAGACAGACAAAAATTAAAATTAAAATAAGCAAGAAAATGGTTAGAGAACACCTATCTGATCTCATCTGTCTGGAACCCACACCGCATATCGGACATAAATACATTAGAAAGTGTCCAGAGATACTTTACAAGAAGAGTCCTCCCCTCCTCTACTCGCAACAGAATACCTTACGCAACCAGACTTGAAATCCTAGGCTTAGAAAGCTTAGAACTACATCACCTTCGGCACGACCTAAGCATAGCTCATAAAATTATCCACTACAACGTCCTTCCTGTCAACGACTACTTCAGCTTCAACCACAACAATACACGAGCACATAACAGATACAAACTCAAAGTGAACCGTTCCAAACTTGACTGTAGAAAATAGGACTTTAGCAACAGAGTGGTCAATGCCTGGAACTCACTACCTGACATTGTGGTTTTGTCACCAAACCCCCAAAACTTTACCCTTAGACTGTCCACTGTCGACCTCACCCGATTCCTAAGAGGTCGTGCATAAGTGCACCAGCGTGCCTACCATCCCTGTCCAAATGTTCCCTCATCAGTACCCATCTTATGTACATCAACAATGTTACATCTATGTATATTACTAATACGTACTAACACGTACTTGACAAAATAAATAAATAAATAAATAAATGATTTTGAATATAAATCACCAGGACCTGATGGATTACATCCCAGAGTTCTGAAGGAGCTGGCAGATGTTATCTCAGAACCAACCTCTGTCTTGCACATTGGTAAAAAGAATCGGAACACAAAATACAAGCTGAGTGGACACGACCTTATAGACGACCCTCACTCTGTCAAGGACCTTGGAGTACTCCTATCTAATGATCTAAGTGTCAAAGCCCACTGTAACAACATCGCCAAAAAGGCACTAAGAGTTGTAAACCTAATTCCGAAGCCCGATGGCTGGTTTGGCCGCATCTATAGCACTTTACGCCTCTCGTTGCTTCGGGGCCCGGGGTCGCGGCTTGCTTTGTTTTGGATCGGCGGCCCAGAGGCCTTCTGGCCGATCTTTCACCCGGAAGTTTCTTGGGGTCTCGGGTCGCATGATCCAGGACAATGGCCGTGTTGTACCAGTCCTGGATCCGGTCCGGGACTCACTGGATGCTGCACGGCTTTCTCAGTTCTGGGTCAAGGGCGTTCCGGAATATGTGCACCAAGAGTCGCTCGGGCCAGTCTCGAACCTTCCCGGCCGCCCGTTGGAATTCCCACACCAAGATGCAAAAGAGAAATTTTCTTCCCTCCAGAAGCTGTGGGTGCTCAATCACTGGAGGTTTTTAAGAAGAGACTGGACAGCCATTTGTCCAGAATGATCCAGGGCAGGGGTCTCCAACCTTGGCAACTTTAAGACTTGTGGACTTCAACTCCCAGAATTCCTCAGCCAGCTGGCTGAGGAATTCTGGGAGTTGAAGTCCACAAGTCTTAAAGTTGCCAAGGTTGGAGACCCCTGATCTAGGTTTTTTTTTCCTTGATCAGGGGGTTAGACTAGAAGACCTCCAAGGCCTCTTTCAATCCTATGATTCTATGAAAGGTCCCGCTCTTAGTGTCCTTGATTAAAGCAATGGTCAAGGAGGCCCGATTTGAACTCCAAGCCCCGGCTCTGATGCTGGATTGGAATTTATATTAGGAAAGATTTCTGTGGCAAGTGTACCTTAATCAGGGTGGGGTGGGGATGGGGAGATTTCAGTTTTGAACAGACAGAAGGTCCATCAGCTGAAGCCAGGTGGAAAATTGAAATATGGGCGGCCATAGAAATGGAATGAATGAACGAAGAGAATTAATAAATTTATGAATGAATGAATAAATGAGCAAATGAATACATGAGTGAATGAGAGGGTGAATGAGTGTGAATAAATGAGTTAGTGGATGAATGAATGGATGAGTTAGTGAAAGAATGAATGAATGAGTGGATGAGTGAGTGGATGAATGAGTGAGTGAAGTGAGTGAGAGTGACTGAATCAGTGAATGAAGAAATGATGAGTGAGTGAACAACTGGATGAATGAGTGAGTGGATGAATGAGTGGAAGAGCAAACAAAATAAATGAATAAATGAGTGAGCAAATAAATGAGTAAGTGAATGAGTGAACGAATGAATGGGAGGATGAATGAGTGTGTGAAAGAGTGAGTGGATGAATGAGTGTGACTGAGTGAACAAAATGAATGAATGAATGAATGAATGAATGAAAGAGGATGAATGAATGAGTGGTCTGACAGTTGTTGATTTGATTCTCCAACTCTAGGGATTATTTTTTTCTACTCTTCTTCTAGAATGTTCTTTCCATTATTTTGCCTCCTGCAGCATAATAAAAAAAATGCAAACCTTGGCTGACCAATCTTTTTGAATTGGTCCTTTGAATCCAATATTTCTCAACCTTGGCAGTTTTAAGGTCCATGGACTTCATTTCCCAGAATTCCTCAGCCAGCAAGACTGGCTGAGGAATTGTGAGACTTGAAGTCCACATGTCTTAAAGCTTGCGAGCTGGAGACTTCTGGGAGTTGAAGTCCACCCCTCTTAAAGCATGCTGGCTTGGGAATTCTGGGAGTTGATGTCAACTAATCTTAAGCATGCGGGTTGGGGAATTCTGGGAGTGGAAGTCCACCCATCTTAAAGCTGCCAAGGTTGAAAACCACTGCATTATACAATTCCACTGTTTTGGCAAAACATGCGGACTAAAAATTCAAAAAGGGGGAACCCTTCAAAATGGATTTAGCTTTGTTCCTCCTTTAAACACAGTACTGAAGAGAATCAAAACCAAGACGTATCAAAATATTGTCAGTAAAAAGCAGCAACAAAATCAGCATTAAAACCAAGCAGCTGTCTGTCAAAGCATTCCCTTGCCCGCTTGCAGATACAGGAGCCCCAAATTTCCATGGTTAGCAAGAAAGTGGTTAGGAGTTTTGCCCCATTTTACGACCTTTCTTGCCACAGTTGTTAAGTGAATCACTGTACAGGTCATCCTCAACTTACGACCACGAGAGCCCAAAATTTCTGTGGTTAAGCAAGACAGTGATTTCTCCCATTTTACGACTTTTCCTGCCAGTCGCTAAAGTGAATCACTACCGTTGTTACTAACCTGGTTGTTAAGTGAATCTGGCTTCCCCATTGACTTTGCTTGTCAGCAGCTTGCAAAAAGTAATCGCATGACGCTGCAACTGCAACTAAATGTGAGTCAGTCGCCAAGGATTTTGATCATGGGACCAAGGGGACGCCGCAATGGTTGTTAAGTGTGAAAAATGGCCATAAATCACTTTTTTCAGTGCCGTTCGAACTCTGAACGGTCACTCAATGAACTGTTGTAAATCAAGGACACCCCGTAGCCGATTCCCAGCACGGCAGCATGTTCGTTGCAATGTTGCTTTCCCAATTATACTTGTTTCCTTTCTTCTCGCTGCGAAGTAAATTGGCCCCAGTGAGAATTCAGACGCATTTAGCAAGGCTGAGCGCTTTGTTTACCCCACGCTTTGCACTTAAGGGTTAATTACCGCACACTTTGTTGCACAGGGGGAAACAAGAGGAATGTTCCTTAGGGAAGAAGCAAAAATCCGGGATGGGCGAAGTATCAAGGAGAGAAGCAACCTAGAACTAAGAAACTTCATGATTGTTAGAACAATTAATCAGTGGAACTACTTGCCTCCAGAAGTTGTAAATGCTCCATCACTGGAAGTTTTTAAGAAGAGATTGGACAGCCATTTGTCTGAAATGGTTTAAATCACGGGTCTCCAACCTTGGCAACTTTATGACTTGTGGATTTCAACTCCCAGAATTCCTCAGCCAGCTGGCTGAGGAATTCTGGGAGTTGAAGTCCGCAAGTCATAAAGTTGCCAAGGTTGGAGACCCCTGGTCTAGGGTTTCCTGCTTGAGCAGGGGGTTGGACTAGAAGACCTCCAAGGTCCCTTCCAACTGTTACTTTAATCCTAATTCTAATCTTCAGGATGGCCAAACTAAGCCATCTTGCCCTGCTGGTAAGCCTCATTTAGTGGGAAATCTTGGCTTGTCTGAATTAATTTAGCTGAATAAGCTTTACCTGGGGAGATTAGGAAAAAGAGCAGTGGGAAACTGGAATGGAAATTTTGGATACAATTGTGGTCATGTCAAGGACTACTTGTAGCACATGTAATAAGTCATGGAAGGTGGGGCAGCATACATGTTTACTATAATATTAAAATTTTAGTTTCAACATAATCCCATGACAATATAAACATTACTTTCTGTAGCTCTTGGTGACTTTATGAATGCATCCAAGTTGCTTTCACACAGAACTGGCTTGTCAATGCCTTTTTTCAAAAACTGATTTCCCTCCCCCCTCCCAGTCGAGTTTACAGGGTAGTCCTCGACTTACGACCGCAATTGAGCCCCAAATTTCTGTTGATGACCGTTGATTTTGCCCTGTTTTACCACCTTTCTTGCCATGGTTGCTGAGTGAATCACTGCCTCTGTCAAGAGTTTCGCTCCGTTTTCTTGCTACAGTTGTTAAATGAATCCCTGTAGTTAACTTAAGTCACACTGTTGTTAAGTGAATCTGGCTTCCCCGTTGATTTTGCTTGTCAGGAGGTCGCAAAAGGGGATCATGTAACCCCGGGGCACAGCGACCATCATAAATATGAGCCAGTTGCCAAGCCTCTGAATTTTGACCACAGGGCCATGCGGATGCTGCAACGGTTATGCAAAAAACGGTCATAAGTCACTTTTTTCAGTGCCATTGTAACTTCAAACGGTTGGAAGTCAAGAAGTTGCTCCATAGCCCTGGGAGTGCAGCCCTTACTTGCACAGGCTGGTCTCCCACTTAACTACTAACCAGCTCAACAGCGGTTTCTGAGATCAACTGGGTTGCTGCACCCAGTTAAATTATCATATTTTGCAGTCAGTAAAAAAAAAAAAAAGATGCAGTTTGGGCAACATAGAAATGTTTATTAATACAAAAAGGGCTCATCAGATTTAATACTGTGAAAGTAAGGCTGGCATAATTTTCCGAGGCTTCGTTACAAAAAGATTGTGCTTTATTTTAAAACAAGCCACAATAATTAAAAAAAAAAAATGAAGGGGCTTTGCAACGGGGCCAAATTTAAAATTAATTAAGCTTTTGGAGTAAAAAGGATGGTTATGCGGGGGGGGGGGGAGGGCTGGGGTTCCCTCTAATCAAACGTAACGCAAAGCAACACAGACGAGCAAACTCTGACAATAATGTGGTTTTTAAAAATCGGGATACCGTGTGTGAAAGTTTTTTCTAAAGCGTCCGAGAAGGCCTAAAAACTTTCCCTCCTCCCAGCTCAGGTTTATTCACTGGAAGAAGGTCCCTAGGTTAAGCAGCTCGGTGGCGGACTTGAAATTGAGAACGTTCGTGGAGAACATCCTGAGTTGTTTCTGTACATGCTTCAGGGAGGACGAGCTGGCCTTATTTTTGTAAGACACCTCTTTTAAAAGTTTGTCCGCTAAATAGTGAAGCCACAGAACGTTGCTGTGGGGGAAATAATCGGCCCAGTTGTTGGCATTCTCCTCTCTCATCTGTCTATAAATATCAAACTGGTAATCCCCTCCCCCTTGGAACACTTCTTCGTCGGTGGAAAGGTCACAAAACACTGTTAAACCATCCCTCTCCAGCCGGGAAAAAGTATAGTCAATAATGTTCACCAGAATGCCTTGAGTGGGAAGGACGTGGACTTCGCCGTTCAAGGTAATGGCTACTTCTTTTAAGCTGGTTTTCCTCACCAGCACATTGCCCCAATGTAAGTCTCTATGTTCAAAGCGGAGGGCTTCCTCGGCGACAGCCAGCGAAGCCGTAACCTGGTGCAGGATGCTCTTTGCCGAAGCCACCGAACTCAGCTGCCGGTGCCTCATGTTCTCAAGATCCGTGCCACCAAATTCAAACTCCAGGACCATGAATAGTTGCTGGTCGCTGAAGAAATCTGGCCGATGGTTTTCGGACTGCCTCAGCCGGTGGTATTCGTCCCACGCATTCAAGAGGTGTTCGGGGTAAGTGCCTTGGACACAATGAACGGAATACAACTGGATGAAACCCGAGGTTCGGTTAACCACCTCATCGGCGAGGAGGCTGAGTTCTTTGGAAATGATAATTTCCGGCAAGATTTCAGTGAATGTCTTCTGCGGTTCACCGTTGACTCGCTCGCTCCCTTCGATCGGGATTATTTTTAAAGCCACGGTTCCCCTTTCAGTCTCGGTTTTGAAAACCTCCCCAAACACCCCTTCCCCGATTTTTTCACACTTCGGCATCTTCTCTCGAGAAATCCACTCCTCAAAGGAGACAGGCCCCTCCTGCTGGCATTCCCTGTAGACTTTTTCAGCGTCCGTCAAGGTCATCTCTGAGGTGGAGAGAGAGGTCATGGACGACAGCAGCACCATGGAGGAAGATGGACAGATGGAATAGCCCAGCTTTTGGGTGAAAGGGGTATTGTAAGCCTTGTGAAGAGGAGACTGGACCGAATAATAGCTGGTGGCGCTACCATTCATGCTTTCAGCCTCGGAGAGGATTTTTTTCTTTTTATGGAGGGAAAAAGAAGCTCGGATTCTACGCCACAAGCTGGAATTCTTGAGGGAGGAGTCCAAAGGTAGGAAAGAGACAGAAAGTTGGTCTTCGATCTCATGCCACTTCAGCCGCTCCTGCAGGAGGAGAGAATCGGCTTGATGTTTCCAGCCCGTGTTTTGCCCGTGTGCCGCTCGATCGACTTTCTGGCGCCCCCAGCGTTTAGAACTAAAGCCGCTAATGCAAGCTTTCCGGCCAGTCCCTCCAGGATTACAATTGGGGACCACTCTGTGGTTGTTCCTGGAATTGGAGGTTTTAGGCAGGACGTGGGGAGACTGGGCCAGGAAGAGCTTTTCCCTCTTCAAGGAATGGGAAGCCTTTTGCTTTCCGGCGGACCGATCAGCCAACCAGTTCAAAACCACCTGATCATCCAGAACCACAACCGGCTGGAACTGGGGACTGTTGGGAACGACAGAGAGATCGCTCGCTCCTTCCGAAAGCCTTCCGACCTCGCCAGCCATCTCCTCGGGAGCACTAATGTCCTGAGCAAAGCTCAGCTCTCGCTCCTGAGCGAGAAAAACGGTCTCTTTTTCAGAAAAGAGTGCAATTTTACCGTCCTGCATTCTGGCTTGAAGTTGGAAAACGCCGCAAACAGGACTTCGGGCAACAGGGCTCGTTTCCGTCGACGGCACCGGAGCACAATCTCGATTGGACCCTCGGTCCGGGCTCTGCTCTCGCATGACAGGGGAGGCTTCCGTCCCACTCCGGGTCTCGCAACGCTGCAAAGTGCTTTGTATGGGAGAGCCAGTCGTACCCCTGAAGCACTGCGGACGTGCAGGGTCCATCAGCGAACCATCCCGCGGCGACTTCTGGAGATGTGGTCTGGCCTCCTCCGGGCTGAAGAGCTGCAGGGAGTCGCCCATTTCCTGCCCCTCCAAGTCCATCTTCAGCATGCTCAGCTCCAGGAGGACCCCATGGTGGGACTCCCGGTTGCCTTCTCGGAACACTTCCCACGGAGGGTGGGAGACGGGGCTATGGGGGTCCTTCTCCTCGTCTTCCTCCTGGGGGATCCACCTCTCTTTGGCCCCCAATGGGGTCAGGAGGGGCCACTCGGGAGTGCTGCACAGCAGAGGAGCCCCCCGCAGGCGAGTGGGGCCCTTGGAGCCAAGCGGGGGGGCCTTCTCAAGCCGTCGACAGGTAACGTTCCTGTGGAGGGGGGTGGGGGGCACGAAGGAGCTGCTGCTCTGGCTCCCTTTAGGGGGAGGCTTGTTCTCCTTGGGGGGCCGCACCCGGTTCCTCTTCTTGCCCCCTTTCTTGGCGGGCGGAGGGCGGGCCTTGCGGGCCTTGGCGGGCGAGCGGAAATCCGGGTCGTGGTCGAAGGAGGCGGGCGAGGAGTAGGAGGCCTCCGCGGAGGAGCTGCTGCTGAAGAGGCGCTTGGGGTCGACGGGGGGCGAGATCCAGGGCGCCGCCCGCGGCAGGAGCCTCAGCCCGGCCTTGCCTCCCGCTCGTCCTCCGCGGCTCGCTCGCCCCCTCAGCCCCGAGTAGGTCCTCAGCAGCCGCGGCCGCAGTTGCTCCATGCGAGCGGAGCCTCCCAGCCTTGCGCGGAGACACCGAAAAGGGGCCGGGCGGAGCAGGACCCGACCTCCCCGGTTAAAGGCTTCCCCGGCCCTCAGCGAGGCCGAGCGGGGCCTCCGAAGGCCGCGCCCGCCGCCATTTCAAATGCAAACTCTCGCCGGCTCTCGCGAGAGTCAGCCGGCCGCGCCTCGGCGCGCGGCCCCCGAGCTCCCGCGAGACCTCGGGGCCTCGCGGCGCAAACGGCCGCTCGGGTCTCGCGAGAGCTACGGCTGGAAAAACTGAGAAGCTCATAGAGGAAAGAGCTTTTGTTCTTCTCTCTCTCGACTAGTGATCTCCGGTTTGGGTTTGAGGGGGGAGGGGGTGAGGTCCTCCATTTGAGGGGTCCAAGGGGGGGGGGATTTTGCTTCAAGGCCTACAGCATCCAAACGTGCTGCTATATATATATATATATATATATATATATATATATATATATATATATATATATATATATATATATATATATATATATATATATATATATATATATATATATATATATATATATATATATATATATTGAGCTGATTGGGAACAGAACCTTGTGGCTCAGAGGTTAATCTTCTGACTTTCAAGCAGACTGCCCAGGTTCAATTCCCACTACGGGTATGGCTATCTGACGAGAGCAAAATAGCTCGAAATAGATCTATAATAGTCTCCCTTTATTTTCATTTATCAGCAAAAAATGTTACATATATATATATATTTCACCTGTTTGCTCTGTGGTTTGTTTGTTTTTTTTGCCTCTTGCCTTCCTTCTTGTGGAGGAAGAACAGCAGGGATAACTGGCACAAATCTGACACCAAACTGGCAGGAATAGCCAACTCTCCAAAAGATAGGTTCAAGATACAGAAGGATCTTGAGTCTTGACAGACTTGAACATTGGGCGTTATCTAACAAAATGAAATTCAAGGGTGAAAAAAGCAAGGTTCTACATTTAGGCAAGAAAAACAAAATGCACAGGTACAGCATATGTGGTACCTTGCTCAACAGTAGTAACTGTGAGAGGGACCTTGGAGTCCTAGTGGACAACCATTTAAATATGAGCCAGCCGTGTGCAGCAGCTGCCAAAAAAGCCAACACAGTTCTAGGCTGCATTAACAGAGGGATAGAATCAAGATCACGTGAAGTGTTAATACCACTTTATAATGCCTTGGTAAGGCCACACTTTGAATACTGCTTCCAGTTCTGGTCACTACGATATAAACAAGATGTTGAGACTCTAGAAAGAGTGCAGAGAAGAGCAACAAAGAGGATTAGGGGACTGGAGGCTAAAACATACGAAGAACGGTTGCAAGAACTGGGTATGTGTCTAGTTTAATGAAAAGGAGGATTAGGGGAGACCTGATAGCAGTCTTCCAATATCTCAGGGGCTGCCACAAAGAAGAGGGAGTCAAACTATTCTCCAAAGCACCTGAAGGTAGAACAAGTGTTAAGGGAAGAATTCCACATAGAGGCGATTTTTGGATCTTTTCCTTGGAATTCAAATACTTAGAAATAAAACCGAGATTAAATGTCTAATAGAAAATATTTATTTGAATACAAAACAATATAAAACAATAAATCCTTAATAAACTACATCTTAAGGAGCCGAGGTGGCGCAGTGGTTAAAGTGCAGCACTGCAACCTTCAGCTGACTGCTAGTTCAGCAGTTCAGCTGTTCAAATCTCACCAGGCTCAAGGTTGACTCAGCCTTCCATCCTTCCGAGGTGGGTAAAATGAGGACCCAGATTGTTGGGGGCAAGATGCTGAACTCTGTAAACCGCTTAGAGAGGGCTGGAAAGCACTATGAAGCGGTATATAAGTCTAAGTGCTATTGCTATTGCTTTGCTAATTAACACGACCTTCCTGTTCCGAAGGCACATCAGAAGTAATTAATGGTGGATAGGAATGTAGACATATATTCAATATTAGAATAGGGGTGCATCACCCTGCATAGACTCAAAACTGACAATATTCACATCGTGACAACAAGAAGCAATGGGTGGAAACTAATCAAGGAGAGAAGCAACCTAGAACTAAGGAGAAATTTCCTGACAGTTAGAACAATTAATCCATGGAACAGCTTGCCTCCAGAAGTTGTGAATGCTCCAACACAGGAAGTTTTTAAGAAGATGTTGGATAACCATCTGTCTGAAGTAGTGTAGGGTTTCCTGCGTAAGCAGGGGGTTGGACTAGAAGACCTCCAAGGTCCCTTCCAACTCGTTGTTGTTATTATTATTATTATTATTATTATTATTATTATTATTATTATTATTATTATTATTATTATTATTAATCATGTGGGAACTGAGCTTCTCATAGAAGAAAGGAACCATGAAAGGGGACAAACGTCCTCCATTTGAGTGGTCCAAGGAGCAGAGGAAGAACTGCTTGCAGAAAGTTGGACGTTTATTCTCTAGCAACTTGAAAATGGATGGACTTCAACTCCCAGAATTCCCCAGACAGCTTAACTTTCCCAAGGTTGAAAAACAGAAATTTATTGTGCTGGTGTGGGAAGCCGCCTCCCCCCACCCGCCAAGAATGAAATATTTTGGGAAATATTAAAAAAGGCAGAATATTAAAGGAGAAACGGAGAAACATGTTTTTAGAAGCAGGAAGCAGCCCCCAAGTCTTTCTTTATAGCCCACAGCAGATGCCAGCACTTAAGGAGTTAAAGAGCTTATTGAAAGAGGAAGACAAGTATCTAGATAGCTCTATTCATAAGCAAAGCAAATACTGCAGGCAGAAATCCATTCAAGGCAGGATATTTTTAAAAACTGCTTGCAGCAAAGTTTGACAGCTAAGAAAGGCAAAGTTTATTTATTTATTTATTATTTATTTATTTTGGTATTCTTATATGCCGCCCAACTCCCGAAGGACTCAGGGCGGCGAACAACAGAGAAAAATACAAGAATGACCAAATATTAAATATTAATTAAAAACAAATATAAAAATTTAAAAAACACAGTATAAAAAAACACCGAACAACCATTCAACAACCATACATACTTGGGGGTGAGCTCGAGTGGGTTAAGCTCTACCCCCAGCCTGCAGGAAAAGCCATGTCTTAACGGCTTTTCGGAAGGCCAGCAGAGTGGGGCAGGGATCCTCCTAAAGTTTGACAGCTAGGATCCGATTAGAGCCCACAGAGTTGGTCTGTTGGTGGTCCCGTCAGCCAAACAATGTCGGCTGGCGGGCCCACGAACGAGGGTCTTCTCTGTGGCAGCACCGGCTCTCTGGAATACACTACCCCCCCGAGATCCGCATAATTCCCACCCTGCCAGCCTTCAGAAAAGCATTAAAAACATGGCTTTGCCCACAGGCCTGGGGCCATGAGTGAATTATAGGGTTTTTAAATTGTGGTTTTTAAAATGTTTTAATTGTTTATATTGTTTTAAATTTGTTCTTAAATCTTTTAACAGCTTTGTAGATTTTGTATTTAATGTGCTGTGAGCCGCCCAGAGTCCCATTGGGAGTTGGGCGGCATACAAATCTATTAAATAAAAATAAATAAATAAATAATAAAGGCAGAGTGATAGGATTAAAGCAGCCCCCTCAACCAAGATCCAATAGGGGACGAAAGCCATTAAGCCACAATAGGAATTGCCTAACTCCCTTTCAGAACACAAGCCCCTACATTCCACCAACCCCAGCCCAGTCCAAACTTCACCTGGGAGCTCAGATAAACAATAAGCCGGAGGTTGACCAGATTAGCTCAGACAATCAATCATCTAGGATTTGCATTTCCTCTTTTGCCTATAGAGCCCCGTTCTCAACTCCACATGGTCAGCTGCACCAGAACCATGTGCTTGGTGGTTCTGTTCATCATAAACCATCTTTAAACCATCTTTCCAATCAGCCTCCATGTTTCCAGTGTCTTTCTCCCAGCTTGGAACTGAACCAGGTGGATATTTCTTCCCACACTGGTAATCCTAGATTTACAACCTCAATTGAGCCCAACATTTCTGTTGCTAAGCAAGACCGTTGTTAAGTGAGCTTTGCCCCATTTTTACGACCCTTTTTTGTGTGTGCCATAGTTGTAAGTGAACCACTGCAGTTGTTCAGTTAGCAACACAATGGGAAAGCGAATCATTTCGGTTGTTGAGTGAGTAACACGGTTGTTAAGTGAATCCGGCTTCCCCATTGACTTTGCTTGTCAGAAGGTCGCAAAAGAGGATCAGGTGACCCCCGGGGACGCGGTGACCATTTTGTGAAGAAGTGAAGCAACTTCTCGGATGAGAAGTGAAACGTCTTCAAGGAACAAAGAAAGTACGGTTGCCTTTTGAAAAAGCACCTTTGGGATATGTCATAAAATATATTTTTAAAAGTTGTCAAATTTCAATTCAGATTAATAGTGTTGGAAGGAACCTTGTAGGTCATCTAGTCCAACCCCTTGCTCAAGCAGGAGACCCTATACCCTTTCTGACAGATGGCAGTCCAGTCTCTTCTTGAAAGCTTCCAGTGATGAAGCTCCCACAACTTCCGAAGGCAACTTCTGTTCCATTCGTTGTTTGCTCTCACTGTCAGAAAATTCCTCCTTATTTCCAGGTTGAATCCTTCATCAGTTTCCATCCATTACTCCTTGTCTGGCCTTCCGGTGCTTTGGAGAATAGCTTGACCCCTTCCTCCTCTCTGTGGCAGCCCCTCAAATATTGGAAGACTGCTATCATGTCTCCCCTGGTCTTTCTCTTCATTAAACTAGACATACCCAGTTCCTGCAACCGTTCATCGTATGTTTTTGCCTCCAGTCCCCTAATCATCTTGGTTGCTCTCTATGGGTAGATATATACTTTCCTTTGAGAGCAAGCAACAGAATTTAATTTTTAATGTGGGCCAAAGTGCCCACAGTAAAAAAAAAAGAGAATAAAGGTTATCTTATCTTAAACCCTTATCTCACTTGGTTGGAAACGTTTTGCACAATGGTGCACAATTTCATTCAGCTAAAGGTTGAATGAATGAATGAGTGAGTGAGTGAGTGAGTGAGTGAGTTGGAAGGGACCTTGGAGATCTTCTAGTCCAACCCCCTCCTCAGACAGGAGACCTTATACCATTTCAGACAAGTGGCTGTCCAGTCTCTTCTTCAAAACCTCCAGTGATGAAGCCCCCATAACTTCTGGTGGCAAGCTGTTCCACTCTGTTAATTGTCCTCACTGTTGGGAAGTTTCTCCTTAATTCCAGGTTGCTTCCCTCTTTGATTAGTTCCCATCCATTGTTTCTTCTCCTGCCCTCTGGTGCTTTGGAGAATAATTTGGTAGACATGACAGTTTTAGCACTATGGAGATCCAGTTTCATCTAGTGATAAAGGCACCAGGGTACAAACCAGGAGATAGTGAGCTCAAGTCCCACCTTAGCCATGAAAACTGTCTGGGTGACTTTGGGTCAATCACTAGGAGTCGGTGAATTCTAGTCCCGCCTTCAGCATGAAAGCTAACTGGGTGACTTTGGGCCAATCACCAGGCGACAGTGAATTCTACCATGTTTCCCAGTAGTGGGTTCTAAAACCCTTTACTACTGGTTCATGCAGAAGCATCCCGGGTGGGTGGGCGGAGCCTCCCATCGCCGGTGCTACCGGTTCTTAGAACCGGGCCGAACTGGGAGAAGGCCACCACTGGTGTTTCCCCGAAAATAAGACCTGGTCATTCATTCATTCATTCATTCATTCATTCATTCATTCATTCATACATACATACATACATACATACATACATACATACATACATACATACATACATATATATATACAGTATATATATATATATATGTATGTATGTATGTATGTATGTAATGTATGTATGTATGTATGTATGTATGTAGGATTTTTTGCTGATAAATGAAAATAAAGGGTGTATATATACACACGCATCCAAATACATATACATATACATATACATATACATATACATATACATATACATACATACATACATACATACATACATACATACATACATACATACATACATACATACATACATACATACATACATACATACATATATATATATATATATATATATATATATATATATATATATGTATGTATGTATTTCAGGGGCTGCCCCAAACAAGAAGGGGTCAGCCTATCATTCAAACGACCTAAGGCAGTACAAGAAACAATGGATGGAAACTAATGAAGGAGAGAAGGAACCTGGAACTAAGGAGAAACCTGACAGTGAGGATAATTAGAACTGCTTCCTGCCGCATACCTCCCTACGACCGGTTAGGTCCCACAGAGTGGGTCTCCTCCAGGTCCCATCGACCAAGCAATGCCGGTTGGCGGGGCCGAGGGGGAGAGCCTTCTCTGTGGGAGCCCCCTCCCTTTGGAACCAGCTTCCCCCAGAGATCAGGACTATCCCCACCCTGCTGGCCTTCCGTAAAGCAATAAAAACTTGGCTCTTCTGGCAGGCGGGGTGAAAGTGAGACCAATTAGAACATCTCTGGTCTCCCCCCTGGTATGAATGATGGATGATTTTTAATCTTTTTTCAATAATCTTTTAATTGTTGTTATTATGTTGTCTTTATAACTGTTTTTATGAATTGTTCTTCTCTGTAGTGTATGCCGCTCTGAGTCCCACGGGAGTTGGGCGGCCCATAAGAACGTTAAATTAAATTAAATTAAATTAAACTGCTTGCCTCCAGAAACGATGAGCGACACATTTTTATTTTTATTTATTTTTATTTTATTTTATTTGTCAAGTACATGTTGGTAATATACATAGATAAAACATTGTTTATATACATAAGATGGGTACTGATAAGAGGGAACATTAGGACAGGGACGGTAGGCACGCTGGTGCACTTATGCACGCCCCTTACTGACCTCTTAGGAATCGGGTGAGGTCAACAGTGGACAGTCTAAGGGTAAAGTTTTGGGGGTTTGGTGACGAAACCACAGATTCAGGTAGTGAGTTCCAGGCATTGACCACTCTGTTGCTAAAGTCGTATTTTCTACAGTCAAGCCACATCACTGGAGGCTTTTAAGAAAAGACTGGACAGCCATTTGTTTGAAATGGTACAGGGCTTCCTGCCTGAGGAGGGGGTTGGGCTAGAAGACCTCCAAGGTCCCTTCCAACAATCAATTAAATATGAGCCAGGTGTGTGCAGCTGCAGCCAAAAAAGCCAACGCAATCCTAAGTTACATTAAAGAGGGATAGAATCAAGATCACGCGAAGCGTTAATATCACTTTATAATGCCTTGGTAAGGCCACACTTGGAATACTGCATTCAGTTTTGGTCGCCACGATGTAAAAAGGATGTTGAGACTCTAGAAAAGGTGCAGAGAAGAGCAACAAAAATGATTAGGGGACTGGAGGCTAAAACATATGATGAACGGTTGCAGGAACTGGGCATGGCCAGTCTAATGAAAAGAAGGACTAGGGGGCACATGATAGCAGTGGTCCAATATTTGAGGGGCTGCCACAAAGAAGATGGGGTCAAGCTATGCTCCAAAGCCCCTGAAGGCAGGATAAGAAGCAACGGATGGAAATGAATCAAGGAGAGAAGCAACCTGGAATTAAGGAGGCAACCTGACAGTGAGGACAATTAACCAGTGGAACTACTTGCCTCCAGATGTTATGGGTGCTCCATCACTGGAGGTTATCAAGAAGCCATTTGTCTGAAACCGTAGAGTGTCTCCTGCTCAAGCAGGGGGTTGGACTAGAAGACCTCCAAGGTCCCTTCCATCTCTATTCTGAATTTGAATTTGAAAAGCAAGCATTTAACCCCCGG
>JALIGW010000001.1:3402843-3477843 GCA_023053685.1 Diadophis punctatus similis
GCTGTCCATCCCATCCTTCCTTCTCTCTCACCCTCCCTTTCTTCGTCTCTTTCTCTTTCTTATTTTCTTTCTTTCTCTCTCTTTTAATTTCTCTCTCTCCCTTTCCCTCTCTCTTTCTTTCTCTTTCTTCTTTCTTCTTCTTTCCTTCTTAATATAATTCTCCCCACAGTTTACTGGTCTCTATGGAAACACATCCAAAGGAGAAGCCACCAACTTGAAAGAAGGCTTCTGAAGGCCAACCAAGATTAGCTCTCTTGCAATGCAAAACCTGGTTAAATGACCTCTAAACAGCACTCGCACAAGCAGACCCATGGGTGGGCTATTTTTAATTGCTTAACCTTTGGTCTCCGGCCTCCCCAGGTGGGTCTTCATGGTCAAGAAAGGGTACCAGGAAGTGGACACCTCCATCCAGAGTTCGGTCATCACCAAGGTGAAGGGCGTGGCCTTCACCAACACCTCGGCGATGGGCAAGAGGATTTGGGACGTGGTGGACTACGTCATACCTCCTCAGGTACAGGAAGACCTCTACTTACAACCACAACTATGCCCAGTGAGACAGTTGTTGTGATTCTGCCTCATTTTACGGCCTTTCTGGCCACCGTTCTTAAGTGAATCACCGCTGTTGTTCAGTAAGTCACACGGTTGTTAAGTGAATCTGGCTTCCCCCTTGACTTTCCTTGTCAGAAGGTCGCAAAAGGGCATCAACGTGACCCCCGGGACACTGAAACCGTCATAAATATGAGACAGGTGTCAAGGGTTTGAATTTTGATCAGGTGACCACAGGGATGCTGCAATGGTCGTAAGTGTGAAAATGGCCATAAGTCATTTCAGGGTCATTGTAACTTCGAATGGCCACTAAATGAACTGTTGTAAGTCGAGGATGACTTGTGGTGGGGCTCACTGCAGGGGTGGGGTCTAACTTACCTCACTGCCAGTTTTCTTCCTCCCGCGCCGTGTGGCCGTGCCTTGTGGGCGCGCGCGCTTTGCGCAGTGCCAAAAAATCCAAAAAAATAAATAAAAAAGCCGAAAACAAGATGGTGACACATGCACAGTGCCGGAAACTCGGCTTATGCGCATGTGCAGAAGAAGAAATGCAAAAAAAATGCAAAAATTTTTTTTTAAAAAAGATGGTGGTGCCCACGGACTGGCACCGACAGAACCGATTTGGTGATGTTATAGTGACGTCACCAGTGGCTTGCTATCGGTTCGGGCGAACCGGTCCGAACCAGGAGGAACCCACCTCTGGCTCACTGCCCATGGTCCACATCGGCTTCAAAACTTGAGATGGGTGGACTTCAACTCCCAGAATTCTCCAGCCAGCATGACTGGGGAATTCTGGGAGTTGAAGTCCATCCATCTTCAAGTTGGTTGCTAAGGTTGAGAAACAGAAGGGATTGAAAATCCAATACTTTCTCTGCAGATTTCCTAATGTTGGCTCAGGAGCTACCCCTGGTTCACCTCGTCACTGTCTCCTCCAAATCTTTCCAAACACGTTGTCCCTCGAAGGCTTGGATTCCAGGGTCCATCATTCCCAGCCAGTAACTCAGGGCTGGAGATGGGGGTCAATGGCCTCATCTCTTTGAGAAGTCCAATATTGGGAAAGGGTGGTGGGTTTTGATTGGCTGAGATTCTCTTATTGCTCAAAATAGAAGAGATAAAATTTCCGAGCTTCCTACAAAATGCCACAGATTGATTCTTTCTTTCCTTCCTTCCTTCCTTCCTTCCTTCCTTCCTCCCTCCCTCCCTCCCTCCCTCCCTTTTTCCTTTCCTTTCCTTTCCTTTCCTTTCCTTTCCTTTCCTTTCCTTTCCTTTCCACTTTCTCTCCTTCCCTTCCCTTCCCTTCCCTCCCCTTCCTTCTCACTTTCTCTCCTTCCTTCCTTCTCACTTCATCTTCCTTCCTTTCCATCCTTCCATCCTTCCCGCCTCCCTCCCTTCTTTTTCTCACAAAATTCTCAAACTCCCCCCCCCTCCCTAATTTCTTCCCTCTGTTTAGGGCGAAAGTGTTTTCTTCGTAATGACTAATTTGATCATCACCCCCAACCAGCGGCAAGATACCTGTGCTGAGGTAAAGATGGGATTAAAATTGGCCAGGGTGACATTGTGTGCAAGGAATGTGTGCAAGCACATGAACTGAGTGTGCAAGCAGTGAGGAGCATAGATCCGGATATTCAGGTAACACTGGTTCCTTCAAGAAAGGAATAAACAATGAATATATATTACCAGAATAACAGAGTTAGAAGGGAACTTGGAGGTCTTCTAGTCCAACCCCCTGCTCAGGCAGGAAACCCTGTACCATTTCAGACAAATGGTTGTCCAATTTCTTCTTGAAAACCTGCAGTGATGGAGCACCCACAACTTCTGGTGGCAAGGTGTTCCACTGGTTACCGTATTTTTCGGAGTATAAGACGCACCTTTTTACCCCAAAAAAGAGGGTCAAAAACTGGGTGCGTCTTATACTCCGGATGTTGCATTAGGCCACTGCCAGACCACGGGAAAGCCGCCGCCGCTGCCTCCGCCAGACCACAACAAAGCCGCTGCCGCTGGCCACGGCCACGGCCGTCACCACCGGACCACGGGAAAGCCGGCGGCGGCGGACCATAGAAAAGCCGCCGCGGCTGCCCCACAGCAAAGCCGCTTCCGCTGCTGCTAGCCACCACCACCGCTGGACTACGGGAAAGCCGCCGGTGGCAGACCATAAAAAAGCCGCCGCGGCCGCCCTGGCGGTGGCAGCAGTGACAGCCAGCAGCAGCGACTTTGTTTGGGGCGGTGGTGGCGGCTAGCAGCAGTGGAAGCGGCTTTGTTTGGGGCAGCCGCGGCGGCTTTTTTATGGTCTGCCGCCGGCGGCTTTCCCGTAGTCCGGCGGTGGTGGCGGCTAGCAGCAGCGGAAGCGGCTTTGTTTGGGGCGGCAGACCATAACAAAGCTGCTTCCGCTGCTGCTAGCCGCCACCACCGCCGGACTACAGGAAAGCCGCCGGCGGCAGACCATAAAAAAGCCGCCGCGGCCGCCCCAAACAAGCCACTTCTGCTGCTGCTAGCCGCCACCACCGCCCCAAACAAAGTCGCTGCTGCTGGCCGCCACCGCCGCCACCGTCAGACCACGGGAAAGCCACTGCCGCCGTTGCTGGCCGAAGCCTGTTCCCAAGGCAGCTACGGAGCCGCCGCCGCTGCTGCTGCCCAAAGCGAGCCACCTGACAGCTTTGAAGACCGACTTCCAGGTTTGCTGTGGGGCTTGTGGACTTCAACTCCCAGAATTCTTCCTCCAGTCATGCTAGCTCAGGAATGACTGAAGGAGGAATTCTGGGAGTTGAAGTCCACAAGTCTTAAAGCTGTCAAGTTTGAAGACCCTTGCCACCCCTAACCCAGGGCTCTTCAAACTTGGCAACTTTAAGACTTGTGGACTTCAACTCCCATTCCTGAGCTAGCATGACTGGAGGAGGAATTCTGGGAGTTGAAGTCCACTAGTCTTAAAGCTGTCAAGTTTGAAGACACCTGGGTTGGGGTTAGGGGTGCAAGGGTCTTCAAACTTGGCAAGTTTAAGACTTGTGGACTTCAACGCCCATTCCTGAGCTAGCATGACTGGAGGAGGAATTCTGGGAGTTGAAGTCCACAAGTCTTAAAGCTGTCAAGTTTGAAGTTTGTAAAAAGTGTATATGGTTGTAAAAAGTGTACATGGTTGTAAAAAGTGTACATGGTTGTAAAAAGTATTCTGCTACACTGGTATTTTATTAAATAATATATTACTACACCATTTGGTTCAGAATACTTTTTTTCTTGTTTTCCTCCTCTAAAATCTAGGTGCGTCTTATACTCCGGTGCGTCTTATACTCCGAAAAATACGGTAATTGTCCTTACTGTTTGGAAGTTTCTCCTCAATTCTAGGTTGCTTCTCTCCTTGGTTAGTTTCCATCCATTGCTTCTTGTCCTGCATTCTGATGCTTTGGAGAATAGCTTGACCCTCAACTCTTTTGTGGCAGCCCCTCAAATATTGGAAGACTGCTATCATGTCACGCCTTGTCCTTTATTTATTTTATTTATTTGTTTGTCAAACATGTACAAGATAGCAGGTATAGGTATAAACATAAACATAAGCAAAGTAAGTACAGATAAATGAGGATAATAGGACAGTAGGACAGGGACGGTAGGCACCATGGTGCGCTTTTGCACGCCCCTTACAGACCTCTTAGGAATGGGGTGAGGTCGACTGTAGACAGTCTTAAGGTTAAAGTTTTGGGGGTTTGGGGAAGAAACCACAGAGTTGGGTAGTGAATTCCAGGCATTGATTACTCTGTTGCTGAAGTCGTATTTTCTGCAGTTGAGTTTCGAGCGGTTTACATTGAGTTTGAATCTATTGTGTGCTCTTGTATTGTTGCGGTTGAAGCTGAAGTATTCATTGACAGGTAGGACATTGTGGCAGATGATTTTATGAGCTACATTTAGATCGGTTCGAAGGCGACGTAGTTCTAAGTTGTCTAAGCCTAAAATTTCAAGTCTGGTGGAATAAGGAATTCTGTTGCGAGCAGAGGAGTGGAGGACTCTTCTTGTGAAATATTTCTGGACTCTCTCGATTGTATTAATGTCCGATATGCAGTGCGGGTTCCAGACAGGTGAGCTGTATTCCAGAATTGGTCTAGCAAATGGTTTTTTTTTGCTCTGGTTAGCAGTGTAATATTGCTAGAGAAGAAGCTACGCAAGATTAGGTTAACAACTCTTGAAGCCTTTTTGGCAATGTTGTTACAGTGGGCTCTGGCACTTAGGTCATTAGATATGAATACTCTTTTCCTTCTTTTCATTAAACTAGACATACCCAGTTCCTGCAACCGTTCTTCGTATGTTTTAACTTCCAGTCCCCTAATCCTCTTAGTTTATTTATTTATTTATTTATTTTGGTTTTCTTATATGCCGCCCTACTCCCGAGGGACTCAGGGCGGCGTACAGCAGAAAAGATACAAGAAACCAGCAATAAACATAATTAAAATCAAATACAAAGATTAAAAATTCAATATTAAAACCCATCCATCCACCAAACATACCCGGGGGAGAGCTCAGATGGATTAGTCTCTACCCCACTGCCTGCAGGAAAAGCCATGTCTTGACGGCTTTTCGGAAGGCCAGCAGAGTGGGGATGGTTCGGGTCTCTGGGGGGAGTTGGTTCCAGAGCACGGGGCCAGCCACAGAGAAGGCCCTCCCCCTGGGGCCCGCCAGCCGGCATTGCTTGGCCGACGGGACCTGGAGGAGGCCAACTCTGTGGGCCCTAACCGGTCGAAGGGAAGTGTGAGGCAGAATGCGGTCCCGGAGATAGCCTGGTCCTAAGCCATGAAGGGCTTTAAAGATAATGATCAGCACCTTGAATTGTACCCGGAGACCGATGGGCAACCAATGCAGCTGGCGGAGTATAGGTGTCACGTTGGCACATCCACCATAGCACGCGCAGCCGCATTTTGCACCAACTGAAGTCTCCGGATACTCTTCAAGGGTAGCCCCATGTAGAGCGCATTGCAGTAGTCCAAGCGCGAGGTGACAAGGGCATGAGTGACCGTGAGTAGAGGCTCCTTCTCCAAGTATGGCCGCAACTGGTGCACCAGGCGAACTGGTGCACCAGGCGAAAAGGTTAGTTGCTCTTCTCTGCACTTTTTCCAGAGTCTCAACATCTTTTTTTACCATCTAGCCTTACAAATGATAGCAAAAGAGTTCTAGTAAAAAAATAAAAATAAAGCTTATTCTTAATTTAACATTTCTGTGCCTTTATCCCAAAGTCCTGCCTCTTTAATACAAAAGATGCATTGGAAATTTGATCACAGTAGAATAAAATTGCTAGTTTCCAAGATAGGAAAAATCTCTCCAGGAGAATTTTGCCCTTGTAAAGCAGAAGAATGAAAGTTTGTGGGCAGGAAAGGCTGTGGAATATGGGAACTGTAGTCTAGCGAACTTGGAGGATGCTAAACGGAAGGCAAATCCTAATGAAAGCTAATTGAATTTTAAAGATCAAGATGGGAAAAGCTAATAAACAATGACATTGTCGTTGCACGACAATAAACAGACAAGAAATCAGATTTAGCATATGTGAACTATTATCTGAATTTATTTTTATTTTATTTTTTTGCACATTAGCTTAATCTTTAGCACTGATTTACAGAAATTATCTTGTTTGATTAAACACAAAGAACACGTTTTCAGAGTCCCTGAGACAATAGTCTAATGGGGAAGGGAAGCAGGAGTGGAAGATCAGAGTTCAAACCTTCCCTTAGCCACAGAAAATCTCTGGGGACTAAGGTTCAGTCTCTTCCTCTCAATCCAACCTACCCTGGTAGGTTGTTGTAAGAGAAAATTGAAGGGAAAAAGACTACAGGTCCTCCTCATTTAGCGACTTCCTCATTTAGTGACGTTTGCATTTACGAGGGTGATCCAGAGGTCTCTTTGCAACCAATCCTCATATTTATGACCATCACAGCTCTGTAAAGCAAAGGAAAGCTTTTGCGATAGCAGCGTTTGCGAGCAGCGCAATAGCAGCGTTTGCGAGAGGGATCTCGGAGTCCTGGTAGACAGCCAACTAAATATGAGCCAGCAGTGTGCAGCAGCAGCCAAAAAGGCCAACGCAGTCCTGAGCTGCATAAATAGAGGGATACAATCAAGGACCAGAGAGGTATTAGTACCACTCTATAAAGCCTTGGTCAGACCACACCTAGAGTACTGCATCCAATTTTGGTCACCACACTACAAAAAATACATTGAAACCCTAGAGAAAGTGCAGAAGAGAGCAACCAGGATGATAAAGGGTCTGGAAAATAAAATATACAAAGAGCGGTTGCAGGAACTGAGCTTGGACAGTCTGGCGAAGAGAAGGACCAGGGGTGACATGATAGCAGTGTTCCAATACTTGAGGGGCTGCCACAGAGAGGAGGGGGTCAGGCTGTTCTCTATGGCACCAGAAAGCCAAACAAGGAATAACGGATGGAAGCTGACCAAGGAGAGATTCAACCTGGAAGTGAGGAGAAACTTTCTGACGGTGAGAGCGATCAACCAGTGGAACAGCTTGCCAGCGGAGGTTGTGAGAGCCCCAACCCTTGCGACCTTCAAGGGGAGACTGGACTGCCATCTGTCTCAAATGGTGTAGGAACTCCTGCTTGAGCAGGGGGTTGGACTAGATGACCTACAAGGTCCCTTCCAACTCTAATAATAAATCTAAAATCAAAATCTAAAGCTGAAGGCAGGATGTATGCAAGGCTGCAGTTTCACTTAGCAACCCCTTCATTTAACAATTTGAGTAGCTACTCCCCATTGTGGCCGCTAAAGGAGGACGACCTAAATGACCTGACTTCTTGAGGGAAAGGCAATACGTAGATCTAATAACAGTGATAAAATAATGCTGTGATGACTAAAAATGCAAGCCTCATTTGGCAAATGGTTGGAAAGAGCTGATGTCATGCAAACTACTGACAAATTGAATGCAATAAAACTTTCATTTAATGGCTTCAACATTTAGCAGACTTAAAGAGGCCAAATTTCCATAACAAGCAAACAAGAGCTACATCAATTTCGGTAGCCAAAGGTCAGAAAAATAGTCTGGTAGGACATTTGTAGACTCAATATTTTTATTGAAGAAACACCACCTTTTCTAAGCTGCAGCTCTCTTCACCAGATGCAGTGGATCTGGAATTTAAATTGTGTTTGCTATCATATTGTGTCCACCTTATTGTCCTTTTGCAACAACATCACCAATAGCACTGGTTTTGTAAACATCAGGGACAGCCTGCCGTCATCTTTTCTGTAGGACCAATTTTACTAAAAGGCAACATTTCTGTAAATTGCAAAACACTTCCATCAGATGGCAAACCATTATTATTCAAACTTGCCAACTTTAGGACATGTGGATTCCACCTCCCAGAATTTCCCAGCCAGCATGCTTTAAGATGGGTGGACTTCAACTCCCAGAATTTCCCAGCCAGCATGCTTTAAGATGGGTGGACTTCAACTCCCAGAATTTCCCAGCCAGCATGCTTTAAGATGGGTGGACTTCAACTCCCAGAATAACCCTGCCAGCATGCTTTAAGATGGGTGGACTTCAACTCCCAGAATTCCCCTGCCAGCATGCTTTAAGATGGGTGGACTTCAACTCCCAGAATTTCCCAGCCAGCATGCTTTAAGATGGGTGGACTTCAACTCCCAGAATTCCCCTGCCAGCATGCTTTAAGATGGGTGGACTTCAACTCCCAGAATTCCCCAGCCAGCATGCTTTAAGATGGGTGGACTTCAACTCCCAGAATTTCCCAGCCAGCATGCTTTAAGATGGGTGGACTTCAACTCCCAGAATTTCCCAGCCAGCATGCTTTAAGATGGGTGGACTTCAACTCCCAGAATTCCCCAGCCAGCATGCTTTAAGAGGGGTGGACTTCAACTCCCAGAATTCCCCAGCCAGCATGCTTTAAGATGGGTGGACTTCAACTCCCAGAATTCCCCAGCCAGCATGCTTTAAGAGGGGTGGACTTCAACTCCCAGAATTTCCCAGCCAGCATGCTTTAAGAGGGGTGGACTTCAACTCCCAGAATAACCCTGCCAGCATGCTTTAAGATGGGTGGACTTCAACTCCCAGAATTTCCCAGCCAGCATGCTTTAAGATGGGTGGACTTCAACTCCCAGAATTTCCCAGCCAGAATGCTTTAAGAGGGGTGGACTTCCACTCCCAGAATTCCCCAGCCAGCATGCTTTAAGAGGGGTGGACGTCAACTCCCAAAATTCCCCAGCCAGCATGCTTTAAGAGGGATGGACGTCAACTCCCAGAATTCCCCAGCCAGCATGCTTTAAGAGGGATGGACGTCAACTCCCAGAATTCCCCAGCCAGCATGCTTTAAGAGGGGTGGACTTCCACTCCCAGAATTCCCCAGCCAGCATGCTTTAAGAGGGGTGGACGTCAACTCCCAGAATTCCCCAGCCAGCATGCTTTAAGAGGGGTGGACTTCCACTCCCAGAATTCCCCAGCCAGCATGCTTTAAGAGGGGTGGACGTCAACTCCCAGAATTCCCCAGCCAGCATGCTTTAAGAGGGATGGACGTCAACTCCCAGAATTCCCCAGCCAGCATGCTTTAAGAGGGGTGGACTTCCACTCCCAGAATTCCCCAGCCAGCAATGCTTTAAGAGCGATGGACTTCCACTCCCAGAATTCCCCAGCCAGCCTGCTTTAAGAGGGATGGATTTCAAGTCCCAGAATTCCCCAGCCAGCACAAATGGTGACTGGGAACTTGTGGGAGTGGAAGTCCCCCCATCTTTAAGTTGCCAAAGTTGAAAAACACTGTTACAGATTCCAACAGAGCCGAGGTGGCGCAGCGGTTAGAGGCAGGTACTGCAGGCCACTTTAGCTGACTGTGATCCCCAGGTCAGCGGTTCAAATCTCACCGGCTCAGGGTTGACTCAGCCTTCCATCCTTCTGAGGTAGGTAAAATGAGGACCCAGATTGTTGGGGGCAATATAAATATACACTGCTTACTGCTGTAAACCACTTAGAGAGTGCTTGCACTGTGAGGCGGTATATAAATCTCACAAATAAACTTCAGAACATAATGTGAAATATAATGTGCAGATCAGATACGACTTCTAAACAACAAAGGTGATTAGGGGACTGGAGGCTAAAACATATAAAGAACAGTTGCTGGAATTAGGTAAGTCTAGTTTAATGAAAAGAAGGACCAGGGGAGACATGATAGCAGTGTTCCAATATCTCAGGGGTTGCCACAAAGAAGAGGGAGTCAAGCTATTCTCCAAAGCACCTGAGGGTAGAACAAGAAGCAATGGGTGGAAACTAAACAAGGAGAGAAGCAACCTAGAACTAAGGAGAAATTTCCTGACAGTTAGAACAATTAATCAGTGGAACAAATTGCCTCCAGAAGTTGTGAATGCTCCAACACTGGAAGTTTTTAAGAAGTTGTTGGATAAACATTTGTCTGAAGTGGTGTAGGGTTTCCTGCCTAGGCAGGGGGTTGGACTAGAAGACCTCCAAGTTCCCTGCCAACTCTGTTATTCTGTCACAAAATGTTCCAGCATGATAAGAATGGGACATGATGCTAAGTCTTCTGTTACATTATTGAAGAAAAGGAAAGACAATTGTTTCGTTCAAAGTGTCTTTTGAGTTTGATGCAGGCGGGGGGGGGGGGGATTATATGATTATATTGCTCTTGGCTGCTTGGTAGAAATATTTATTGGTGTTTTGCCTTTGGTCAAGGCCCTTTAGAAGATCCGATCAATTCAAAGTGATGCCAGGAAGCTATAAATAATACGATGTTCAGCTCTGGGAGATTTGGAGCGGAGAATTGCTCTTTACCCTAAATAATCACCAGAGGAAAAGCTAAGGATGATAAATGGATGCTTAAAATATTTCAGGATCACTTTTTTTTTCTCCTTTGGAATTTATTTATTTATATTTCACGTTGCTTAGCTGCCCGACTCTCTTGGAATCAGAACTGCAAATACTGCACAGGGAGTCCTCGACTTACGACCACGATGGAGCCCCAAATTTCTGTTGCTAAGCGAGACGGTTGCTAAGCATCTGTTAAATATCAGATCCCACCACCCACTCTGCTCATCCTACTCCTTCCCTTCCCATCTTTTAGCTATATTTTGTATTTCTATAGTTTTGTAGCATTCTGCTTATGTAGTTCTATTTTTTAATACTGTGTAAGTCATCAAGAGTTACCCTGAGGTAAGATGGGCGACCAGTAAATTAGATAGCTAGCTAGCTAGCTAGCTAGCTAGCTAGCTAGCTAGCTAGCTAGATAGATAGATAGATAGATAGATAGATAGATAGATAGATAGATAGATAGATAGATAGATAGAGATAGATAGATAGATTTATTTTATTTATTTATTTATTAGTTGCATTTGTATGCCGCCCACTCCACAGAGACTCTGGATAGATAGATCATAGATAGATAGATAGACAGATAGAAGATAGATAAGTAGATAGATAAGTAGATAGATAGATAATAGATAGATAGATAGATAGATAGATAGATAGATAGATAGATAGATAGATAGATAGATAGATAGATAGATAGATGATAGATAGATAATGATAGATGATAGATATAGATAGATAGATGATAGATGATAGATAGATAGATAGATAGATAGATAGATAGATAGATAGATAGATAGATAGATAGATAGATAGATAGATAGATAGATTTATTTTATTTATTTATTAGTTGCATTTGTATGCCACCCACTCCACAGAGACTCTGGATAGATAGATAGATAGATAGATAGATAGATAGATAGATAGATAGATAGATAGATAGATAGATAGATAGATAGATAGATAGATAGATAGATAGATAGATAGATAGATAGATAGATAGATAGTAGATAGATAGATAGATAATAGATAGATAGATGATAGATAGTAGATAGATAAGTAGATAGATAGATAATAGATAGATAGATGATAGATAGATAGGTAGATAGGTAGATAGATAGATAGAGGACAGAAAGAGAGAGATAAGAGAGAAAAAGAGAGAGTAATAAGAGAGAGAGAAAGAGAGAGAACGAGAGAGAGAGAGATGGAGATATAGATAGATAGATGATAGATAGATAGATAGATAGATAGATAGATAGATAGATAGATAGATAGATAGATAGATAGATAGATAGAGATAGATAGATGATAGAAAGAGAGAGAGATAAGAGAATGATAAGAGAGAAAGAGAGAGAACGAGAGAGAGAGAGAGAGATGGAGAGAGAGAGAGAGATGATAGAAAGAGAGATAAGAGAGAGTGATAAGAGAGAGAGAGAGAGAGAGAGAGAGAGAGAGAGAGAGAGAGAGAGAGAGAGAGATAGTGGCATCGCCAGCCGAGGAATTCTGGGAATTGGAGTCCGCTCACCTTAAAAGTGGCCATGCTTTAGAGCCAAACAAACCGAGTTTATTTTGTGGTTCTTCATGAGAAGGAGGCAACATCAGGGTCAGGCTTAAATCCCATCCTCCCCTGTATCTTGATCAACTTAAAAGTATGATCCTGGAAGAATTCCAGTTTAAAAAGAAGATTTTGTCCTTTCTGTCTCCTCCAGAACCCGGGTATTCCAGATGCCTTGTGTTACCGTGACAACGACTGTCCTCGCGGAGAAGCCGTGATAGCCGGCAACGGTATACTTGCTATTAAATATTATTTCAGATAGATTGGATTTGGCATTTTTATCTACTCACTGAGTCCTTCCCAAGGACTTAGGATAGGCAGATGTTCTTGTTTAATAATGTTATAGTTCTTGCTCCAGAATTATTCCAAGTCAGTCTGTCTTTTGCAATTGACTGATGGTCGTTTATTATAATGAGGATGTTTCGTTGCATAGTCAGCTAGATTTAATTTGGCATTTTTGTCCACCTGTCTAGTCCTTCCCAGGGACCTGGGGATGTTTAATTATATTATAGGTCTCTTTGCAGAATTTAATCTAACCCAGGTCAAACTGCCTTTTGCGATTGACTGATGGTGATTTATTCTGATAATGATCGTTCATTGCACAGTCAGCCAGATGTTCAGACTGGATTTGGCATTTTTGTCCACCTATCCAGTCCTTCCCAAGCACCTGGGATAGCCGGATGTGGATATTCGATGGTGCTAGAGGTCTCGTGGCAGGATGTCAACTGTTCCAAGCAAAGCCGCCTTTTGCAATTGACTGATGGTGAATTTGTCAATGCCGATGGTGTTCAAGGGGTGCTCACCCAACCGGCCAGATGTTTCGACTGGATTTGCTATTTTTGTCCACCTATCGAGTCCTTCCCAAGCACCTAGGATAGCCAGAGGTTGTTGTTTAATAATATGAAAGCTTTCCTGGCAGGATGTAAGCTGTTCCAAGCAAAGCTGCCTCCTGCAATTGACTGACAGGGGTTTTGTCAATGCCAATGGTGTTCAATGGTGCTCCAGATGTTTTGAGATCGCACCCAACTCATTTATTAACAATGAATATTATCTTAGCTTTCTTTTGCCACAGTCGTTCTCCTTCCATTTGTTGGCCTTTGCATTTTGTAATTTGTCTCCCTTTTTTACTAGCATTGTTGCTTCTTATGGAATTACAGGTAGTCCTTGATTTACAACAGTTCATTTAATGACCGTTCAAAGTTACAACGGCAATGAAAAAGTGACTTATGACCATTTTTTTTGCAGCATCCCCATGATCACATAATCAGAATTCAGACACTTGGCAACTGACTCATATTTACGACAGTTACAGTGCCTCCGGGGCCACGCAATCCCCTTTTGCGACCTTCTAATAAGCAAAGGTCAATGGGAAAGCCAACTGTATTTTTAACTTAACAACTGCAGTGATTCACTTAACAACTACAGCATAAAAGGTCGTAAAATAGGGCAAAGCTCACTGAGCAAATGTTTCGCTTAGCCACATAAATTTTGGGCTGAAATGTTGAGTCATAAGTCAAGGAATACCCGTAAAATCTCACCAAGTGCATTCAGTCACAACAGCTTACATAACGCAGGATTAAAACATCGAAGTGAACAAGGCCACTTCATGGCAAGTAGAGAAGATAAATAAAGCCTTTTATAACAAAATTAAAAACTCCAGAGAAATCTCTGCTAAAAAAAATCAAACAGCACCTCTCAATAACGTAATTAATTAAAATCAATTACTGCAAAAAGCAAAGTGTTTGAAATCCCTCTGTGCAGGAGAGCTCTTAATTCCCCTGCCTAGGAGAATTAGTCATCCCTATTTTGCTAATTATGGGATTTAAGGGGGATAATTGTTCTCTTTGGCATTTTTTCAAATAATTTTTTTTTTTAAGTTAAGCTGACTTTTCAAAGGTGGGGAAAAAAGAAGAGTGCCAGGCGATAAACAAAAGACTTAAATAACAAAGAAAAATAACATTAAAAACCTCACTTTTTCCTGGATGTCCCAAAGGTGCATTTTTTTTCAAGAGGCAACTGGACTTTCTTGTTTTTCTTTCAAAGACGTTTCGCTTCTCATCCAAGAAGCTTCTTCGGCTCTGACTGGATGATGGTGGGGAATGGAAGGGTTTACCGTATTTTTCGGAGTATAAGACGCACCTTAGTTTTGGGGGAGGAAAACAAGGAAAAATGGCCTCTGCCTCCAAGCAATTTGCCAAACAGCAAACAGCACAGATGATATACACTGTTTGCTGTGTATTTCTGTGCATGTGTGCCTGACCCATAGAAATAGCAAAGAATTGGAGAAATGTACATTATGCCAGAAAGTTTTCTTAAATGTAGTCACACTAACTCCTCCCAATTATTTAAATAGATCTACTCCAAGGTAAGTCAGGATTTAACTCTTATACTAAACAGGACACTTACATTTCAGACTATACTTGTACAGAACTGTTAAAATTAATTAAAATTTCTGGAAGTATACATTATTCTCTATTATTTAAAAGAAGATACAATAGCACTGGGCCTCTTCAGAGCAAGCATTTATTTTAAAAAGCTTCTTTATTTTGTTAAGTTGTCTAGATTTACAGGGGTCTCCAACCTTGGCAACTTTAAGACTTGTGGACTTCAACTCCCAGAATTCCACAGCCAGCAAAGCTAACAAAGCTGGCTGTGGAATTCTGGGAGTTGAAGTCCACAAGTCTTAAAATTGCCAAGGTTGGGGACCCCTGGCTCTAGAACAATAATAAAGCAGTCGTTAAAAAATAAGTCTAATAATTTGAACATTCTACAGACATTTATAATTATTCACATACCCCCTTGCATCCAGTTCAGCAGAAAATAAAAATCTGCGTGCCTCTCCCAGCTATTTGCCTCTTTGCAGCTAGTTTAAGGTGACCAGACGTCCCGCTTTTGGCGGGACAAACCCGATTTCAAACAAATTGTCCCGCGTCCCGCGGCGTATCCAAAAAGTCCCGCTTTCTGAATTTGCGCCACGGTTTGGCCACCCCTGCTTTAGCGCGTCTTTGCTGTGTCCCCCGGAGCTATTTAAGCAGTGTGATAAGCAAAGCAAAACATTAAAAGCCGAGGAAGGAAAAAAAAAAGAAGAGCAGCCACCTTCCCCCCAGCAAAGCCCTGAACTGAACGGAACAGAGGCGGCAGGGGATGACAATGGAGGCTGTTTCGTTGCTTAGCAACCAAGGCAAAACAGATTCTCTCTGTCCCTCCCTTCCTCGGGCCGCAGTTCTTTGCACATGGGTTCAAATAGATATCAGCCTTTTTTTCGTCTCTGCCTCGGCGCGAATGGTGACGCAATCGGCACGCGCCTAATGTGAAAGAGGAAGGAGACGTGTGGGGCTGAGGAATTGGGAGTTTCTCCCCTCATGAAAATGTTATGGTGGTGAATTTGGGTAGGAGAGAGATGTTTCGCCGGCGGTTCTTTTCCCTGCTCGGCTCAGTAGAAGAGGGACCCTGTTTTGACTGCATGGCTTGAAGAGCTCGCCGCTATCCGGCAGGGCTCTGCAGATAAGTAAAAGCATAAGAAACGGAGCAGGTGAATCTTCTGCCCTGGTTTGCGGTCTCTTTCTACAAAAATTGCTGCTAATTAGGGTTTGCGGAAGTCGTTCTTCCCTCTCCACAGTTATATATGAATATACAATTATATCGCAGCGTTCCAGGGCCAGACGCAGCAGAGGCTGCAGCTTTGTGCACCCCCCCCAACACCCCACCTTCATCGTCCTTCCCGAAGTCTTTTGTCCTGGCGCGGAAAGGGGAGGCGTGGATCATCTCTTTCCCCCCCCTTGCCCCCCCCTCTTCAATGGTGTCCCGCTTTACCAAAGTGAAAATCTGGTCACCTTAAGCTAGTTTCACTTTCATTTTCCCAGTGGCAAACCTAATCAGCTGTAGGTTGGGAAGCTGCTAATGACTTGCTTGGCTTTACAGGCTCTTTCCTGTTTGCTGCAAACAGGTAAATTGCTGGAAGACAGAGGCCAAAGGGTGGGGGTGGGTGGGGCTACAGTCGGTGTATAAGACGCACCCAGGTTTTCACTCTCTTTTGGGGGGTAAAAAAGTGCGTGTTATACTCTGAAAAATACAGTATGCTCCTTGCAGACAGCTGGTCATTTGCACCCTACCTGTAGAATATAGTACAATCCAATCCAATCCAATCCAATGCATTTCTTATTATTTATTAAATATGTCTCTCACCCAAGGGAACATTGTCATCCCTTGTCCCATAGGTGCTTTTTTCAAGAGGCATCTGGACTTTCTGGTTTTTTCTTTGAAGACATTTCGCTTTCACTTCTCATCCAAGGAGCTTCTGCAGCTCTGACTGGATGGTGGGGAATGGAAGGATTTATACTCCTTGCAGACAGCTGGTCATTTGCATTCTTTTTACAGAGTTGTTGAGGCCACTTGGAGGTTTATCTGTGTCCTCAGGGTCACCTGAGTGGTGCAAATAGATGTGGAAGGACCCATTTATCGGAGGACACAGATAAACCTCCAAGTGGCCTCAACGACTCTCTAAAAAGGATGCAAATGACCAGCTGTCTGCAAGGAGTAGAAATCCTTCCCTTCCCCACCATCCAGTCAGAGCTGAAGAAGCTTCTTGGATGAGAAGCGAAAGGTCTTCAAAGAACAACCAGAAAGTCTAGTTGCCTCTTGGAAAAGTACCTTTGGGACAACCATGACCTGGATGACGGAGACGTTCCATAGACATTTTCCCTGGATGGATTTGAAGGGGCTTTAACATTGTTTTTCCAAAGGATATTTTTAGCCTTTCCTTATTTCCTAAACCTGACAATTTTTTCCAAGCTGCAAAGAGAGATATTCCTGTTCCCCCCCGCCCAAATTTTCCCATTCCTCTTCTAAATGCAACTAAACCTCTTGTGTCTGTCTGTCTGTCTGTAACCTTTAACTGGGCAAAACGGTGCATCGCAAGGCAACAATTTTTGAACTGAGGTACCTCAAAAAGGAAATGATGTTCCCAGTGCATCCAAAATGCAGGACCTAAGACTCCCATGGAATTAAATTTGGTCAATTTGATAAAAAGCTTGATGACGTAGAAATTATCGTTAAGCATTTTAGGACATAACAACGTCCTAAAACGTCAAAATGAAACAAGCACAGATCATTTTTCTGCAGGAGAATGTAAGCTGCCCAGGGTCATTGGATACGAGATGGGCAGCAAATACATTTTATAAACAAACAAATAAATAAAAATGTAAATTACTTTTTTTCATCATAGCATCCACCATTACACAGCAGCATCTGAATGGGGGGAGTAAAAAAAACACCTCAAAATGGAATTTGCAACCGTGAGATTGCAGCTCTACTCATTTGTTGCGGGTACAGCTAGTCCTCGACTTATGATGACAATTGAGCCCCAAATTTATGTTGCTAAGTGAGACATATGTGAAGAGTGAGTTTCGCTCCATTTTCTTCCTATGGTTGTTCAATGAATCACTGTAGTTGTTAACCTGGTCACACCATTGTTAAGTGAATCAGGCTCCCCCATTGACCTTTGCTCGTCAGAAGGTCGCAAAAGAGGATCACGTGACCCCCGGAGCCTCTGAGACTGTCATAAATGTGAGTCAGTTGCTGAGCGTCTGAATTTTGATCACGGGACCGTGAGGATGCCGCAATGGTCATAACAGGGGTGGGTTCCAATGTTTTTTGCTACCACTCTGTGGGAGTGGCTTATTTTGTGGGCGTGGCTTGATGGTCATGTGACAGTGGGTGTGGCTTCGTGGTCATGTGACTGGGCGGAAGTGGTTTGGCAGTCATGTGACTGGGTGGGCGTGGCTCTGCGGTCATGTTACTGGGTGGGGGTTTGCTGGATGGTCATGTGACTGGGTGGTCATGTGACTGGGTGGGCATGGCCAACTTGACATCACTCACGTCAAGGGTTAGGGTGCCTCAAAGGCCTCAACGAGATACAATTTCCCTGTCTATTTACTACTACTGTACATCCAAAATATACTATTTGATCCTATGTATATATGCCATATGTGTACATACATATTACGCACAGGCACACAAAAAGATACATGATCTACTATATATATTGTATGTGTATGTACACACACACACACACACACACACACACACACACACACACACACACACACACACACAGAGCTCTTCTAAAACTACAGTCACCTCACTTACTGCATTTGGAAAAACACACCCAGAGTCCACTTTCTGCCACACATTTAACCATAACATCTGTACATTAGAACAGTGATGGCGAACCTTTTTTTCCTTGGGTGCCGAAATAGGGCATGTGCACGCTATTGCACGCGCGTGCGTGCCCACACCCATAATTCAAAGCCCCTCATTTGCCCCACCCCCTGCACATGTATGTATGACACCCCCACCCACTCACCTGTTTCCCGACTTCCAGTGGGCCCGGTGGGCCCATTTTTCGCCCTCCCCAGGCTCCAGAGGCTTTATTGGAGCTTGGGGATGGCAAAAACGCTCCCCCCTGCCACCCTGGAGGCCCTCCGGAGGCCGAAATTGCCCTCCCAGAGCCTCTGCGCAAGCCAAAAATCAGCTGGCGGGCATGCACATGCGCACTGGAGCTGAGCTAGGGCAACGGCTCGCGTGCCGGCAGATATGGCTCCGCGTGCCACCTGTGGCACCCGTGCCATAGGTTCGCCATCACTGCATTAGAACATTACACATGCCTTCATAAGTGTAAAAACGGTCATAAGTCACTTTTTTCAGTGCTGTTGTAACTTCAAACGGTCACTAAACGAACTGTTGTACGCCAAGGACTAATGGCATATTATGAAGGGGAGGTTAAAAAAAACACACCTCAAAATGGAGTTTGCAAAGGTGAGTTTGTAACCCCACCCATTTGTCGCCTGTCCAGTTGCGGCCGCCATCTTGAGTCTTTTGACCTATCCGCCATTATTCCTCCTCCCGAGTCATTATCTATCATTATCCTTCCACCCGAGCCTACCTGAAAGTTATTTCAGTGGTTCACAAAATTATAACCTGGATGACATTTTTCTAATCTGTTTCTTTGCTCCTACAGGTATCAAGACCGGACTGTGTATAAAAATGGGGAATAATATCAGTGGGACATGCGAAATCCTCGCTTGGTGTCCGGTGGAGAAGAAAGACAGAACAAAGTTAGTTCAAAAACAACAACAACAAAACAAAACATCTTTTCCATAGAAGCTGAGGCCTTGGGCTAGAATTTGGGAGGGTCCCTTGAGATCATCTACTCAACCCCTCACTCAGTATAGAATTCAGATTAAAGAATCTATAAGAAATGGCACGCAAGCCCTCCGTTTGAACCTAAAAAGGGGAGCCCACCCTCACTGCGTCCCTGATTCCACCAGGATAGGTAGTCCTTGACTTATGACCACAAATAGTTTCGGAACTTCTCCTTGCTGAGCGAAACGGTTGTTAAGAGAGAGACGTGCCTGATTTTACAGCCTTTTTTTTTTGCTACGGTTGTTAAAGTGAATCACTGCAGTTGTTAAGCAAATCCAGCTTTCGCCATTGTCTTTGCTTGTCAGAAGCCAGCAGGGAAGGCTGCAGATGGTGACCCTAGAGTTCTGTAACTTCGAACAATTGTTAAATTAATCGTTGTAAGTCAAGGACCACTCATATAAAGGATTTGACCTCTTTGTGACATAACTATAATTCAACTGGACAAGAATCAATGGATAGAAACTAGGAGAGAACCAACCTGGAACTAAGGAGAAATTTCCTAACAGTGAGAACAATTAACCAGTGGAACAACCTGCCACCAGAGGTTGTGGATGCTCCAACATTGAAAGTTTTTAAGAAGAGATTGGACCGCCATTTGTCTGAAATGATACAGGGTCTCCTGCTTGAGCAGGGGGTTGGACTAGAAGACCTCCAAGGTCCCTTCCAACTCTGTTATTCTATTCTATTCTATTCTATTCTATTCTATTCTATTCTATTCTATTCTATTCTATTCTATTCTATTCTATTCTATTCTATTCTTTCCATTCTATTCCATTCCATTCTATTATTGATATTTCTATTCTAATTCTATTCTCTATTCTCTATTCTCTATTCTCTATTCTCTATTCTAATTCTAGAATAGAATAGAATAGAATAGAATAGAATAGAATAGAATAGAATAGAATAGAACAACAGAGTTGGAAGAGACCTTGGAGGTCTTCTAGTCCAACCCCCTGCTTAGGCAGGAAACCCTACACCGCTTCAGAGAAATGGTTATCCAACATCATCTTAAAAACTTCCAGTGTTGGAGCATTCACAACTTCTGGAGGCAAGCTGTTCCACTGATTAATTGTTCTAACTGTCAGGAAATTTCTCCTTAGTTCTAAGTTGCTTCTCTCCTTGTTTAGTTTTCACCCATTGCTTCTTGTTCTACCCCCAGGTGCTTTGGAGAACAGTTTGACTCCCTCTTCTTTATGGCAACCCTCAAATATTGGAAGACTGCTATCATGTCTCCCCTGGTCCTTCTCTTCACTAGACTGGCCATACCCAGTTCCTGCAACCGTTCTTCATATGTTTTAGCCTCCAGTCCCCTAATCATCTTTGTTGCTCTTCTCTGCACTCTTTCTAGAGTCTCGACATCTTTTTTACATCGTGGCAAAAACTGAATGCAGTATTCTAAGTGTGGCCTTACCAAGGCATTATAAAGTGGTATTTGTGTGATCTTGATTCTATCCCTCTGTTAATGCAGCCTAGAACTGTGTTGGCTTTTTTGGCAGCTGCTGCACACGGCTGGCTCATATTTAAATGGTTGTCCACTAGGACTCCAAGGTCCCTCTCACAGTTACTACTGTTGAGCAAGGTACCACATATACTGTATCTGTGCATTTTGTTTTTCTTGCCTAAATGTAGAACCTTACTTTTTTCACCATGAATTTCATTTTGTTAGATAGCACCCAATGTTCAAGTCTGTCAAGATCCTTCTGTATCTTGAGCCTATCTTCTGGAGTGTTGGCTATTCCTGCCAGCTTGGTGTCATCTGCAAATTTGATGAGTTCCCCATTTATCCCCTCGTCCAAGTCATTGGTGAAGATGTTGAAGAGTCCTGGGCCTAAAACAGAGCCTTGGGGTACTCCACTGCATACTTCCCTCCATGTAGATGCAGTTCCATTGAGCACTACATGTTGAGTGCGGTTGGTCAGCCAGTTTCGAATCCATCTGGTGATGTTGCTGTCTAACCCACATTTTTCTACTTTATCTAATAGTAGGTTATGGTCTACTTTATCAAATGCCGTACTGAAGTCCAAGTAAATTATATCGACAGCATTCCTCTGGTACACTAATTTTGTCACTTTGTCAAAGAATGCAATAAGATTAGTCCGGCATGATCTGTTTTTGACAAACCCATGTTGGCTTTTGGTTATTACTTTGTTTGCTTTTAGGTGTTCGCTGATTCGTTGCTTGATTATCTTTTCCAGAATCTTCCCTGGTATTGAGGTCAGGCTGATAGGTCTGTAGTTTCCTGGATCTGTTTTTTCCCCCTTTTTGAAGATGGGAACTGCATCAGCTCTCTTCTAATTCTATTCTCTATTCTATTCTATTCTATTCTATTCTATTCTATTCTATTCTATTCTATTCTATTCTATTCTATTCTATTCTATTATTCTATTCTCTATTCTCTATTCTAATTCAATTCTATTCAATTCTATTCAATTCTATTCAATTCAATTCTATTCTCTGTTCTAATTCTATTCTATTCCATTCTACTCTTATTTCCATTCCATTCCATTCCATTGTGAAACAATTCAGTTAACCAACCTATTTATTTATTTTTAAGATCAGCTCTTCTGGCCGATGCGGAGAATTTCACGGTTTACATCAAGAACACCATCCGTTTCCCCAAGTTTAACTTTTCCAAGTAAGTTTTTCCTCCTCCTCCTTCTTTTTTTTTAATGATTTTTGTCACCATTGTAGGAAATGTTCTGCCTGCTGGAACAAGTTGCCAAATTTTTGGAGAAGTCGCTTTGGGAGAAAAAAAAAAACCCAGGAAAGGGCTCTGTGGCTATGTGGCTCAAAATGTATGAGAGAGGGGATTACGAAAAGGAAAAGAACAATAGACAGCTTTTCCAAAATGACCGATTTAAGTGCTGATGCAGGACTGAAATTCTAAATGATACCGTCCCATGTTTTAACTTATTTTTTTAATTAAATTTCAAAAGCCATCAGCTCCCTAAGACTCGTAAGATTCAGCTGGTTTGGACCGGTTCGGGCGAAAAATGTGCCCACCAGGACAAGCATTCCTATTTAATAAAGTCTGATGCAGGTAGTTCTCGACTTACGGCCACAATTGGACCCAAAAATTCTGTTGCTAAGCAAGACAGTTGTTAAATGAGTTTTGCCCCCCTTTCGCGAAATTTCTTGCCACCAATTGTTAAGGGAATTACTGCCGTTGTTAAGTCAGTAACATGGTTGTTAAGCGAATTGGGCAACCCCATTGATTCTGCTTCTCAGAAGGTTGCAAAAAGGGATCACATGACTCCCGGACACTGCAACTGTCATAAGTACATGCCAGTTGCCAAGCGTCCTAATAATTTTGATCCCGTGACCATGGGGCTGATGCAACGGTCTTGAGTGTGAAAAACAGTCATGAGATGAGGACTGTGGGGTTCTTAGTGCTCTCTGTGCTTGGTTGTTTCCTTTCAGACATTTCTTGACCCAACTAGGTAATTGTTCTGACCCAGTTCCCAAACACGACAAACCCTCTGAAGTTAACTCAAAGATTCCTTTATTAGGAGCGCCAGCAACCACGGCAAAAAGTTTCTCTCTCACCGCAGGCTAACAAGTCTGTCCGGCAGGGAGATGAATAGTTGTCTGCCACATCTATTCATCTCCGCCCCCTGCCTTTTATCCCCAGAGCTAGGGTGGGGCTTCGCTAGCAGCGGTGGCTCTTCCGTCCCAAGGACCGGCCCATAGATTTCCATTGCTCTCCTCTCCTCTGCCTTCTGTTCGTCAGGCACTGGACCCAGCTGTTCCTCCTCTTCCTCATCAGCCACCTCCAGACCTGGGGGCTGTTGACTCTCCATCTGAGGGCTGACGGACGGCCCAGGCTCCGCCTCTGTCTCTATCTCTGTCTCTCTGCCAGCTCCATTCCCTCTTCCCCCTCGGAGCTCTCAGGTTGCCTTGATGCTGACCCTGACTTCCACGCCTCCTTCTCCTCCGATTTGGCTGCTGGAGGGGCCGGCTGCCGACAAGCCACAACAGTAATATCATCAGTGCTAGAAGCTAGTGGGTTTTGCAGGGAGGAGGAGGAGGAGGAGGAGGAGGAGGAGGAGGACTGTGGGGTAATTCATCCTCTGTGAGCTTGTTTCTTTGCAGACATTTGATGACCCAACTAGGTAATATCATCAGTGCCAGAAGGAAGGGGACTTTGCTCCTTGTTTATATATACAGCTAGTCCTTGAGTTAGGACCACAGTTGAGGCCAAAATTTATGTTGCTAAGTGAAACATTTGTTAAGTGAGGTTGACCCATTTTAACTACTTTTGTTGCCACCGTTGTTAGGTGAATCATTGCACTTGTTATATTAGTAACATGGTTGTTAAGTGAATCTGGATTTCCCCTTGATTTTGCTTGTCAGAAGGTCGCAAAAGGGGATCACGTGACCCCGGGACAATGAAGCCCGTCATAAATATGAACTAGTTGCCAAGCATCTTAATTTTGATCATGTCCACCATGAGGTTGCTGCAACGGTCGTAAGTGTGAAACAGGGACGTAAGTCACTTTTTTCAGTGGCATTGTAACTTTGAACGGTCACTAAATGAATTGTTGTAAGTCAAGGACTAACCTGGAGTAGCTTGCCCCTCAGCATTGGTTATTGTTTTCAGCACCGTCATATATTTAAATGGTTGCTAAATGAATGGTCATTAAGTGAGGATTACCCTACCCAATTGCAATAATGAGACAGCCTGTGTTGCTGATTTTGGCATGCCCTTCTCGCTTCCCTGTTTTTCTGACGTAGAACCAATGTCCTCGACACAAAAAATGACGCTTATTTGAAAAATTGTCGCTACGGAGCAGACCAGCCGTACTGCCCCATCTTCTCACTGGGGAAACTGGTCAACTGGGCTGGGAGCAACTTTCACGAGATGGCATCAGAGGTATGGAAAAAAACGGGGTCTGCGCCTTCCTTTTAGCTGGTGGTGTGTCATAAGGTGATCGTCTCCTGGTGATTGGCCGAAAGTCACCCTGATGGCTTTCATGCCTAAGGCGGGACTAGAACTCACAGTCTCCTGGTGATTGGCCCAAAGTCACCCAGCCGGCTTTCATGCCTAAGGCGGGACTAGAACTCACAGTCTCCTGGTGATTGGCCCAAAGTCACCCAGCTGGCTTTCATGCCTAAGGCGGGACTAGAACTCACTGTCTCCTGGTGATTGGCCCAAAGTCACCCAGCTGGCTTTCATGCCTAAGGCGGGACTAGAACTCACTGTCTCCTGGTGATTGGCCCAGATTCACCCAGCCGGCTTTCATGCCTAAGTTGGAACTAGAACTCACCGTCTCATGATGATTGGTCCAAACTCACCTAGCACTAGAACTCACCGTCTCCTGGTGATTGGCCCAAAGTCACCCAGCTGGCTTTCATGCCTAAGGTGGGACTAGAACTCACTGTCTCCTGGTGATTGGCTGAAAAGTCACCCAGTCGGCTTTCATGCTTAAGTTGGAACTAGAATTCACTGTCTCCTGGTGATTGGCCCAAAGTCACTCAGCCGGCTTTCATGCCTAAGTTGGAACTAGAATTCACCGCCTCCTAGTGATTGGTCCCAAATCACCCTGCTGGATTTCATGCCTAAGGTGGAACTAGAACTCACCGCCTCCTGGTGATTGGCCCAAAGTCACTCAACTGGTTTTCATGCCTAAATGTGATATAAATGACATTTAGATGTCCACAGAACAGCTGCAAATAGCCATAAATGCGCGCCAAATGTGGCTAGGTGGCCATGAGGGGATCCATGGCCACCAGAACTTCAGAACTAGGCCGTAAATACCTATTGGGGAAGGGTCCATTGTAACTTTGAATTGAGTTGTAAGTCAAGGACCACCTGCATGTAGGACAAGCTGTGGACCCAGCATGCCAACTCTGGTGGATCTCCCGAAGTTTTTGAGGGAAAACAGTTTCCTAATCTTCTGCCAAAACTGAAGAAAACCTTTGTGTGTTTTGTTTTGTTTTGTATCCAGGGTGGTGTGATTGGCGTCCAGATTGAATGGGACTGCAACTTGGATAAAAAACCGTCAGAATGCAACCCTCGCTATTCTTTCAGTCGCCTAGATAACAAATTTGCAGAGAAGTCCGTCTCCTCTGGATACAACTTCAGGTAAAGGAGAAGGAGGCGTTTGGCCAAAGCATCCTCAGTCCGCAACTTCAGCAGTTTGGTCTTTCTGGAATGGCTTCGGTGGCCAAATCTGATGGGATTTAATTGATTAGGTCAGCCAGGCTGGAAGGAAGAGTCAAGTGAGGGCCTAGTTTGGAATCCTTGCATGGCTGCAAGAGGCATAAGCTTCAGCTACCTGTTTTGACCCAGCTGCCCAAACACGACAAACAAACCCTCTGAAGTGAACTCAAAGATTCCTTTATTAGGAGCGGCAAAAAGTTTCTCTCTCACCGCAGGCTAACAAGTCCGGCTGGCTCGGAGATGAATATGTCTGCCACACCTATTCATCTCCACCCTCTGCCTTTTATCCCCAGAGCTAGGGTGGGGCTTCGCTAGCAGCATTGGCTCTTCTATCCCAAGGACCAGCCCATAGATTTCCACTGCTCTCCTCTCCTCTGCCTTCTGCTCATCAGGCACTGGACCCAGCTGTTCCTCCTCTTCCTCATCAGCCACCTCCAGACTTGGGGACTGTTGACTCTCCATCTGAGGGCTGACGGACGGCCCAGACTCCGCCTCTGTCTCTGTCTCTCTCTCTGATAGCTCCATTCCCTCTTTCCCCTCGGAGCTCTCAGGTTGCCTTGATGCTGACCCTGATTCCCACGCCTCCTCCTCTTCCTCTGAGTCGACTGCTGGAGGGGCCGGCGGCCGACAGGCCACAACACTACCTCACATCCATGAAGCCTTATCTGTCGTTCCCAGGGGATGACAGAAAGTCTGGGGACATTCTTGTAACAGAGGTGATAGATAACAAAATTAATGACTTTTGTTACAGGTAATCCTTGACTTATGACCCACATTGAGCTCAAACTTTCCGTTGCTAAGTGAGGGAGTTTTGCCCCATTTTACAACTTTCTTGCCACAATTGTTAAAGCGAATTGCTGCAGTTGTGAAGTTAGTAACACGGTTGTTAAGCGGATCTGGCTCCCCGATTGATTTTGCTCATCAGGAGGTCGCAAAATGGGATCACATTACCATGGGACGCTGCAACCGTCATAAATACAGGCCAGTTTTCAAGCTTCAGAATTTAGATCACGCCAGGATGTTGCAACGGTCATGTGTCACTTTTTTCAGTGCCGTTGTAAATTCAGACGGTCACTAACGGTCATGATTCAACCAGCGATGAAGCCGAAGGAAAAAAAGAGATTTTTTTCTTTTGCTCGGAAAAATAAATCACGACATTTTATGATAATTATTATTTTTCCAGATTTGCCAAGTATTACCGGAGTGCGGCTGATGTTGATTTCCGAACACTGATCAAAGCTTACGGGATCCGTTTTGATATCATGGTGAATGGCAAGGTGATGTCAGGCACAACTGGGGAAAAACACAGATTTGCGATGGTGGCAAATATCTGTAGCTCGGGTGTAGGATGAAGGTGCAGGCTTGTTCTCCGAGCTTGTGGGTTTAGTTCTGAACATTTCGTCACCAGGCTAGGTAACATCATCAGGGACTATCTGTACAAACTTTAAAATCTGTGCACATCTCACAAATTCACTCTTTTTGGGGTTTTTTTTCCTCCCAGGCTGGGAAATTTAACATTATCCCAACGGTAATCAACGTGGGATCCAGTCTTGCGCTAATGGGAGTGGTAAGTCAATTTAACAAACTGCATCCCTGTTTGGTTTGGTGGCAGCAGTGCTCAGATAGAAAGTCCCTACAGAGAGTGGTGAGGACAGCGGAGATTATAGGAAGCTCGCTTCCCGTTACTCAGGATACTGCTTATAAGCGCTATGTGCCTAGAGCTTGAAGCATTGTTAGAGACCCCACACACCCAGTTTATGGTCTGTTTCTGTTGCTCCCCTCTGGGAGGAGGTTTCGAAGTATTTCTAGCAGGACTACCAGATTCTATAACGGCTTTGTTCCCTAGGCCATCCGTCTGGTAAACTCCTAAGATTCGCTTTTCTTGTCA
Organism: Diadophis punctatus similis; assembly: GCA_023053685.1. Classification (NCBI taxonomy): domain Eukaryota; kingdom Metazoa; phylum Chordata; class Lepidosauria; order Squamata; family Dipsadidae; genus Diadophis; species Diadophis punctatus. The sequence continues at coordinate 3,429,995 of JALIGW010000001.1, forward strand.
TGTACATGTATACATCGGTGGGTTCTAAATGCTTTTGCTACCGGTTCGCACCCGGGCAATGCTTCTGCGCATGCGCAGAAGCATCCCAGGCAGGTGGGCGGAGCCTCCTACCGCCGCCGCTACCGGTTTGGAGAACTGGGCCGAACCGGGAGCAACCCACCGCTGGTATACATCCGAACTGGACTGTGTTGTTTCTCTGTCATATAATATATGTGGGTATATGCATAATTTTGTATTTATTTATTTATTCATTCATTCATTTATCTTGTCATGTTTATGTAGTGTAAAATTAGAGGTGGCGACCCTTTAAGATCTGTATGCAACAAAATTTCATTTTTAATATATGCCAATCAGTGTACATTCAAAGTAATAATAAAGTTATTCTATTCTAAACTTATTCTATTCTATTCAATCATTCGGGATGGAAGCAAGAAATTGCCGGACCAAAGGCCGTCCTTAACTTACAACCGCTCGTTGAGCGACTGTTCAAAGTTACAACAGCACCGATAAAAATGACTTGTAACCAAACTATACTACCAAAAACATTTTTTGAAATGGCAGAAGAACTTAATAGATGTGTGGAGAGCGTTACACCCAAGAAAAAAAAAACAATTTACTTTCTACTCTAATCCACATAAGTCATATTCAAGAATAGATATGGTATGGGCAAATGGTGAAACCCAAATATACCCACCGAAAGTTTGACAATTAAAAAAAATATTTGAATGCGCGGAAATGGACAAACTAACAATAGAACTTAAAGGACAAAAAGATTCAGACTATTATGTAATATGGGAGAAGTGGTATGATTGGATTGATGATAGAAAGTATGAGGAAGAAGATGTAGAATTAGAAAATACTGTAAGATAATGTATAAGTTGTATAAACACAAAAACAATGTAAAAAAAGGATGTAGATCTGCTTAAAAAACTATTGTGATATGTAAAATGTGAAAAATGTAATAAAGAACGCTGCAGCATTGCCACGGTCAAGCGATCATAATTTAAGCGTGTGATAAACGGCATGTATTTATGGTTCTGGAATCACGGGATCACCATTTGTGACCCTCTCAACTGGCTTCCAACCAGCAAAGTCAATGGAGGAATCCGGAATCATTTAATGACAGCACGATTCACTTAACGATTGTAGTGATTCACTTAGCAACCATGGCAAAAAATGTGACAAAATTGGGTGTGATTCACTTAACAACCACTTTGCTAAGCAACAGAAATCCTGCTCCCAATTGTGGTCGTAGGTCAAGGACTATTGTCTTATTATCTTACCTTATTACAGGGAGTCCTTGACTTACGACAATTGAGCCCAACATTTCTGTCACTAAGTGGAACATTTATTGAATTTTGCCCCATTTTACGACCTTTCTCGCCACATTTGTTAAGTGAATCACTGCAGGTGTTAAGTTACTAACACGGTTGTTAAATGAATCAGGCTTTTCCCCTTGACTTTGCTTGTCATGAGGTCGCAATAGGAGATCACGTCACTCCGGGACACTGCAACCGTCATAAATATGAGTCCGTTGCCAAGTATCCAAATTCTGATCATGTGACCACGGGGATGCTGCAATGGTCGTAACTGTGAAAAATGGTCATAAGTCACTTTTTTAGTGCTACTGTAACTCTGAACCATCACTAAACAAACTGTTGTATTGTATGTTGACGGCTACTTGTATTATCTTACTGTACCTTGTTATTAAGATAAATAGATAGATAGATTCTCTCTCTCTCACATCTATCTATCTATCTATCTATCTATCTATCTATCTATCTATCTATCTATCTATCTATCTATCTATCTATCTATCTATCTATCTATCTATCTATCTATCTATCTTATCATCTTAAGCTGCACTTGGACTTTTGGCTTTAAAAATAAAATAACATGATGAAAAGAAGGACTAGGGGTGACATGATAACAGTTTTCCAATATCTCAGGGGTTGCCCCAAAGAAGGAGGGGTCAACCTATTCTCCAAAGATCTGAAGGCAGGATAAGAAGCAACGGATGGAAACTAATCAAGGAGAGAAGCAACCTGGAATTAAGGAGAAACTTCCTGACAGTGAGGACAATTACCGTATTTTTCGGAGTATAAGACGCACCTTTTTGCCCCCAAAAAGAGGGTGGAAATGTCGGTGCGTCTTATACACCGAATACAGCCATTTTTTGGCCTCCTGAAACCCCGCCCCCGCATCCTATTTTTGCGAAAAACGGGCCATTTTTCGCAAAAATTGGGGCATTTTTGCCTTCCCCCACCCCCTAGGAGTGCTCTGCAGGCTTCACAAACCCTCTGCATGCCCTGATTTTGCAAAAAAACGAGTGAAAAACAGGTCGTTTTTTGCAAAAACTGGGGTGTTTTTGCCTTCTAATTACCCCATCTAGCATGACTGGAGGAGGAATTCTGGGAGTTGAAGTCCACTAGTCTTAAAGCTGTCAAGTTTGAAGTTTGTAAAAAGTATACATGGTTGTAAAAAGTATTCTGCCACGCTGGTATTTTATTAAATAATATATTACTACACCATTTGGTTCAGAATACTTTTTTCCTTGTTTTCCTCCTCTAAAATCTAGGTGCGTCTTATACTTCAGTGCGTCTTATACTCCGAAAAATACGGTAATCAGTGGAACAGCTTGCCACCAGAAGTTGTGGATGCTCCAACACTGGAAGTTTTTAAGAAGAGATTGGATAACCATTTGTCTGAAGTGTTGTAGGGTTTCCTGCCTAAGCAAGGGGTTGGACTAGAAGACCTCTAAGGTCCCTTCCAACTATTCTATTCTATTCTATTCTATTCTATTCTATTCTATTCTATTCTATTCTATTCTATTCTAATTCTATTCCATTCCATTCCATTCATAATAGAATATAATAAGACAATAAAAACCCTCATTAGAAAAAGCATGCATCTGCAAATATGAAACATTTTAAAAAAGTTACTGTTAGCGCAGTGGATTTCCACTCTGTTCATATGGAATTGTTTCTGCCCTCCAACCCACCCAGGGGGCGTTTCTCTGCGACTTGGTGCTGCTGTATCTTCTTCGAAAGAGCCAGTTTTACAGAGGGAAAAAATACGAGGAAGTGAGGTAGGTTGCCTGCAGCTGCAAAGCATTCTCGATTCATAGAGATTTCTTATTTCCTGACAGCGAGAACAATTAATCAGTGGAATGACTTGCCTTCGGAAGCACCTGGGTGCTCTGTGACTGGAGGCTTTTAAGAAGAGACTGGATAGCAATTTGTCTAATGTCTGATTGAGCAGGGGGTTGGACTAGAAGACCTCCAAGGTCCCTTCTAACTCTGTTATTCTGTTCCGGGTAAAAACCTACCTATGTAGTTGATATGTTGATTTGAGGGTACATCACCAAGCAAAGTGTGTAAACCTTCCAAATGCTGAAACGGGGCACAGGGAAGGGAGAGAGAGAGTCTTCAAATTGCATCAGATCTTCCATCTTTGTAGTTGGTCTTAAGATGGAGATGTTGCTCTCAAAATGATGGGATCTAGATCACAGGAGCCTTGAGTAATCTAAAAAAAAAATCCCTTGGAAGGTTGCAGAAAACATTAGGGAATTCCTGGAAGGTTGGCATTCAGACACATCAGCCATCTACAGACACACAGAGATAAACCCCATTTACACACCATTTCAAGAGACAATAAAAGGCTATGAAGGGGAAAATAATAATAATCCGGAACAGATCCTTTCTAGCAACCCAGATAAGCGAGTATTAACACCAGACAAACCATTAAGCAGAGAATAATAATCAAGGAAGTACCAAGGAGAAAACCACGCACACACCAATACTGGCAGGGTAAGCTACTGTATATATTCTAGTTTTTTTGTTTCCTTAGCTTTTATTGTCTCTTTGGGATGACTGATAGTCTATTAGTATATTGACAAATTCCACCCCAGGACAAGCTACTACCGATAGTCCTCGACTTACAACAGTTTGTTTAGTGAACATTCAAAGTTACAACAGCCCTGAAAAAGGGGACTTATGTCCATTTTTCACACTTACGACCATTGCAGCATCCTCATGGTCACGTGATTTACATTCAGATGATTGACAACTGATTCATATTTATGATGGTCGCAATGTCCCGGGGTCAGGTGATCTCCTTTTGCGACCGTCTGACAAGCAAGCTCAATGGGGAAGCCAGATTCACTTAACAACCACGTTCCCGGCTTAACAACTGCAGTGATTCGCTTCACAACCGTGGCAGGAAAGGTCGTAAAATGGGGCAACCAATTTCTCACCAAGCAACATCAGTTCTGGGTTCATTCGTAGTCGTACGTTGAGGATTAGCTGTATATATAAACAGGCAGCAAACCCCACACTCAACAGCCCTGATGATGTTACCTAGTTGGGTAATGAAACGCCTGCCAGAAAACAACCAAGTTTACAGAGATTCCACATTTGCTAATTTTCCCGACTTTCTTTTTCCTCATGTAGGTCAAACACCAAAAAATCTTTACCGCCAAGCACCGTCAATGGGAACCAGACCGGAAACCAGAGCGAAGATTCTTTATCCCGGTTGGATCAGCTCCAACAGCTACAGATGGTTGAGACCTAAAAGCTGTTCCTTCCTTTGAAGATCACCCTTCACAACGTCATCCGTTGTTAAGAGAAACCACGGACCACAGAAAGTTGCAGGAAGGGATTCGTTTTAAGCTCTTAACGGCCTCAGTTTTCAGCATCCTGAGCCAAGGATATCTACACATGGCAGGATTTTTAATTTTAAAAAAAATCAAAATCAAATGCCAGAAAATCTTGGGTAAGGACCGTAGCTGCAGGGTGGATATAAATTCTCTTTGGGTGGCTTCTGGATAACCTAACACAGCCGTCCTTAGCCTGTCAAATTTATGTCAAAAGGCAATCGATGAGTGGAGAGACAGTTGTCCATGCTGAACTATTATTGTTCATCGCGAGTCGGCCAGATGTTCAGATTTGGCATTTCTGTCTACCCATCGAGTCCTTCCCAAGAACGGTGCGGTGGCCTAGAGGTTGGAGCTCTCGCCTCACAATTAGGAGGCTGCGAGTTCAATCCTAGGTGTAGCGGCTGATATTTCTCTCTCAGGGCACAATGAGAATATATCTGCTGCAAAATTCCGTATTGGCGACAGGAAGGGATCCGGCCAGTAAACACCCAGCTGTATTCAGTTGCCCCGACTTCACCCCGCAAGGGATTACGAGGTCATTAAATGACAGGGGAAAAAATTTGAGTCCCTCCCAAGATCCCAGAAAAGGCAGATGTGGATATTTGATGGTTTTAAAGTTCTCGTCGGAGGATGTCAGCTGTTATGAGTAAATCTGCCTTTTGCAATTGACTGATGGTGAATTTTTCAATGCCAATGGCCTTCAAGTGGTGCTCCAAATGTTTTGGGATTGCCCCCAAGGCACCTATTACTATGGATACTACCTTTGCTTTCTTTCGCCACAGTCATTATTATAGGCAGTCCTCGACTCACAATTCATTGAGTGACCATTTCAAAGTTACGATGACACTGGAAAAAAGCGATTTATGGGCCATTTTTTTCACTCTTAACAATCTTTGTAGCAGCCCCACGATCCGGTGATCAAAATCAAAGCTGATTCATACTGATGACAGTTCTTGTGTCCCAAGGTCACATGATCCGCTTTTGCGACCTTCGGACCAGCAAAGTCAATGGGGGAGCCGGATTCGCTTAACAACCATGTTACTAACTTATCAACCGCAGCGATTCACTTAACAAATGTGGCAAGAAAGGTCGTAAAATGGGGGCAAAACTCACTTAACAAATGTCTCACTTAACGGCAGAAATATTGGACTGAATTGTGGTCATAAATCGAGGACTACCTGTAATTACCAAATTTATTTGACGTCCATCTCGCACTGCGACTCGTGAATAATCCTATTCTGAACATTCTCGCTGGAAATTATACGATAGTAAGACTTTATATCATCCGCTTCCCATTCTGCTATCCATTTTGAATCTCTTCCTGCAAATCGTTGAGCCTGTGGGATTATTCAGGAATTCGAAATAAGTTCTTGCAATGTGCGTAAATAATTCTCCAGCCTGTGGGATTATGCCAGAATTCTAAATAAATTCCTGCATAAACAATTTTCCAGCATCCAACCAACTCATGAAAAGTAACTTCACGGTGAAGGTGGGTTGGTCATTGGCATGTCTTGAACCTCCACTTCAGGGGAAAAAAAAGAGACTGAATTTTATTTTTTATGTCTATGGTATGAATTTACACACAACCCAGGTCTTGCTTTATGACCGGTGCATAGAGTGGCAAGTCGCAGGAATTAAATCACAATATTATCTACGGATCCACAAGCCATACTCCTGATGGCTGCTTCAGCAGGAATTTTTGTATGCTTAAAAAAATAAATGGGTTGAACTGAAAAAGAAGTTTTAAAAAATGAACAGGATTTTGATGATGAAAAGAAATAGATCATCATAGAGGTTTCTTTTTTTAAAAAAAAATCAACTCTAGAGTAAGAGATAATGTTGCATTTGTTATTTATAATTGCCGCAAACAAAATTGGAAGCTATTTCTATTTTTTTTTCAGTTTCTTTTTTCAGTTTGGGCTTTTTTCCTTGTTTCCTTTCCTGGCTTTCCTTTAAATCCTCACAAAGTTGTTGTTGTTATGTTTGCCACCTTGAGTTATTTAGAAAAATAATAAAAGGAGGAAAATTATATATGCATATTCTTGTTAGTTTTTAATCTTCTTTTAAAATAAGAGTAAAAAACTATTTTAAAATATGTTTATAATATATTTAATTATATTAAACAAATCTTAATATATTAAAAATAAGTTTGGTTGACAAGAAATGTTAATTTTACAACTTGCATTATAATTTTAAACCTTAAGCTGTTACAGATAGTCCTTGAACTTCTGCCAGTACAGCCCAAAATTCCTGTTGCTAAGCGAGGCAGTTAAGGGAGCTGTCAAATTTTACGACAGTTAAGCAAATCACTGCAGTCGTTAAGGGAATCATGCAGTCGTTAAGGGAATCTGGCTCCCCCCCCCATTGACTTTGTTAGAAGTCGGCTGGGAAGATCGCAAAAGGGGATCACGTGATCCCGCGACAATGCGACCGTCATAAATACATGCCAGTTGCTAAGCGGCCGAATTTTAGTCACGTGACTGTGGAGATGTTGGCACAGCCGTTAAGTGTGAGAACCGGTCATTAAGTTGCTTTTTTCAGTGCGGCTGTAATGTCAAACGGTCACTAAGCAAATGGTTGTAAGTTAAGGACCACCTACAATTCAGCAACTGCTTTCTTCCTTCCCAAATAGCAGACCTACCACCCCTATCAGTGCAAGTCCTCGACTTACGCCCGTTAAGGAGCTTGCCTATTAGTCGTGACGGTTGTAAAGGGGGACATCCACCCAATTTTATGACCTTTTTGTGGCATTAAGCAGACAGCATCGTTGTTAAGTGAACCCATTGTATATATGGGCTGTTTTTGCCCGAAATGTGAAATAAACGGCAAGAACATCGTAAATCATGCTCATCTAACCACAGGATACTGAAAACTGCCGTAAATACCGGCTGGTTGCTAAGCAGCTAAAACGAAATCGTGTCAGTGTGGGGAGTGTGTGTGTCAGAACTAGGTGGTAGGTTTCGCTGGGGAGGTGAGTGAATACATGTAGTCCTCGAATTACAACAGTTCATTTAGTGACCGTTCAAAGTTACAACGGTAGATAAAAAATGGACTTAGCGTTTTTCACACAACCACTGGAGCAATCCCCATATTCACTGATCGAAATTCAGATCCTTGGCAACTGCTTCACATTTATGACGGTCGCAGTGTCCCAGGGACACGCGATCCCCTCTTGCGAAGTCGACGGGGAAGCCCAGATTCACTTAACAACTGGGTTACTAACGTTAAGAACCACAGCAATTCACTGAAACAACGGTGGCAAGCAAGATTGTAAAACGGGACAAAACTCACTTAACAACGGCAGTTCCGGGTTCAATTGTGGTCGTTGAGTCGAGGACTTTCCTGTTGTGATATTCACAGTCGTAATTTCAATCGTTAAGTCAGGGCCTGCCTGTAGCAGGAAAAGCTACAACTACATCAGGACCAAGGCTGTGACTTAAAAACCTGAAAGGGATTTCCCGTAATGAGGCATAATTAGCAAAAATGAATTGTGCACCAGGAAAATAAACCAGGTTTCTAAGATTCCAGTTGTCGTTAACAACGTCAAATCAAAGCAATAGGGATGTCCAACCTTGGCCACTTTTAAGACCGGTGGACTTCAATTCCCAGAATCCCCCAGCCAGCATGGGAGTTGGAAGTCCACCGATTTTAAAGCGGCCAAGCTTGGACACCTCTTCACGTAGACCAGTGGTTCCCAACCTGGGGGTCGCGACCCCTTTGGGGGTCGAACGACCATTTCCAAGGGGTCGCCCCGGCATCCTCAGCTCCTCCCCCCACTGCCACAAGCCTGGCCATATCGCACCCCACAACCCACGCCCCACCAATTTGGGTTCTTTTACTCTCTGCACATGCGCAAAGCATTCTGCGCATGCGCAGAGGGTAAAAGAACCCAAATGGCGGCGTCCAGGCGAAGTCTCCAGATCCGGGTGAGGTCTCCGCTTGCTTCGCGTGTTGCCTCTGGGAGCTTTTCGAGCCCCATCGCAAAAGGCGTGCGCGACTTCGGCGGGGCGGGACTGGCGGCTGCCCGGAGAGAGCCACCCCCTTCGCCCCGAACGCTACAGGTAGATGGGAGAGACTCTGCGAAAGGCGTGCGCGACTTCAGCGGGGCCGGGACAGGCGGCTGCCTGGAGAGAGCCACCCCCTTCGCCCCGAACGCTACAGGTAGATGGGAGAGACTTTGCGAAAGGCGTGCGCGACTTCAGCGGGGCCGGGACTGGCGGCTGCCTGGAGAGAGCCACCCCCTTCGCCCCGAACGCTACAGGTAGATGGGAGAGACTCTGCGAAAGGCGTGCACGACTTCAGCGGGGCCGGGACAGGCGGCTGCCCGGAGAGAGCCACCCCCTTCGCCCCGAACGCTACAGGTAGACGGGAGAGACTCTGCGAAAGGCGTGCACGACTTCAGCGGGGCCGGGACAGGCGGCTGCCCGGAGAGAGCCACCCCCTTCGCCCCGAACGCTACAGGTAGATGGGAGAGACTTTGCGAAAGGCGTGCGCGACTTCAGCGGGGCCGGGACAGGCGGCTGCCCGGAGAGAGCCACCCCCTTCGCCCCGAACGCTACAGGTAGATGGGAGAGACTCTGCGAAAGGCGTGCGCGACTTCGGCGGGGCCGGGACAGGCGGCTGCCCGGAGAGAGCCACCCCCTTCGCCCCAAACGCTACAGGTAGATGGGAGAGACTCTGCGAAAGGCGTGCGCGACTTCGGCGGGGCCGGGACAGGCGGCTGCCCGGAGACAGCCACCCCCTTCGCCCCGAACACTACAGGTAGACGGGAGAGACTCTGCGAAGGGGATGGCTCTCTCCGGGCAGCCGCCTGTCCCGGCCCCGCCGAAGTCGCGCACGCCTTTCACGATGGGGCTTGAAAAGCTCCCAGAGGCAACACACGAAGCGAGTGGAGACCTCGCCTGGATCTGGAGACTTCGCCCGGACACCGCCATTTGGGTTCTTTTATCCTTTGCGCATGCACAGAACGCTTTGCACATGCACAGAGGGTAAAAGAATCTAAATGGCGGTGGTGGGGTGGGGCGCAATGGGCGCACGGGGGCGTGGCGTGGGTCGCGGCATTAGGAAGGTTGGGAACCGCTGACGCAGACCAAAGTTTGAAGTTTCTTTGCTGAGACGCGGAAGCAATGAACGCAAGCGGGAAGATTGTGACAAAAATGCATTTGCAGGGAGTGCGTGTTTCCCCCTGAATTTTTATTTCACAAAAGTACCAATGAAGCAGCATTTGATGTAGTCAGAAAAAGAAGAACTTTTGACTTTTTTCCAAGTTCACAGACACTCTCCCCTGTGTCTCCAAAGCGGAGTTTGCAAAACCATGCGAAGCTATTTTGCTGTGTGTTTATGAAAGCTGGATTACGTTGGCCTTTAAGAATGTAAAGGATAAAAGGAAGTGAGCGAAAAGTTTGCGGTCGTTTCTGTGTAGCTTCAACGTTCCTTAAAAAGGAACCAGAACTGTTGAAAAAACCATTTTAACAGCCTGTGTTACTCATCACTGCCAGCCAGGATCCTCCGTTAAGCCTAGATTAAGAATGCAACATCTCGGTCTATTGTTTACCGGAGAAATAAGCCGGCTTCATGCCACTTATCGTTAAACCAGGAGCCACTGATTTAACTCAGATTCCAGAACCTCCGTTTCTCCTTTTTAAGGTAAAAAATATGGAGCCTGACAGCACCTTTTCCCACTAGCATTTTTAAAAACTTTAAAGCGTAATTTTTCGTTTAGGACTTTCAATGATATTTGTTAGAAAAAAAGCATACAGCCCCCAAACCACCTCAAAATGACCCATTTCTCCACCCTGCGTCTGGTGCCCAGGACAAGTTGCTTTGTGCGAAGAGATTTTTCCTGAGCATGACTTTTAAGTCTGAGAGTCTGAATTCAGTGTATTTTCACTGCTTCAGTATCTCCGTCCAGAAATTCCTGCACAAATCAGAATACTAAAACCCCTTAAATATTGGAAAAGAACAAAAAGTAAAATTGTGGCATATCAAGCATGACTAAAATGTAAGTATAGGCAGAGGAGAAACAGAAAATGATAGAATGGCTGGGGTTTTTTTTAACGCTAAAGAAGAAAAAGATGTATAAATAGTGGAAGAGGAATGCATTAGACAAATTATAACATTTAACCAAGTTTGAGTTCTTGAATTAAGAGGAAAAATGTAGGGTAATTGTAAAAAAATAACATAAAAGAACTGGTGTGTGTGTGTGTGTGTGTGTGAGAGAGAGAGAGAGAGGGAGGGAGGGAGGGAGGGAGGGAGAGAGAGAGAGAGAGAGAGAGAGAGAGAATGAATATTTGTAGTTCAGAGTTGAACTGCGGGGTCCTTGGTGCTCACCGAGCTTGGTGGTTTTCTTGCAGACGTTTCATGACCCAACTAGGTAACATCATCAGTGCATGTGATGGTGGAATTTGCTGCCTATTTATATATAGTAGCTTGCCCTGGGATAGAATTTGTCAAGAGACAAATAGACTAGCTGCTATCAACAGACACGTAGAGATGAAGCACATTTACACACCATTCGAGACAATTAAAAGCTAAGAAGGAAACAAAAAGACCACGATATATTCTCTCTAGCCGTCAACACCCAGTTAAGCAGGGATTAACACCAAACAAGCAGAGAACAAGGTATCAAACACACACACAGAGTACTGGCAGGGCATGTTACTATATATTAACGGGGAGCAATTCCCACACTTGCTATCACTGATGTTACCTAGTTGAGTAACGAAGCGTCTGCAAGAAACTACCAAGCTCAGAGAGTAACTAACAGTCCTCCTCCTCCTCCCTGCACACACCACTCCCTTCTAACACAGATGATGTTACCTAGTTGGGTAATGAAACGTCTGCAAGGAAACCACCAAGCTCAGAGAGCACCAAGGACCCCACAGAACCGACATTATCCTTCAGGTTTCAGTTGCAGCATTACGTCTTCTTGATTTAACCTTGCACCTTGTTCCCAACGGCATTTGAGAGGCTCAAAAATAAAGTCACCAAAGTAACTCTCCTGCTTAAATTCCAACACGATGACTTGGTATTTATAATTCCTTGGCACCTGTCAAGACCCAGCAACTGCGAAGGCAATTCGATTCTCGCTTAAGAAGTGAGACACTCAGAGCTGTAACTTTAGAACTATCGCGGCATGAAAGTTAAAAGGATGGGGAGTCATAAATTTTCTGATTATTTCATTCTTGAATCCACCGAAGCTGTAATCCGCTACCTCATGGGTCTCCGAATTTGGCAATTTGAAGATGTTGTGGACTTCCAACTCCCAAAATACTTCACCCATGGCTGGCTGAGGAATTCTGGGAGTTGAAGTCCACACGTCTTCAAGTTGCCAAGCTTGGAGACCCCAGCGATACCTTGAGTAGGTTATGAGAAAAACGGATCTCCACAGAGCTTGAGGTGATGGATACTGAATGTGAAGATCTTGTGTCACGGTGTGAATATTGCCAGTTGTATGTATATGCAGGGTGAAGCATCCCTATTCTAATATTATGGTATATTCCATTATAAGCAGAACACGTGATATGATGTTCTTGTACGCATGTCTACATTCCTGATTCTCCATTAACCACTTTTGACTCGGCTCTGACCGGAACGGTCGCACTTTATTAGCAAAGATGTAATTAATTCAGGATTTATTGTTTTTGTACCGAAATAAATATTTTCTATTAGACTTTAATCTCGGCTTCATTTCTAACTGTCTGAATTCCAAGGGAAAGATCAACATCGCCTCTATGGGGACTTATTCTCCCCTTCACATCTTGCATCCATCACCTTTCGCCACGCTAGCTGCGTTGATTATGGAGATGGCTATAAATCCGCGCCCTGCCCCCCCCTTTCAAAATAAAACTCCCACTGAGCTTGTTGCAAATGTTTACTTGGAAGTGAAGCAGCTTGAGGCTAAACGTCCCTCAACCCACCCACCTGCCCCTTAAAACCTGCCTGTAGGTAAGGCTGTGAAAACAGTGTTTTCTTTCTGAAGTCTTTCAATCAAGGTAGCATACAAAACAAGCACTGAATATTGATATAGATTTTTTTTCTCTCTCTCTCTCCAAAATAGAAGATCTGGTTACACAGCAATGAACGTCTCCGAAGGGAAGGTTGGCCTAAGGGGGTTAGAACAGGTTTCTAGCAGCCTTGTGGCAGAGGGATAAACCGAGAAGAACGGAAGGTCCTCCGGAATGGAGGACAGGTTATTTACATGTCGTTTTTAAAGGCTGAAGTGGGGGTGGGGGGTGTTTCACATTCTGTTTCATTAGCAGGGTTTAGAGGCTTGCTTTCTGACATACGTTAGGGAGCGCGCGAAGAGTGCAAGCAATGGGCCGGGATCCCCAGTTCTAGGGCATCAGAGAGGCAGGAGCGAGCTGTCTCTCCTCACGACCGTTCTGGCTATACCTTCCTCCTCCTCCTCCTCCTAGTAAACGTGCACCATGCCATAGAGGAAAGTCCAGAAGAGAATATATGTGAATAACCCCCCGATCAGTCCTCCGGTAAAAAGAGGCCTTCGGGATTTAAAATATTTGCTCCATCGCCGTCCGGCTTTTAGCACCAAAAGCACCGAGAGTAAGACGGAGGCCAGGAAGTAGAAGATGAAGCCGTAGAGACCGTTGAGGCCCAGGATGCCGGCGGTGGCTCCCGAGAGCGCGGAGACGGATGTCCTGCAATAATCCAGGATGGCTGCGTTTCCCCGGACGGCTGCTTCGCTGATGAACTGGGGGCCTTCCCGCTTGGCCACCACTGCGGCCATGGCTTCGGCTGGGAGTGGTGGGGCAGCTCTCCTTTAAGGGCGGTGCTTTCTGCGAAGAAAAATGGAAATCATTCACATATGCAGATTGGTTTCTTGGAAACCCAAGAGGACTGTCCTTCCAGAGAGCCAGGTGACAAATGAGAAACAGGTTGTATTAAAGTGTAGTTTATCTCATATACCATGATACTTTACCTCACTTTCTGACTGAAGTAATGTTTGTAAACAGTAGGATTATGAATTGGGTAAATTAGCTGTAGAAACAAAAGTTGACATTCCAATAGACATAGTTTATAAGATCATCTATAATGTATAAATACAGATATAATATATAATTGAGTGTATAAAGATTAGTAGTAATAGCTAACAGGCTGTTAAAGAAGCATGATTTCACTTTTATGGTTTGTATTAGTCGGCGTTATGCTTGTAGTTGATTGCGTATGATATTTGCTTACTGTAGTGTTTTCTACAGTTTTTGTATTTGTTTTCTTTTCTGTTGTGTTTATTTTTGTTGTTGTGCGTATTTAATTGTTATGTTTTTAAAGGAAAATTCAATAAATATTATTTTAACAAAAGAAAAACAGGTTGTATTGATTAATCTTGATTAAAGAGCTCAAGGAGGCGAACATATCCAACACACAGTTTTCCTATTTTCCCCACAACCACCACCCTGTGAGATAGGTTGGTCTAACACAGGGGTAGGCAAAGTTGGCTCTTCTATGACTCGTGGACTTTAACTCCCAGAATTCCTGAGCTAGCATGATTGGCTCAGAAAGTCTGGGAGTTGAAGTCCACGAGTCATAGAAGAGCCAACTTTGCCTACCCCTGGTCTAACAGAATGTGACTGGCCCAAAATTACTCAGCTAGCTTTCATACTTGAGGAACTAGAACTCACAGTCTCCTGGTGATTGGCCCAAAGTCACCCAACTAGCATTCATGGCTAAGGCAGGACTAGAACTCATGGTCTCCTGGTGATTGGCCCGAAGTTGCCATCCGGCTTTCATGTCTAAGGAGGGACTAGAACTAATTTTCTCCTGGCGATTGGCCCAAAGTCACCCAGCCAACTTTCCTGCCTAAGGTGGGACTAGAACTCACCATCCCCTGGTGACTGGCCCAAAGTCACTCAGTGGGCCAGTTAAGGCAGGACTAGAACTCACCATCTCCTAGTGATTGGCCCACAGTCACCCAGCCAACTTTCCTGCCTAAGGCGGGACTAGAACTCACCATCTCCTAGTGATTGGCCCAAAGTCATCCAGCCGGCTTTCCTGCCTAAGGTGGGACTAGAACTCACCATCCCCTGGTGACTGGCCCAAAGTCACTCAGTGGGCCAGTTAAGGCGGGACTAGAACTCACCAACTCCTAGTGATTGGCCCAAAGTGACCCAGCCAACTTTCCTGCCTAAGGCGGGACTAGAACTCACCAACTCCTAGTGATTGGCCCAAAGTGACCCAGCTGGCTTTCATGCCTAAGGTGAAACTAGAATTCATCATCTCCCACTTTCTAGCCTGGGGTTTTAAGCACTAGACCAAAGTAGCTGTCAGATTAATATTAAACACAGCCCTGCGATGATTAGAAAGCCGCTTAAAAGAACTCACCCGTAAAAATAACATGTGCATTTGTTTTTGAAGTTAAAAAATGACCTCATTTGAAGACATAATTATAAATAAAACAGGAGGAGAAGAAACATTTGAGCTGCTTCATGCTCAGCGAAAGACAGATTATATAGTTATTTATTCAATTTGTATAACCGCCCATCTCAGCCAAGTGACTCTGGGAGGCTTACAATTCTAAAACCACAACACAGTTAAAACAATGAAAAACATCTGAATAATCCTTCTACCGTCCCTGTCCTACTGTCCTATTGTCCTCTTTTATCGTTACTTTTTTACTTATGTTATGTTTATACAAACTACTACTATCCTATACGTTTGACAAATAAATAAAATAAATAAATGAATA
This sequence comes from Diadophis punctatus similis, assembly GCA_023053685.1. Taxonomy (NCBI): domain Eukaryota; kingdom Metazoa; phylum Chordata; class Lepidosauria; order Squamata; family Dipsadidae; genus Diadophis; species Diadophis punctatus. The sequence goes on from JALIGW010000001.1 coordinate 3,445,354, forward strand.
TGACCAATAACCACACATTTAACAAAAAGTTTTAAACCTTGATTTCTTTCTTATCAGGAGATAAACATTTTATGGGGTTTTCCATAAGGAAACCGGATTTTTTTTAGGGCCTGGAGCAGCTTGCAAATTTCTATCTCATGGTACCCTAAATAATTGTTTTGTGCTGTGATTCTACCCAAAAGCCAGTTTTAGAAGTTCAGGGCTGAGCCATTCTTTACAAAGTCATTTTGTCAATTATATCTATCAGATCCTTTTTGTCTTAAACAAGAACAACAGATGCTGCTATAGGAAACCAGGGCCTGTCCATACATTTTATGAACAGATTAGGATTGTGAGCCAGGGAGAGAATCTCCTTCTGTGAGCTCATGCAGACAAGCGTTCCCTCTTTTGCAAAGCAATATTCTATATGCCAACAATATTCCTTCCCCTTACAACAGTGAAAACACAACAGGTAATCCTCGACTTACAACCATTCCTTTAGTGCAGTGGTTCCCAACCTGGGGGTCGGGACCCCTTTGGGGGTCGAACGACCATTTCCCAGGGGTCGCCCCGGCATCCTCAGCTCTCCCCCCCCCACTGCCACAAGCCTGGCCATATCGGCTTAACTCGCCCGAGCCCTCCGATTGGTCAGGAGAGGTGCCATTCGGTGAGAGGCGTTTGTTGTGGAAGATGATATTCCTTGTACTCTTGCAAAGACTGGCCCGAGAATTTCTCATCTGGCATAATTACATCAGGGGTGAAATCCTCCCGGTTCGCTCTTACCTGTTGGTCGCCGCATAGCCCAACAACCTGGTGGCGTTCGCAGCGCGGGGCTTCCCCCGCCCGCTTCCCCCGCCCGCCTGTACGCCGGCATCTGAGTTCTTTTGCCCTCTGCGCAAGCAGAATGCTTTGCGCATGCGCAGAGGGCAAAAGAACGCAAATGCCGACATCCAGGTGGGTGGGGGAAGCGGGTGGGGGAAGCCCCGCGCCGGGAACGCCACCAGGTTGTTGGGCTGTGCGGCGACCAACAGGTAAGAGCGAACCGGGAGGATTTCACCCCTGAATTACATAGTTTTTGTGATTAATCGCTATGCTTTAATTATGTTCAATTTGTAATAATGAAAATACATCCTGCATATTAGATATTTACATTACGATTCATAACAGTAGCAAAATTACAGTTATGAAGTAGCAACGAAAATAATTTTATGGTTGGGGATCACCACAACGTGAGGAACTATATTAAGGGGTCGCGGCATTAGAAAGGTTGGGAACCACTGCTTTAGTGACTGTTCAAAGTTACAGCAGCACTGAAAAAAGTGACTTACGACCATTGCAGCAGCCCCATGATCATGTGATCAAAATTCAGAGGCTTGGCAACTGGTTCATATTTATGATGGTTGCAGTGTCCCGAGGTCCATGTGCAACCTTCTGACAAGCAAAGTCAACGGGGAAGCCAGATTCACTTAACAACCGGGCAACTAACTTAAAAACTCCAGTGATTCACTTAACAATCGTGGTAAGAAACGTCGTAAAATGGGGCAAAACGCACTTAACAAATATCTCACTTAACATCTGGGGCTCAATTGTAATCGTACGTCAAGGACTACCGGTACCTGTATAGGCATTTTGCATAAATTACTCAACTCTGGCACTTATACAACCATCTTGACATTAGGCAGTTAATAAAAACATAATGCTTTCAGTTGAAAAACTATAGCTGCAATTTGAAAGGATTGGGTCCATCTATATCCTAATATTGTGGTTTCTGTTTGCTTCTTAGCAGTTCAAAACCATGATAGAAAAATTTAGGAGAGGCTGAGGTAACATGTTTTCTGAGCAGGGTGGATAAAAATCTTATGATTTAAAAAAAATCAGATTTTTTTTTATTTTTATCAAATTTATTTTAATAAAATGCTTTTGGAGTAAAAATCTATCTAAAGATAGTTTTCTATTTAAGATACATTAATAATTCAGTTTATTCAGCTTGAAATGGAGCTTGGTTATGTAGCATCAGGCTGTATATTCTGCAATATTGGGACTGTTGGTGAGTCAATAGTGGGTCAGAGGAGGAGCCGCTGCGGGACAGAGATGACCGTTGCTCTTTAAAAATTATGATTTAAATCGAGTTGATTTAAATCAAGCCTTTTTACTAGTGATTTAAATCGTGATTTAAATCAAATCCACCTTGGTTCTGAGTAGAATAGAATAGAATAGAATTCTTTATTGGCCAAGTGTGATTGGACATACAATGAATTTGTCTTTGGTGCATATGCTCTCAGTGTACTTAAAAGACAAGATACATTTGTCAAGAATCATGAGGTAAAAAACACTTAATGATTGTCATGGGGTACAAATAAGCAATCAGGAAACAATCAATATTGATATAAATCGTAAGGATACAAGCAACAAGTTACAGTCATACAGTCATAAGTGGGAGGAGATGGGTGATAGGAACGATGAGAAGACTAATAGTAATAGTAGTGCAGCCTTAGTGAATAGTTTGACAGTGGAGAGGGAATTATTTGTTTAGCAGAGGGATGGCGTTCGGGGAAAAACTGTTCTTGTGTCTAGTTGTCTTGGTGTGCAGTGCTCACCAAGTTTTGAGGGTAGGAGTTGAAACAATTTGTGTCCAGGATGCGAGGGGTCAGTAAATATTTTCACAGCCCTCTTTTTGACTCCTGCAATATACAGGTCCTCAATGGAAGGCAGGTTGACAGTAATTGTTTTTTCTGCAGTTCTGATTATCCTCTGAAGTAGGACTTTATGTCAACCTTATCACTACAGTAGAAAATAGATGAAGCAACTAATTCCCTTAAGTCACCCTTGTGGTGCAATAAACAGGTAGTCCTTGGCTTACAGCCATTCATTTAGTGAACATTCAAAGTTACAACAGCACAAAGTGGCTTATGACTGCTTTTCACATTTACAACAGTTACAGCAACGCCCCCCCCCCGCCCGTGGTTCACGTGATCAAAATTCAGAGGCTTGGCAACTGCCGTGTATTTATGACGGTTGCAGAGTCCCGGAGTCATGTGATCCCCTTTTGGGACCGTGTGACAAGCAAAGCCAGATTCACTTAACTAGGTTACTAAGTCAACTGCAGTGATTCACTTAACAATGGTAACAAGAAAAGTAAAAATAATACGCCACATTTACTTAACTGTCTTATTTATTTTGTGAGATTTATATACCGCCTCACAGTGCAAGCACTCTCTAAGCGGTTTACACCATTAAGCAATGTTTATATTGCCCCCAACAATCTGGGTCCTCATTTTACCTACCTCGGAAGGATGGAAGGCTGAGTCAACCTTGAGCTGGTGAGATTTGAACCGATGACCTGCGGATCACAGTCAGCTAAAGTGGCCTGCAGTACCTGCCTCTAACCGCTGCGCCACCTTGGCTCTATTTAGCAATGGAAATTTTGGGCTCAAATTGCGGTCTTTAAGTGGAAGACTACCTGTAATGGGGCTTAAAATCCAGGGGATAAGCGAACTTCTGTAATTTTTTTCAGGTAGTTGCCCCCTCTCTTTTGACTTAGCTTCTAAGTGGCCATTACTTTCAGTAACAAATGAAATTAAGAGATCAATCAATATTGGTAACCTTCAATTTTCAACCATTGTGGTTTGTTTATAAGAACCTAATATTTCCTTGTGGTCCAGACACTTTCTCTGGTTTTCTGTGGTCATACAGCACATAAACTACTAGGGCTGTGATGGCGAACCTACGGCACGCATGCCAGAGGTGGCACGCAGAGCCCTCTCTGTTGGCACGCCCACCGTTGCCCCTGGTCACATCTGTGGCATTTCTTTTGTGAGCTTCTGTTTCCCTGCAAACGACGAAACAGAAGCTCATGAAAGAAAAAGATCTTACCTCTTGCCACCCTGCCGGTGTTGGGATTCCCTGCCTCCCACCGGCCAGCTGGTTTTCGGGTCTCTGCTGCGCATGTTTGCGCATGCACGTGTTTGCACGCGCGCATGCACCTTTCAGTTTGGGCATACGCACGTGTGCAGTTTGGGCACTCAGTGGATAAAAGGTTCGCCATCACTGTACTAGAGGATGCTGACAAATTTATTTATTTATTTCTCAGATCCCAACAGTGCTGCTGACAGGCAGAAGTTCAACAGGGCTGCTTCATGCAAACTCAATGCAAACTCTCAGGTCTTCCTTATACAGGTAGTTTCATGACTTACAGCAGTTCACTTTGAAGTTTGAAGTTACAACGGCACTGGAAAAAGTGACTTATGGCCACATGCAGCATCCCCATGGTCACGTGATCAAAATTCGGACACTTGGCAACTGACTCATATTTCCGACAGTTGCAGTGTCCCAGGGTCACGTGATCCCCTTTTGCGACCTTCTGATAAGCAAAGTCAATAGGGAGGCCAGATTCATTTAACAACTGAGTTACTAACTTACCAACTGCAGCGATTCACTTAACAACCATGGCTGGAAAGGTCGTAAAATGGGGCAAAACTCACTTAACTATCTCACCTCACAACATAAATTTTGGTTGCGGTCGTAAGTTGAGGACTACCTATATGGCAAATGGCGATCACATGACCCCAGGACAATGCAACCTTCGTAAATACATGCTGGTTGCCAACTGCCCAAATTCTGATCATTTGACAGCAGGAATGCTGTGATGGACATAAGTGTGAGGACTGATTATGTCACTTTTTTCAGTGCCATCATAAGATAGAACGGTCATTAAACAAATGGTCGTATGTTGAGGTCTGTCCTTGCTTACCCAAGAGTAAGGCCCACTGAACGTCTCTCCAAAGGCAGATTCACTTAACAACCGTGTGACTCAGTTACCAACTGCAGTGATTAATTTAATAACGATGGCAACAAAGGTCGTAAAATGGAGCAAAACTCACTTAAATAACTCCCTCAATTAGCAACATAAATTCTGGGGTCCATTGTGGACGTAAGTTGAGGACTATCCGTCCAGAAGCAGAAAATGCAAAGGGAACATTAAATATCTTATTTAAAGGAAGAGAAGCCCCCCTGTGCCCAAGCCAGACCCCCTTTAAGGCCCCTGTAATGACGTCACACGCGTGAGAAAGTTCTCAGTAACGACCTCAAAACTGACCTTCTTCATAGACATTTTAAAAACCAGGCAAGATTCTAAGTCTCTTTTTTCCTACCTACTTAAACCCCAAATCCCTCTTACCTCGTTATGTATTTTCTCCCCTCAGCTCTCGCCCAACCAGTTTCGCCTCCACCGACCTCACCGCAAAAAGGCAGCCGCCGCCATCTTGGAACAGAAAGGCTTCTGGGAGCGACGGCGTCCCACGCTCCGACGTTACCCAGCCTTTCCTTCTCCGCGCGTCTTCCATAGAGCCTGAAGGACCCTCGCAAGGCCGCTCCCGTCCGTCCGAGGCAGCGAGGCCATAGAGACGAGAGGGCGTTTATATAGAGCGCCTCTCCGCACCGCCGGATTTCCTCCCCTGTGAAACGTGGACACGTCCCGAAAGGAGGGCTTAGGCCCCGCCCACTTTGCAAACCCCTCCCCTCTCCGAGGAATCGTGAGAAGGGGGCGTGGCCAGGGGAAAGCCGCGTGAGAGGGAAGCAGGGAGGGAGGGGCCTGACAGGGCGGTGGGCGGGGCCGCGAGGAGGGGGCGGAGCTTCGCCGCCCGCTCCCTCCGCTTTTGTTCGGCGAAGCGACCGGAGCGGCTTCAGTGGCGGCGGAGGCGACTCCCGGAGACCACCCGCCCCATCCGGAGCCATGTCCTACATCCCGGGCCAGCCCGTCACGGCCGTGGTGGTAAGCCAGCCTTCCCGCCCGAAACGCCTCGCCGGGACTACAAACCCATCCTCCGCGGCCGGCCTCCCGGAGGGGATGCTGGGCATTGGAGTCCAAGGAGGGGAGGGAGGGTGTTTCGGGGCAGAAGGGAGGACGGGTCTCTGGGTTTGGGCTCTGTTCCCGCTCCCCTTCCCGCGAGCCCCTTCCCACGACCTGCAGACACGTGTCAGCCTTTCTGGGGCGCGGGCGTGGTCCATGCGGGGGGCGGGGGGGTCGCGCGGAAGGACTCGGGCCGGGCGTGGCAGGCAAGGCGTCCGTGGAAGTGACCGGGAGGGGAGGAGAGGGGAGCCCCTTCCCCCCAAATCTCCCGGGATGGAGACCCCGCGACCTCCAGGACGCCGGTTCTCACGCTCGGCCAAGTCTTAAGGCGGCCGGACTTTGAACTCTTGGTGGAGTGGAAGTCCTGCTTTCGTCTGAAAGGGGCTGAGAAAGTCCGCTCCGAGCATGGGAGGGGTTTTCCTTCCCGCTTAGGGGGCTGCAGCTTTCCCCCTTTCTTTGGGGGTCCTTCCTTCCTTTCTCTCCCCCTCTTTCTCCTTCTTTCTTTTCTCCCGGTCTCCTTCCTTTTCCCTTTTCTCCTCCTTCCCTTGCCCTCCCGCCTCTCCCTTCCATTCTTCTTCCTTTCTCCTGTTCTTCTTTCCTCCTTTTCCTCCTTCCTTCTCCTTTTCCTCCCTCCTTTTCTCTTTCTTTCCTCCTGTTCTCGTTCCTTCCTCCCTTCTTTTCTCATCCCTTTCTCCTGTTCTTCCTTCCTTCCTCCCGTTCTCCTTCCTTTTCCCTTTTCTCCTCCTTCCCTTTCGCCGCCTCTCCCTTCCATTCGTCTTCCTTTCTCCTGTTCTTCCTCCCTCCCTTCCTTTTCTCCTTCTTTCCCCCTGGTTCCTTCCTCCCTTCTTTTCTCATCCCTTTCTCCTGTTCTTCCTTCCTTCCTTGCTCCCTCCCTCCCTCCCTTCGTTCCATTCTCATTCCTCCCTCCTTTTCTCATTCCTTCCTCCCTTTCTTCTCCCTCCCTCCCTCCCTCTCTCCCTTCCATTCTCCTTTCTCCTGTTCTTCCTCCTTTCCTCCTGCCTCCCTTTCTCCTTCCTTCTCCTTTTACTCCCTCCTTTTCTCCTTCTTTCCTCCTGGTTCCTTCCTCCCTTCTTTTCTCATCCCTTTCTCCTGTTCTTCCTTCCTCCCTTTCTCCTTCCTCCCTTGCTCCCTCCCTCCCTTCGTTCCAATCTCATTCCTCTCTCCTTTTCTCATTCCTTCCTCCCTTTCTTCTCCCTCCCTCCCTCTCTCCCTTCCATTCTCCTTTCTCCTGTTCTCTTTCCTCCCTTTCTCCTTCCCTCCTCCCTCCCTCCCTTCCTTTCCCATTCCTGCCTCCTTTTCTCATTCCTTCCTCCCTTTCCCCTCCCTCCCTCTTTCCCTTCCATTTCCCTTCCTTTCTCCTGTTGTCCTCCCTCCCTTTTTCCTCCCTCCCTCCCTCCTTTTCTCTTTTCTTGCTCCTCTCCCCCTTCCTTACTCCTTCCTTTTCTCCCTTTCGCCTATCTCCCTCCATTTTTTGCAGCCTCTTTGCCCCACAACCACCACCACCCTATCAGCTGGGTTGGGCTGTGATAGAGTGACTGACCCAAAGTCACCCATCCGGCTTTCATGCCTAAGGCAGGGCTAGAACTCCCCATCTCCTGGTTTCTGGCTTGGGGCTCTTTCTGCACCCAAAGGGCGCTCTCAATGCCTCCCTTCCATCCCCTCTTCTCCCCACTGAATCCCCTTCAGCCTGTTGCCCCAAAGGTACTTTTTTCAAGAGGCAACTGGACTTTCTGGGTTTTTTTTTCTTTGAAGGCATTTCGCTTCTCATCCAAGAAGCTTCTTCAGCTCTGGCTGGATGGTGGTGGGGAAGGGAAGCATTTATTATAAGTGACCAGCTGCCTGCAAGGGGCATAAATCCTTCCTTTCCCCACCATCCAGTCAGAGCTGAAGAAGCTTCTTGGATGAGAAGCGAAACGTCTTCAAAAGAAAAACAAGAAAGTCCAGTTGCCTCTTGAAAAAAAGCACCTTTGGGACAACCATAACCTGGATGGCCGAGAACCTCCTATAGACCTTCAGCCTGTTCTCGCAGGGCACACCCTGAAGACCCTGCCTCATTTTTGCCGCTACTCGCCTTGGGGTGCTTTGCATTGGCGTCTTACACGTCTCAAATTCCCAGCATGATGGGGTTAAAGGCAGCTGGGAATCCAGTACTTCCATGTTCCAAGAAAACTAACTCAGACTATACTTTTTGTGGGAGCTTCATCACTGGAGGCTTTCAGGAAGAGATTGGACTGCCGTTTGTCGGAAATGGTGTAGGCAGGGTCTCCTGTTTGGGCGGGGGGGGTGGACTAGATGACCTACAAGGTCCCTTCCAACTCTGATAATCCAATCTAATACTCCAGAGGCGGCTGACCAGCTATTCTTTTTCTTTTTTAATATTTTTTATTTTTTAAATTAAATACACAAAACTGTACAACAATACAACAGTGACATACACAACAACAAATAAACATTTTGGGCTTTTCTGTTTAGCCCCTAACTCCAATAAGCTATCCTCGGAACTTTACATAATTTAAGTTACATTTTTTTACCATAATAAACAACTATATCCGTATTATCTATATAGCCTTTTAAATCTATAGTTTTTACTTATATTAATATAAATATACCGTGTTACATTTAATGAATTTTTACACACAAATATCTTATATTATTCAGAGTTGGCAGATATACATTTTATACATTCCTTCTTTTTCTTAACCAATCATAAAATTTGTTCCATATTATATAAAAGTCTGATTCTTGTTTATCTTTTAATTCCTTTGTTAATTTGTCCATCTCAGCGCAGTCCATTATCTTTCTAATTATGTCCTCCTCTGTAGGCGTTTCACTGTTTTTACCAGAACTGCGCGTATATAATCCTAGCTGCCGTTAGAATGTGAATAGTAATGTATTGGGTATCTTTGTTAACTCTTGGTTCAATGATGCCTAACAGGAAAAACTCGGGTTTATTAGAAACGTCTTCCTGGGTTATTTCAGCTATTCTTAAAAACCGCCACTTTCTGCAATCTCGCAGTTCCCAAGTTACAATCGCTCGGAAGGAAACCCCTTCTGCGAAATCTCGGTGGAGATTCTCTAACTTCCAGGACATGCTCGTCCCAAAAGCGCTTTCCAAAAGACAAATTGACTTTTTTCGGGGGGTTTTCTTTGGAAAATGTTTCGCTTCTCACCCAAAAAATAGCTTCTTCGGTTCCTTTTGGAAAAACACCTTTCTGGGACCCTTCCCCAAAAGCGAAGGCTGGAAGGGGGAGGGGAGTCATTTACAGGTAATCCTAGACTTACGATGATTCATTTAGTGACTGTTGAACGGCACTGAAAAATGGGACTTGGGACCGCTTTTTCCAGAGTTACGACCTTTGCAGCCATCCCTCTGGTCGCGTGATCAAAATTCAGAGGCTTGGCAACTGGTTCATTATTTATGACGGTTGCAGAGTCCCGGGGTCACGCGATCCCCCTTTTGTGACCTTCCGACAAGCAAAGTTGATGGGAAAGCCAGATTCACTTAACGACCATGTTGCTAACTTTTTTTAAAAAAAAAATTTTACATTTTATTTTATATAAACATATTTCATTAAACAGTGTGTCGTCTGGGTACAAATATTTTGTGCAATAACAATTAATAGCAATAGCACTTTACTTATATACCGCTTCATAGTGCTTTACAGCCCTCTCTAAGCGGTTTACAGAGTTCGGCCTATTGCCCCCAACAATCTGGGTCCTCATTTTACCGACCTCGGAAGGATGAAGGCTGAGTCAACCTTGAGCCTAGTGAGATTTGAACAGCTGAACTGCTGAACTAGCAGTCAGCCTGCAGTCGCAGCATTTAACCACTGCACCACTTCAGCTCATGAAGTGTTATTAAAGTTGTTAACTTAATCAACTGCAGTGATTCCCTTAAGAACGATGGCAAGCAAGGTCATAAAATGGGACAAAACTCGCTTAGCAACTGTCTTAGCAATGGAACTTTTGGTCTGCAATGTCCTTATAAGTCAAGTATTCCTTATACTTAACTTGGGGGGGTGGAGGTATTTTCTCTTTCTTATATCTACCTCTGCTCCGTATCCCCATTAGTTTCACTTGAGTTTCCTTTAAAATCCTGAATTTTAATCTGGAGTTTGTCTGCCCCACAATCCAAGGCTTAGCATTTTTTCCTCTGCATCGCTTCATCGGAGAATTAGATCAGTTTGAACCCAATTCCTCTTTTAAATCCCCTCTGGGGATGTCTGGTTTGCTTTGCGCAATAGCTCGGAGGAATGAAATGTGTCGCAATCATGGGACAGAGTCATGTGTGAGTTATGCATAGCCCAGACAGTGTTTCATTTGCTTTTCTGCAGGGCAGCATCATCTTTACAAATGTTTTCTTCTAAAAGGGTGTGAATCATGTTTTTTGGGGTTAGCTCACCGGTCTAATGTTGCCGCTCGCTCCAAAACCTTGTGCGGGCACAAGCACTTGATTTCTTACCACTGGGATGAAAACGATCAGAAATGATTTGCTAGGTGTGATGGAGAGGATAGATTTTTTTTTAATCCAGGTTGTAAAAACCAGCTCGCCTGCAAAAATTCAAGGAAGCCCAAATTGGTTATTTTGGTAAACGGGGTGGTTTTTATTAATTTATTTATTAAGAGCAATTAGGTTGAGACTCAGCTCAAAGTGTTTATTTTGGTAAATGGGTGGTTTTATTTATTTATTAAGAGCTATTAGAGAGAGCCTCAACTCAAAGTTGTTATTTTGGTAGATGGGTGGTTTTATTAATTTAATTTATTAAAAACTATTAGGAAGAGATTGAGCCCAAATTGGTTATTTTGATAGGTGGACTTACTTACTTACTTACTTACTTACTATTTTTATTTTATTTATTTTATTTATGTTTATTTTATTTATTTATTTTTATTTATTTATTTGTTTATTAAGAGCTATTAGTCAGACCAAATTGGTTATTTTGCTAGATGGGTAGGTTTTATTTAAAGAGCTATTAGGGAGAGAGTCAGCTCAAAATGGTTATTTTGCTAGATGGGTGGTTTTGGTTAATTTATTTATTAAGAGCTATTAGGGAGAGAAGCAATCCAAATTGCTTGTTTTGCTAGGAGGGGTGGTTGATATCTTAACATCCATTAAATAAATACACATTTAGAGTGCAAGAAGTTCTCCTTTGCCAGCTGCTCGAAACTGTAAAAAAAAAACAGCATCCATGGAAAATTTGAAAAAGTCCCATTCCCTGCAGGGAATTGAAACTTTAAAATGATCCGGTTAAACATTTCCTCCCCGATTACATTTATAACCTGTTTTTCAGTTGAGTTTGCCAGTTTCTTTCTTCTCTCTCCGGATCCCTCTCTCACAAATTTGACCACGAAATAAATACAACTTTGTACCTGCAGATTTTCGAGACGTATTGGTACTTTACTCCTAAGAGTACTGGGTTTGTGAGGATCCCACCTTCATTTTATTTCCCCAACTATCGTGGGGGTGGGGGGGAGAGGAGTTGCACAGAGAGTGAATAACTAAATCAGGAGTGAGCAGTTAATTTTCCCGAGGAATCACATCCAAAATCAGGACTGTTGTGGTGGGTTGAACTAACAGGGCTGTGCAAGTGTGTAGGCACACACGCGTGCACATACATAAACTGGTGGAAAAAATAGCAGTTGTCTTTTAAATAAAAGTACTGTACAGGTAGTCCTTGATTTACAACAGTTCGTTTATTGACCGTTGAAAAAAGTGACCTATGACCGTTTTCCTCACATCATCCCAATGGTCACGTGATTCAGGCACTTGGCAGCTGACTCATATTTATGACCGTTGCAGCGTCCCCGGGGTGTCATGTGATCCCCTTTTGCGACCTCCTGGACGGGCAAAGTCAACGGGGAAATCCAGATTCCCCGTGTTCCCCACTTAAAAACTGCAATGGTTCACATAGACCAGCTGCTGTGGCCTAGAGGTAGAGCTCTTGCCTCACAATCAGGAGGTTGTGAGTTCAATCCTAGGTAGAGGCAGATGTAAGGTCTCCTGCTTGGGCAGGGGGTTGGACTAGATGACCTGTAAGGTCCCTTCCAACTCTGTTAATCTGTAACATATCTGTAATTTAACGACAGGAAGAAAGGTCGTAAAATGGGACAAAATTCCCGTAACAAATGTTTCCCTCAGAAACAGGAATTTGGAGCTCCGTTGTGGCCGTTAGTCGAGGAATGCCTGTAGTTGTGTTGCGGACATGGCGTAGGTTTATTTACATTAGATTTCTACTTTCCAGTTGACCTCATGCAGGACAGACAGGGACAGCCAAAGGGCCAGATGTGGCCTGGGGTCCCTAAAGTGTCCAGGTCTGGTTTAGATCAAGTGACCCTCCTAAGCATTCCTGCCCAAGTAGGGCCTTCAAAATCTGGCCTTTTGTGGTCCAAGGTCAAGAGTTTCACTCTGACATTCTCCCTTATCTTGTCACTGAAGTAGGAGAAGCAGAGAGAAGGTTGGATCCTAGCCACAACATAGAAACATTGCAGAAGAGTATTAAGGACATCACAGCAGAGTTTTTCAAACTTGGCAACTTTAAGATGGGCGGACTTGGGTTCCCAGAATTGAAGCATGCTGGCTGGGGGATTCTGGGAGTAGAAGTCCACCCTTCTTAAAGGATGCCGGCTGGTGGATTCTGGGAGTGGAAGTCCATCCATCTTAAAGCCTGCTGGCTGGTGGATTCTGGGAGTAGAAGTCCACCCTTCTTAAAGGATGCCGGCTGGTGGATTCTGGGAGTGGAAGTGCATCACTCTTAAAGCATTGCTGGCTGGGGAATTCTGGGAGTGGAAGTGCATCACTCTTAAATCATTGCTGGCTGGGGAATTCTGGGAGTGGAAGTCCATCCCCTCTTAAAGCATTGCTGGCTGGGGAATTCTGGGAGTGGAAGTCCATCCCCTCTTAAAGCATTGCTGGCTGGTGGATTCTGGGAGTGGAAGTCCACCCTTCTTAAATCATTGCTGGCTGGGGAATTCTGGGAGTGGAAGTCTACCCATCTTAAAGCATTCTGGCTGGGGAATTCTGGGAGTGGAAGTCCATCCCCTCTTAAAGCATTGCTGGCTGGTGGATTCTGGGAGTGGAAGTCCACCCTTCTTAAATCATTGCTGGCTGGGGAATTCTGGGAGTGGAAGTCTACCCATCTTAAAGCATTCTGGCTGGGGGATTCTGGGAGTGGAAGTCCACCCCTCTTAAAGCATGCAGGCTGGGGGATTCTGGGAGTGGAAGTCCACCCCTCTTAAAGCATTGCTGGCTGGGGAATTCTGGGAGTGGAAGTCTACCCATCTTAAAGCATTCTGGCTGGGGGATTCTGGGAGTGGAAGTCTACCCATCTTAAAGCATTCTGGCTGGGAAATTCTGGGAGTGGAAGTCCATCCCTCTTAAAGCATGCAGGCTGGGGGATTCTGGGAGTGGAAGTCCACCCCTCTTAAAGCATGCAGGCTGGGGGATTCTGGGAGTGGAAGTCCACCCTTCTTAAAGCATGCCGGCTGGGGAATTCTGGGAGTGGAAGTCCACCCATCTTAAAGCATCCTGAGTGGGGAATTCTGGGAGTGGAAGTCCATCCATCTGAAAACATGCTGGCTGGGGAATTCTGGGAGTGGAAGTCCACCCCTCTTAAAGCATGCAGGCTGGGGGATTCTGGGAGTGGAAGTCCACCCCTCTTAAAGCATGCAGGCTGGGGGATTCTGGGAGTGGAAGTCCACCCTTCTTAAAGCATGCCGGCTGGGGAATTCTGGGAGTGGAAGTTCACCCTTCTTAAAGCATGCTGGCTGGGGAATTCTGGGAGTGGAAGTCTACCCATCTTAAAGCATTCTGGCTGGGGGATTCTGGGAGTGGAAGTCCACCCCTCTTAAAGCATGCAGGCTGGGGGATTCTGGGAGTGGAAGTCCACCCCTCTTAAAGCATTGCTGGCTGGGGAATTCTGGGAGTGGAAGTCTACCCATCTTAAAGCATTCTGGCTGGGGGATTCTGGGAGTGGAAGTCTACCCATCTTAAAGCATTCTGGCTGGGAAATTCTGGGAGTGGAAGTCCATCCCTCTTAAAGCATGCAGGCTGGGGGATTCTGGGAGTGGAAGTCCACCCCTCTTAAAGCATGCAGGCTGGGGGATTCTGGGAGTGGAAGTCCACCCTTCTTAAAGCATGCCGGCTGGGGAATTCTGGGAGTGGAAGTCCACCCATCTTAAAGCATCCTGAGTGGGGAATTCTGGGAGTGGAAGTCCATCCATCTGAAAACATGCTGGCTGGGGAATTCTGGGAGTGGAAGTCCACCCCTCTTAAAGCATGCAGGCTGGGGGATTCTGGGAGTGGAAGTCCACCCCTCTTAAAGCATGCAGGCTGGGGGATTCTGGGAGTGGAAGTCCACCCTTCTTAAAGCATGCCGGCTGGGGAATTCTGGGAGTGGAAGTTCACCCTTCTTAAAGCATGCTGGCTGGGGGATTCTGGGAGTGGAAGTCCACCCTTCTTAAAGCATGCCGGCTAGGGGATTCTGGGAGTGGAAGTCCACCCTTCTTAAAGCATGCAGGCTGGGGAATTCTGGGAGTGGAAATCCACCCTTCTTAAAGCATGCAGGCTGGGGAATTCTGGGAGTGGAAGTTCACCCTTCTTAAAGCATGCCGGCTGGGGAATTCTGGGAGTGGAAATCCACCCTTCTTAAAGCATGCTGGCTGGGGAATTCTGGGAGTGGAAGTCCACCCCTCTTAAAGCATGCTGGCTGGGGAATTCTGGGAGTGGAAGTCTACCCATCTTAAAGCATTCTGGCTGGGGAATTCTGGGAGTGGAAGTCCACCCTTCTTAAATCATTGCTGGCTGGGGAATTCTGGGAGTGGAAGTCTACCCATCTTAAAGCATTGCTGGCTGGGGGATTCTGGGAGTGGAAGTCCACCCCTCTTAAAGCATGCAGGCTGGGGGATTCTGGGAGTGGAAGTCCACCCCTCTTAAAGCATTGCTGGCTGGGGAATTCTGGGAGTGGAAGTCTACCCATCTTAAAGCATTCTGGCTGGGGGATTCTGGGAGTGGAAGTCTACCCATCTTAAAGCATTGCTGGCTGGTGGATTCTGGGAGTGGAAGTCCACCCTTCTTAAATCATTGCTGGCTGGGGAATTCTGGGAGTGGAAGTCTACCCATCTTAAAGCATTCTGGCTGGGGGATTCTGGGAGTGGAAGTCCACCCCTCTTAAAGCATGCAGGCTGGGGGATTCTGGGAGTGGAAGTCCACCCCTCTTAAAGCATTGCTGGCTGGGGAATTCTGGGAGTGGAAGTCTACCCATCTTAAAGCATTCTGGCTGGGGGATTCTGGGAGTGGAAGTCTACCCATCTTAAAGCATTCTGGCTGGGAAATTCTGGGAGTGGAAGTCCATCCCTCTTAAAGCATGCAGGCTGGGGGATTCTGGGAGTGGAAGTCCACCCCTCTTAAAGCATGCAGGCTGGGGGATTCTGGGAGTGGAAGTCCACCCTTCTTAAAGCATGCCGGCTGGGGAATTCTGGGAGTGGAAGTCCACCCATCTTAAAGCATCCTGAGTGGGGAATTCTGGGAGTGGAAGTCCATCCATCTGAAAACATGCTGGCTGGGGAATTCTGGGAGTGGAAGTCCACCCCTCTTAAAGCATGCAGGCTGGGGGATTCTGGGAGTGGAAGTCCACCCCTCTTAAAGCATGCAGGCTGGGGGATTCTGGGAGTGGAAGTCCACCCTTCTTAAAGCATGCCGGCTGGGGAATTCTGGGAGTGGAAGTTCACCCTTCTTAAAGCATGCTGGCTGGGGGATTCTGGGAGTGGAAGTCCACCCTTCTTAAAGCATGCCGGCTGGGGGATTCTGGGAGTGGAAGTCCACCCTTCTTAAAGCATGCAGGCTGGGGAATTCTGGGAGTGGAAATCCACCCTTCTTAAAGCATGCAGGCTGGGGAATTCTGGGAGTGGAAGTTCACCCTTCTTAAAGCATGCCGGCTGGGGAATTCTGGGAGTGGAAATCCACCCTTCTTAAAGCATGCTGGCTGGGGAATTCTGGGAGTGGAAGTCCACCCCTCTTAAAGCATGCTGGCTGGGGAATTCTGGGAGTGGAAGTCTACCCATCTTAAAGCATTCTGGCTGGGGAATTCTGGGAGTGGAAGTCCATCCCCTCTTAAAGCATTGCTGGCTGGTGGATTCTGGGAGTGGAAGTCCACCCTTCTTAAATCATTGCTGGCTGGGGAATTCTGGGAGTGGAAGTCTACCCATCTTAAAGCATTCTGGCTGGGGGATTCTGGGAGTGGAAGTCCACCCCTCTTAAAGCATGCAGGCTGGGGGATTCTGGGAGTGGAAGTCCACCCCTCTTAAAGCATTGCTGGCTGGGGAATTCTGGGAGTGGAAGTCTACCCATCTTAAAGCATTCTGGCTGGGGGATTCTGGGAGTGGAAGTCTACCCATCTTAAAGCATTCTGGCTGGGAAATTCTGGGAGTGGAAGTCCATCCCTCTTAAAGCATGCAGGCTGGGGGATTCTGGGAGTGGAAGTCCACCCCTCTTAAAGCATGCAGGCTGGGGGATTCTGGGAGTGGAAGTCCACCCTTCTTAAAGCATGCCGGCTGGGGAATTCTGGGAGTGGAAGTTCACCCTTCTTAAAGCATGCTGGCTGGGGGATTCTGGGAGTGGAAGTCCACCCTTCTTAAAGCATGCCGGCTGGGGGATTCTGGGAGTGGAAGTCCACCCTTCTTAAAGCATGCAGGCTGGGGAATTCTGGGAGTGGAAGTTCACCCTTCTTAAAGCATGCCGGCTGGGGAATTCTGGGAGTGGAAATCCACCCTTCTTAAAGCATGCTGGCTGGGGAATTCTGGGAGTGGAAGTCCACCCCTCTTAAAGCATGCTGGCTGGGGAATTCTGGGAGTGGAAATCCACCCTTCTTAAAGCATGCTGGCTGGGGAATTCTGGGAGTGGAAGTTCATCCCTCTTAAAGCATGCTGGCTGGGGAATTCTGGGAGCTGAAGTCCACCCATGTTAAAGTTGCCATGTTTGAAAACCACCGCAATATAGGCAAAGGGCAAAGCTAGGTCTCGCCCACTAAACCTCTTTGTTAATTCTAACCTTTTGCAGCCTCCAACCCCTTGATATGGTTGCTAAAGATAGAAAGGTCTTATCATACACGGTGAGGCCCTGAAGTCCTAAAAAGACCATTGCTGCACAGATTTTTTTAAAGGAAATAGTTCTCCCACAACACCGGAGACAAATTCCTTTTGTGTGCTAATCACACTTGGCCAAATAAAGCTGTTTTGCTCCGTTCTCTTCTATTCTACAGGTAGTCCTCAACTTACGACCACAACTGAGCCCAAAATTTTTGTTGATAAGTGAAATGTTTTGATAAGTGTGAGTTTTGCCCTGTTTTATGACCTTTCTTGCCATAGCTGTTACGTGAATCACTTTAGTTGTTAGGGTTGTTAAGTGAATCCGGCTTCCCCATTGACTTTGCTTGTCAGAAGGTCGCAAAAGGGGATCACATGACCCCGGGACACAGCAACCGTCATAAATATCAACCAGTTGCCAAGCGTCTGAATTTTGATCACGTGGCTAAGGGGACACTACAGTGGTCATAAGTATGAAAAACGGTCATAAGTCACTTTTTTCAGTGCCGCTGTAACTTTGAACTAATTTTAATTCTATTTAGTTCTTATTCTATTCTAATTCTGTTTGATTCCAATTCTATTCTATTTTATTCTTATTCTTATTCTATTCTAATTCTGTTTGATTCCAATTCTATTCTATTTTATTCTTATTCTTATTCTATTCTAATTCTGTTTGATTCCAATTCTATTCTATTTTATTCTTATTCTTATTCTATTCTAATTCTGTTTGATTCCAATTCTATTCTATTTTATTCTTATTATTCTATTCTAATTCTATTCTAATGCTAATGCTAATTTTAATTCTATTTCATTCTTATTCTATTCGAATTCTGTTCAATTCCAATTCTATTCTATTTCATTCTTATTCTATTCAAATTCTATTCTATTTTATTCTACTGTAATTCTACTCTATTTTAACTTTTATTCTATTCTAATCTTTTCTATCCTAGTCTAATCTAGTCTGCATTCTAGCCTATATTCTAGTCAATTCTATTCTAGTCAGTTCTATTCATGTCTTGTACCTCAATACGAGCAATATTTCAGGGTTCTGGACACCCCAAACTTCAGAGTTTCCTCTAGTCTATACCTTTGGAGTTCCAAGAGAAAAAGCTTCCAGCTTTTTCCATTCTCTGGAAAAGAAAGAAAGAAAGAGGAAGGAAGGAAGGAAGAAAGAAAGAAAGAAAGAAAGAAAGAAAGAAAGAAAGAAAGAAAGAAAGAAAGAAAGAGAGAGAGAGAGAGAGAGAGAGAGAGAAAGAAAGAAAGAAAGAAAGAAAGAAAGAAAGAAAGAAAGAAAGAAAGAAAGAAAGAAAGAAAGAAAGAAAGAAAGAAAGAAAGAAAGAAAGAAAGAAAGAACATCTACTCCAAAACGAGAGGAAAACTGGCATCCTGGAAGCTGTGGGTTGCCAACCCTTTCTGGCAGCCATCTGTCGGCAAAAACCCCTCAGAATTCCTGGTCTTGTTTTCAGACGCTTCCAATTTACCAGCCGGCGGTCCACGCTGGCAGGACCCCGGTCCTCTTTCTTTGTCTGCTTTTTATCTTTCTTTCCAGTGATCTCATCATCTGTTGGAGCCTCTGGGGAGGAAACACATCAATGGCTCCTTGTTTACAAGATGCCAAAAAGGCCCGGTTTCTTCTTAATAGACACTGGTGCCTCCGGGGGGGAAAAAACCATCGTCTGGAAAGAGAAGACGGGAAAAATAAAAGGGGCACGATGCAAAAAAAAAATGCAAAAACCCCAACTGAACCTGATTGTTAGGGTGCCACACAGTGCCCACTGTTGTGGCCGTCGGCCGCCGGCCTCTCCAGCAGCCGAATCAGAGGAGGAGGAGGTGTGGGAGTCAGGGTCAGCATCAAGGCAACCTGAGAGCTCCGAGGGGGAAGAGGGAATGGAGCTGGCAGAGAGAGAGAGAGATGGAGGCAGAGCCTGGGCCGTCCGTCAGCCCTCAGATGGAGAGTCAACAGCCCCCAGGTCTGGAGGTGGCTGATGAGGAAGAGGAGGAACAGCTGGGTCCAGTGCCTGACGAACAGAAGGCAGAGGAGAGGAGAGCAGTGGAAATCTATGGGCCGGTCCTCGGGATAGAAGAGCCACCGCTGCTAGCGAAGCCCCACCCTAGCTCTGGGGATAAAAGGCAGGGGGCAGAGATGAATAGATGTGGCAGACAACTATCCATCTCCCTGCCGGACGGACTTGTTAACCTGCGGTGAGAGAGAAACTTTTTGCCGTGGTTGCTGGCGCTCCTAATAAAGGAATCATTAATTTAACTTCAGAGGGTTTGTCGTGTTTGGGCAGCTGGGTCAGAACAGCCACAGTTTTCGCAGGAGCTTCTTGTCTGACCCAGATGAACTGGGGACAAAGCATCTCTATGAATTGTAGCAGAGGGTCGGCCCCACTGTCCTATAATAGATAGCTCATCTGTTGACCGCTAGATGATCCTTGGTGTCCCCCTTTCAGAAGTCTGGCCTCAAGTGGAGCTGGTGGGAGTTGGTCTCCTCGTACAGTTTGAGAGAGTTCAGTGCTCTTAATGTCCCAACTACAGGCAGTCCTTGGCTTACGACAGTTCCTTTAGCGACCATTTAAAGTGACCACGGCACTGAAAAAAAGTGACTTATCAACATCTGTAGAGATTCTCCGTCATCCAGGTCATGGTTGTCCCAAAGGTGCTTTTTCAGGAGGCAACTGGACTTTCTTGGTTTTTCTTTGAAGACGTTTCGCTTCTCATCCAAGAAGCTTCTTCAACTCTGAGTGGACAGTGGGGAATGGAAATATTTATACTCCTTGCAGACAGCTGATCATTTGTGTCCTTTTTAGAGAACCGTTGAGGCCACTTGGAGGTTCATCTGTGTCCTCACCTGAGTAGTGCCAATGGGTGTGGAGCCTTCTTGGCTGCAGGATGTTTTCTGCCCTGTGTCATCATATTAAGTGAATCACTAGTTGTTAAGCTGTCACCAGCAGTTGACTGATGGTGAATTCCGGTTGGTGCTCCAGATGTTTTGGGACTGTGAGTTCTAGTCCTACCTTGTGTTTTAGAAACTCTTTTTTATCCCCAACCAAGGGATAAAAAGCAAGCACGTGCGCTCAAAACCAACTAATGTGCTGAAGCTGACCAGACTAAGGGCTAGCCAGATCAATACGCAGATTATTTTTTCCCTATTTTCCTCCCCAGAAACTAAGGTGCGTCTTATACTCCGAAAAATATGGTATATATCAGTGATGGCGAACCTTTTTTTGCTCAGGTGCAAAAACGGTGCGCGTGTGCGTGCCCACATCCATAATGAAATGTCCTCCCCCGCGTATGCGCGCACAACCACCCGCGCTGCCCTCCCCGCGCATGCGCATGGGCTCACTGAAGCCTCCAGAGCCTGGGGATGGAGAAAAACGGACCCAATGGCCCAACCGGAAGTTTGGAAACGAACTTCCGTTTGGGCCGTTGGGCCGTTTTTCACCGTCCCCAGGCTTCAGGAGGCTTTCCTGAAGCCTCGGGAAGGCGACAATGACCTCCCCCCGCCCTCCGGAAGGCAGAAAATCAGATGGCCAGCAAGCACATGCGCGCTGGAGCTGACATAGGGCAATGCCTCGCGTGCCCTTAGATATGGCTCTGCATGCCACCTGTGGCACACGTGCCATATGTTCGCCATCACGGGTATATATTTTTTGCTAATTCATTTCCTTGTTCCTTCACACAGACCGTCAACTCAGCATATACCTGCGTGTACATGTGAAACCTCTTACCCTCTGCTACTTTCAGTTCCCTTATTTCTTAATGTTTCTTATTTCCTCAGTTCAAAATAGCTTCTGAAACTATCTACTTAGCAAATACATGTTATAAAATTGCAATAGCTTAGCTGCAGATTACAAATATTGCTCTATCCTTGTGCAAACCATTCCAGCTTGCATTGTTAATATATTATAGCAATTTCGTTTTGAGGCCTACTATCATCTTTAGGCCTACCTATCAAAGACCCCAAGGTGGTCTTCTCACAACATTTATGACCGCTGCAGAATCCCGGCATCACGTGATCCCCTTTTGCGACTTTCTGACAAGCAAAGTCCATGGGGAAGCCAGGTTCACTTAACAACCGCGTTACTAATCGAATAACTGCAGTGATTCACTTAACAAATGTGGCGAGGAAGGTCATAAAACGGGGCAAAATTCGCTTAACAAATGTTTAACTTAACAATGGAAATTTTGGGCTCAGTTGTGGTCATAACTCAAGGACTAGCTGTATTTTGTTCTTGTTTTCTAGTTTTTTTCTCTTCTATTCTGCCTCCTGGTTACTGCCAGGATGATAAAGGGTCTGGAAAATAAAACATACAAAGAGCGGTTGCAGGAACTGAGCTTGGCCAGTCTGGCGAAGAGAAGGACCAGGGGTGACATGATAGCAGTGTTCCAGTACTTGAGGGGATGCCACAGAGAGGAGGGGGTCAGGCTGTTCTCTATGGCACCAGAAAGCCAAACAAGGAATAATGGATGGAAGCTGACCAAGGAGAGATTCAACCTGGAAGTGAGGAGAAACTTTCTGACAGTGAGAGCGATCAACCAGTGGAACAGCTTGCCTTCAGAGGTTGAGAGAGCCCCAACACTTGCGACCTTCAAGGAGAGACTGGACTGCCATCTGTCTCAAATGGTGTAGGAACTCCAGCAGGGGGTTGGACTAGATGACCTACAAGGTCCCTTCCAACTCTAAGAATAAATCTGAAATCTGCCATCTCCACTATCCAGACATTTTGGTTTTTCTTATTGACAATGGTTCAGTCTGGGGTGTTGTGTAGCAGGTGCCTGTCTGTCTGTTCGAATCCTACAATCCCAGAGCAATTTAGCTTCTTCCTTTTCTACGATCCCCTGCTTAACGGTCCCACCAGGCCCTGCTTCTTTTCTAATAATAATTTTTATTTTATTTTTGTACTTTCGTCGGAAGATGGGCACGCGTCGATCCGAAGAGGTTCGGACTTACTGATTTCAATTTTATCGACTTACAACATGTAAAGAGCCGTCCATCTTCTAACCAGCTCCGGGCGTCTCCCAATCCGAAGCTAAACCGGCATTCAAAGCCGCATTAAAATGATAAAACCCAACTCATTAGAAACATGAAAAGCCCTTGGCACCAAGTCAACCTTCTGATGTGCAGCATCTAATCATGTTCTCGCAGCGGAGGAAGAGCCGGGACTTCAAAGCTTCGCCGAAGGCTAGAAGGGTTGAAGCAAAATCTTTTTTTCTTTTTCTTTTTTTAGATTATCAGAGTTGGAAGGGACCTTACAGGTCATCTACAGGCGGCGTGTGTGGTGATGGGTGTCCTTAGATACACCCATGTGACACCCATCCTTCGCAAACTGCACTGGCTGCCCATAGGTCTCCGAGCGCAATTCAAGGTGTTGGTGATTACCTTTAAAGCCCTACATGGCTTAGGACCAGTTTACCTCCGAGACCGCCTTCTCCAACATACCTCCCTAAGACCGATTAGAGCCCACAGAGTTGGTCTGCTGGTGGTCCCTTCAGCCAAACAATGTCGGCTGGCGGGCCCACGAACGAGGGCCTTCTCTGTGGCAGCACCGGCTCTCTGGAATACACTCCCCCCCCCCCCGAGATCCGCATTATTCCCACCCTGCCAGCCTTCAGAAAAGCAGTAAAAACCTGGCTTTGTCGACAGGCCTGGGGCCAATGATTTTAATACAACACCGATCACTCTTGGCCCCATGAATGATTTATTGTATGGGTTTTTTAAATTGTGGTTTTTAATGTTTTAATATCTATTGTTTTTAATGCTTTCTATATTTGTTGTTGCATGTGAATTTTTACTGTTGTGAGCTGCCCAGAGTCTCTGTGGAGTGGGCGGCATACAAATGCAACTAATAAATAAATAAATAAATAAATCTAGTCCAACCCCCCACCCAAGCAGGAGACCCTACACCATTTCTGACCGATGGCAGTCCAGTCTCTTCTTGAAAGCTTCCAGTGATGAAGCTCCCACAACTTCTGAATAACAGAATAATAAAAGAATAAACAGAGTTGGAGGGGACCTTGTAGGTCATCTACTCTGACCCCCCCCCGCCCAAGCAGGAGACCCCACACCATTTCTAACCAATGGCAGTCCAATCTCTGCGACCGTCATAAATATGAATCAGTTGCCAAGCGGCTGAATTTTGATCATGTGACCAGGGGGATGCTGCAATGGTCATAAGTGTGAAAAATGGTCGTAAGTCCCTTTTTCCAGTGCCGTTGTAACTTTGAACGGTCACTAAATGAACTGTGGTAAGTCGAGGACTATTTGTACTCCCTCAATTGTTTTCCTGGGGTGTTGTTATTTTTATTGCATTTTTAAAATTTATACCAGTAGCCCTCAACAACCACAATTAGGATCAGAACTGTCTCTGTTTTACGACTGTTTTACGAAAATTGCAAAATTGCAAAAAAAACCATGTTATGATAATGATGGGCAGGTTCCATTCTGGTCTTAAATTGAGGACTACATAAGTCCTTGACTTATGGCCACAATCAAGCCCAAAATTTATGTTGCTAAGGAAGTGAGTTTTGTCGCATTTTACGCCCTTTCTTGCCCTCGTTGTTAAGTGAATCGCCGTAGTTGTTAAGTTAGTCATACGGTTGTTAAGTGAATCTGGCTTCCCCCATTGGCTTTGCTTGTCAGAAGGTCGCAAGAGGGGATCGCACGATTCCGGGGGACACAGCAACCGTCATAAATATGAGTCAGCTGTCAAGCATCCGAATGTAAATCACATGACCATGGGGATGCTGCGACGGTCGTAAGTGCAAAGAGCAGTACTACGTTTCTTTTTTCAGTGCCCTCGTCACCTTGAGCGGTCACTAAATAAACTGTTGTAAGTCGAGGACTATCTGTGTAGCATCCAAGTGTCAACTTGCAAAACTTTCAAGTTGCCATAAGCAGGTAGGGGGTGGGGAGAGAACTGACGGAGCTGCTGGGCTGTCCCAACTGAAAAGACATTCTACACATACCTATCTCCAGATAGTATCCTAGGTTACTGGAGTCAGCAGGAGGATGTGATTTATGACATGCCCAGGGAGGAGGTGGGGGACAGGGTCATGGGGGCCTGTAAATTGCGTGAGGTCAGAGCTGACTCCACCTGAGTAATTCCCGGAATGCTGCTCCTAATAAATGACTGGATTTCTTTTGAAACTTGGCTCGTGGCTCATGGATTAATTAGGGCATCCTTCGGAAACTTCACACGGAGGCCATACTGCTTGGGTTTTGAGCTGTGGATGGAGTCAGACGTGAGTGATCAAATTGGATTCTTCTTTTTTTTTCTCAGCAAAGAGTTGAAATCCACAAACTGCGCCAAGGCGAGAACCTCATTCTGGGCTTCAGCATCGGAGGTGGCATCGACCAGGACCCGGCTCAGAATCCCTTCTCGGAGGACAAGACGGACAAGGTTGGCACGGAGCTCTCTTTACTGATGTATTTCTTCGATAGGTTGTGTATCCCAAGTTCCATGTTGGAGATCAAGGTGTTGTTATCAATATTTTAGCTCAGGGTCGAAATGTAGGGCCCTTGGTGCTCTCCGAATTTGGTGGTTTTCTTGCGAACGTTTCATGACCCAACTAGGTAACATCATCAGGGCTGGAAGGAAGGAAGGAAGGAAGGAATGGATGGATGGGAGGGAGGGGAGGAGGACTGGGAGGTCCTTGGTGATCTCTGAGCTTGGTGGTTTTCTTGCGGACGTTTCATGACCCAACTAGGTAACATCATCAGGGATGGGAGGGAGGGAGGGAGGGAGGGGAGGAGGAGGAGGAGGAGGTGTGCGGTCCTTGGTGCTCTCTGAGCTTGGTGGTTTTCTTGCAGACTTTATTTATTTATTTATTTATTTATTTATTTATTTATTTATTTATTTATTTATTTATTTATTTATTTATTTATTTATTTATTTATTTATTTATTTGTGAGACTTATATACCGCCTCACAGTGCAAGCACTCTCTAAGCGGTTTACACCAGTAAGCAATGTATATAGTTACATTGCCCCCAACAATCTGGGTCCTCATTTTACCTACCTCGGAAGAATGGAAGGCTGAGTCAACCTTGAGCCGGTGAGATTTGAACCGCTGACCTGCGGATCACAGTCAGCTAAAGTGGCCTGCAGTACTGCCTCTAACCGCTGCGCCACCTCGGCTCATGACCCAACTAGGGAACACCATCAGTGTTAGGAGAGAGGGGGGGGCGTTGTGGAGAGGAGGAGGAAGAGAAGGACGACTACGGAGTCCTTATTGCTGTCTGAGTTTTTTTGTCAGATGTTTCATGACCCAACTAGGTAGTATTATCAGTGCTCGAAAGAATGGGGTGTTATGGAGTGGAGGGGGTGGGAAGGAGGAGGACTGTGGGGTCCTTGGTGCTCTCAGAGCTTGGTGGTTTTCTGGCGGACGTTTAATTACCGAACTAAGTAACATCATCAGTTGCAAGTGAGAGTGGGTTTGTTCTCATTTTATATGCAACTCTTAGAAGCCGATCACCAGGAAACAGTGAATTCTAGTCCTGCTCTAGGCACAAAGGGTGGCTGGGTGGCTGTGGGCCAATCATCAGGAGACGGTGAGTTCTAGTCCTACCTTGTGCACGAAAGCTGGCTAGGTGACTTAGGCCTAGTAATTCCCTCCCAGCCCAACCCACCTCACAGGGTGGTGGTTGTGGGGAAAATAGGAGGAGGAGGAGGCAGCGGGTAGCGGGTAAGAGCCGAGGTGGCGCAGCGGGTAGAGGCAGATACTGCAGGCCACTTTAGCTGACACTGATCCGCAGGTCAGCGGTTCAAATCTCACCGGCTCAAGGTTGACTCAGCCTTCCATCCTTCCGAGGTAGGTAAAATGAGGACCCAGATTGTTGGGGGCAATATAAATATACATTGCTTACTGGTGTAAACCGCTTAGAGAGTGCTTGCACTGTGAGGCGGTATATAAATGTCACAAAATAAATAATAAATAAATAAAGCAGCATTCGGCGTGTTCACCGTCTTGAGCTATTTATTAAAAATAATAAAAGACCAGATAAAAATAACATAAGACAACCATCTCCCCCATTGTATTCCTATGTACATGGCTAACAATGCCTGGAGAAAGAGGTCAACAGACACCCAATAAGCAATGGGGGTGGGGTGGGGGGCAGGTTCATGAGAGCTCATCCAGACTTCTTGGGTTTTTTTTCCCCCCCAGGGCATTTATGTCACTCGTGTGACCGAAGGTGGACCGGCGGAAATGGCTGGGCTTCAAGTCGGCGACAAAATCATGCAGGTAAAATTCCGTACTGTTTTAAGGAACAGCTGGACACGTGGCCTCCGCTCTTGGTGTCTTTAAAGCCAAATTGATGTAGATTTATTATTATTCCCAAAGGTGCTTTTCAAAGAGTCCCAAAGGTGTTTTTTTTTTCAAGAGGCAACTGGACTTTCTGGTTTTTTCTTTTCTTTTGAAGACGTTTCGCTTCTCATCCCAGAAGCTTCTTCAGCTCTGACAGGATAGTGGGGAATGGAAGGATTTATACTCCTTGTAGAAAGCTGGTCATTTGCATTCTTTTTAGAGGGTCGTTGAGACCACTTGGAGGTTTCTCTGTGTCCTCAGGTCACCTGAGTGGTGCAAATGGTTCCTGTAGTCTGCAATTTTTTCCTCTGGAAATCCGTTCCTACTCCCACGCCATTCCAACGGTGTTCATCCCAAATTGTACAGCAAAAAGTCTGTAGAGATTCTCCGTCATCCAGGTCATGGTTGTCCCAAAGGTGCTTTTTTCAAGAGGCAACTGGGACTGTCTTGTTTTTTCTTTGAAGACGTTTCGCTTCTCATCCAAGAAGCTTCTTCAGCTCTGACAGGATAGTGGGGAATGGATAAACCAGATAAACCTCCAAGTGCCCTCAACAACCCTCTAAAAAGGATGCAAATGACCAGCTGTCTGCAAGGAATATAAATCCTTCCCTTCCCCACCATCCAGTCAGAGCTGAAGAAGCTTCTTGGATGAGAAGCGAAACGTCTTCAAAAGAAAAAACAAGAAAGTCCAGTTGCCTCCTGAAAAAAGCCCCTTTGGGACAACCATGACCTGGTTGACTGAAGAATCTCTACAGCCTTATTATTCCAGAGTAAGCTTTATCGAAATCAAAGATCAGGAGAAGTCCGATATTCCTTTTTGAAAGTAACACAATTTATTAAAAGCTGTTGGCTTTTGTCAGCTGCAGCTCACTTCCCCGTAATCGGTGACGTGGCTAGGCTGATGCAGGATTTAAATTATATTTAAATATCGTTTGATCGCCTTATGATTCTTTTGGAAGATGAGTTCTTCATAGTGTTGCAAAAGATCAGGAGGGCCCTGGGTTGTGTCTTCTCTGACTCACACATTTTGTTAAATATATCAGCTGTCGTGAGCTGCGTGAAGCGGTTAGGCCAGGGGTCAGCAACCTTAAACACTCAAAGAGCCATTTGGACCCGTTTCCCACAGAAAAGAAAACACCCGGAGCCACAAAACCCTTTTGACATCTAAAATGAAGATAACACTGCATATATCGCTTTTTACCTTTATGCTATGTATAAAAAAACTAAAGTGTGTTGTATTTGTGACATCAATGAACTGCTACAGAGAAGAATTTTTTTTTATTTCTGCATGCAACAAAAACATTTTGAACTCTGAAAAAAAAGATGGGTCGAAAAGCTCTATAAATCGTGTGCTGGCGAGTGTCGCACATTGGCAATTGTGACGCATATTTTGAGCAACGGAGCCGCAGGAGGGGGATGAAAGGGCCACATGTGGCTCCAGAGCCGCGGATTGCAGACCCCTGTGTTAGGCTAACGTAGGGTTTAAATTATATTTTGCGAATTCTGTTTTGCTCACGTTTTGGGGAAGAAATGGCCCTGATAGTTTTGCAGAAATGAGAAAGGATCTGGTAGCCCCTATTGCCGTGATGGCAAACCTATGGCACGCGTGCCAGAGGTGGCACACAGAGCCCTCTCTGTGGGCACACGCGCCATCGTCAACTGCTGTGTGCCAGCTACCTGGTCTTCGGGTTTTTGGGGCTCCGGCATGCACGAAGACCAGCTGGCTGGCACGCATGCGTGTGCCGAAAACCAAAATACCAGGTGGCCGGCACGCACATGTGCACCTGCCAGCTGGTCTCTGAGTTTCCGGGGCTCCGGTGTGTTCCGGTTTGGGCACTTGGTGCCGAAAATGTTCGCCATCACTTATTGCAACAGAGTCTTTGAGGGAGATCGGCTTTTTCAACATGTGATATATAAATAAAATAAATAAGACTATTTTATTTGAGGGAATCAACGTTTAGGAAGTGCTTATAAGTCGAGGACTACCTGTATGTAAATTGATTTTAAAAAGTCACCTTCAAAATAAAAGTCTATGGAAATTCTCCATCATCCAGGTCATGGTTGTCCCAAAGGGGCTTTTTTCAAGAGGCAACTGGACTTTCTGGTTTTATTTGTATTTTTATTTTTTTGAAGACATTTCATTTCTCATCCAAGAAGCTTCTTCAGCTCTGGTTGGATGGTGGGGAATGGAAGGATTTATATTCCTTGCAGACAGCTGGTCATTTGCATCCTTTCAGAGACTCGCTGAGGCCACTTGGAGGTTTATCTGTGTCCTCAGGGTCACCTCAATAGTACAAATGGGTGTGGAGCCTTCTTGGCTGCAGACACAGGGCAGAAAACATCCTGCAGCCAAGAAGGCTCCACACCCATTTGTACTACTCTCGTGATCTTGAAGACATAGATAAACCTCCAAGTGGCCTCAACGACTCTCTGTTAAAAATGCAAATGACCAGTTATTTGCAAGGGGTATCGATCCTTCCATTCCCCACCATCCACTCAGAGCTGAAGAAGCTTCTTGGATGAGGAGCAAAACATCTTCAAAGAAAAAACAGAAAGTCCAGTTGCCTCTTGAAAAAAAAGCATCTTTGGGACTTCAACATAAAAGCAATTTATGCGGGTTGGAAAGGGACAGCGAAAAAGCCAGATGTGTGATCCTGTGACCATAAAAATACCCAGGTTTGCTCTTGACGCTTACCGTAAAATGGCTCTGAATTCTTGCAGGTGAACGGCTGGGATATGACCATGGTGACTCACGACCAAGCCCGCAAGCGGCTGACCAAGCGAAATGAAGAAGTGGTCCGGCTACTGGTGACCAGACACTCTCTTCAGAAAGCTGTCCAGCAATCCATGATGTCGCAGCCCTGCCATTGAGCGAGGACGAGCGATGGGTCTTCAGGACACGGCGGAGAGATGTTGAAGGTGGACCACAGCTCTATCACCTGTTGACCTGAGAAACTTTTTAAAAAAAGACAGACATCTCCCAACACACCTATGCAAAAATGACTCTATTCCAGCGGGGTGTCCCTGGAAAGGGCACCTCACTGAGGTGAGGTTTGATGCCCACTGGATCAAAGACGGTGGGCATCAAACCACAACGAGGGAATAGCCTGGTTCTGATCCACTGGGAACACCTAAGAGCTTTTTCTCCCAGAAATCCTCCAGTGGATGAGTCCGATCTTAAATCTCCGTTTTTGTAAGGCGGCCATCTTGAGGGACAAGATGGCCGCCTAATGAGCTTCTTGCAGTCTTCTTATCCAGACCAAAGTTTTTACTGCCGATATCTAGAATCCCGCACGGGGTTGTGTTAAGAGGCATCCAACCCGTTGGCGTGTCTCCTCAGAAACACCGAGAAGCCATGATAGACGGGCATTTGAAACCGGTTCCGCCTTTCCAGAAGCCCTCAGATGAAGGCGAACAGTTTCAGTGGCCTTAAGCCTTTGTTTGCCTGGCCTTTCGCTCGGCCAGAATTCCTGTTAACCACGATCGGTCGGAAACAGGCTGACATTAGCGACTCCCGTTGTGCCGGAAGGCTGCGGTTTCCACCCTTGAGCGGGTCTCTCCAAAGTTAGCTTCCAATCGTGACTGTTGTGCCAAATTTCTTCCCCGAAGGCCTTTTCTATGTCTTGTAAATAACATCCCTTCCAACATTTGTATCACTAATTTATTTTAGTATATTACTGCTATTTTGACTCGTGAGTGGTGTGGTGGCCTAGAGGTGGAGCTCTCGCCTCATAATCAGGAGGCTGTGAGTTCGATCCTAGGTAGAGGCAGATATTTCTCTCTCTGGGCACCATGAGAATATATCTGCTGAACAAAACTCTGCATTGGCGACAGGAAGGGCATCCGGCCGTTAAAACACTTTGCTAGCTCCATTCAGTTGCCCACAACTCCACCCCGCAAGGGATAAATGGGGTTGTTAAAAGATGATGATGACTGCTATTTTGACTTGTTTAACTTCCGGGCCCTTAAATCTCAGCCTGTCTTGTAAGAAATATATGTCACAACCTTCTACCTGTTTCTTATCCCTGTGGTTTGTCCTTCCGAAGCAGAAACGGCGGTGGGAAGGATGGGGGGTTTTTTGTGGGGTTTTTTGACAAAGCCTTGCGGGTTTTTTTGTACTGTCGGATTGCATCGGTTTAGTTCGGAGGTTAAAGCTACCAACTGGCTGCTGTAGATCGTTTTACACATAATAAACCAAGCTGGACTTCTGATCTCAAAAGTCTCTTCCTTTTTTTTAAAAAAAAGAAATTAAGCTAGAAGCCTGGAGTCAATTTTTAAAAATTGCATATATGCCCAAGATGAATGAGAATGAGAAATTCTGTTGAAACGTTGTATGAGTACAAATAGTCCTCGACATACGGCCGTTCATTTAGTGACTGTCCAAAGTTACCGCAGCACTGAAAAAAGTGGCCTATGGCTGTTTTTCACACTTAACGACCGTTGAAGCATCCCTGTGGCATCAAAATTCAGATGCTTGGCAACTGACTTAAATATTTATCTTGGAGTCACGCGATCCCCTTTTGCAACCTTCTGACAAGCCAAGTCAATGGGGAAGCCGGATTCACTGAACAACCGTGTGACTCACTTAACAACTGCAGGGATTCACTTAATGACGAGGGCAAGAAAGGGCGTAAAATGCGGCAAAACTCACTTCCTTAGCAACAGAAATTTTGAGGATGTTTCATTACCTGTCTAGGTAATAACACCAGTGCCAGAAGGGAGCGGGATTTGCTCTCTGTTTATATAGACATGGCTTGCCCTGTCAGTGCAATACCCCAATCAAGGAACAATAAACTTCGACAACAGTAAACAATCACAGTCTCTCTCTCTCTATCTCTCTCTCTCTCTGTCTCTTTCTCTCTCTCTGTCACGCAGTGAATATTGTCAGTTGTATGTCTATGCAGGGTGATGCACCCCTATCCTAATATTATGGCACATTCCAATACAGGCAGAACACGTGATATGAGTTGTACGCATGTGTGTATTCCTAAACCACCATTACTCTCTTTGACTTTGCTCTTGACCGGGACGGTCGCATTTTCTTAGCAAAAATGTAATTATTCAGGATTTATTGTTTTTGTACCGAAATAAATATTTTCTATTAGACTTTTAATCTCGGCTTTATTTCTAACTGTCTGAATTCCAAGCAAAGATCTAAATCGCCTGTATGAGATTTATTCTCACCTTAACACTCTCTCCCTCCTTCCCTCCCTCCCTCCCTCCCTCTCTCTCTCCCTCCCTCTCTCTCTCTCTCCTATCCATCCATCCATCCATATCAAAGAACCACCAGGAACACTACCACCAACACTGACATGGCAAGCCACTATCTAAAAACAGCAAACCCCTCTCCCTTCTACCACTGATGTTGTTACCTAGTTGGGTCATGAAATGTC
The DNA here is from genome assembly GCA_023053685.1 of Diadophis punctatus similis. Taxonomy (NCBI): domain Eukaryota; kingdom Metazoa; phylum Chordata; class Lepidosauria; order Squamata; family Dipsadidae; genus Diadophis; species Diadophis punctatus. Next base: position 3,476,982 of record JALIGW010000001.1, read on the forward strand.
TGCAAGAAGACAGCCAAGCTCCGAGAGCACTAAGGACCTAACAGTCCTCCACCTCCTCTCCACAAACCCCCCTCTCTTCTAGCACTGAGGATGTTACTTAGACAGGTAATGAAACGTCTGCAAGAAAACAACCAAGCTCCGAGAGCACTAAGGACCCCACAAATTGCAGCACCCTCCTCCAGAAACTAGCCCCCTCAGTTCAATTTAAATGGGGAAGGAGAAGATCCCCATGTCTTCAATCCTGGTCAGATAAACGGGGTTTTACTGAGACCCAGCCATAGGGCTGTCATAGTTGCAGACGGGGCTCTGCGGTCCCTTTCCCTCAGGTGTCCTGAACCCCTTCAAACCTTGGGCAACCACAACAGGACCTTCCAAAGGAGCCATCGTCAAGCAACCACAAGGAAGCCATCGACAACCAGTTAGAAAAGCTTTAATAATATCGATCCCTGTATTCAGCCGTTTCACACAAAAGTTCTTACAAGACATTTCTCAGTGCATTGTTCCTTGACGCCAATGTAAAGCTTTTTGAGGTAGTCCAACATCCTCCATCCATTTCTCCCCGTGTGCAAGAGAAAAGGGGACAGCCAGGGTCCCGAAGTCACATGAGCTGTCCTTCCAAGTTTAACCGATTTAAAGCTTCCGATGACAACCGTTCTTTCCTTGCTCGTAACCAACCAACCTCCCTCCTAAAGCAGGTTCTTCCTGGCCAAGATGCCTTCAACGTAGGGCTCCCGTAAGAAATTGGATGGCAAAACACGAGCATCTCTTCTCTTGCAAACGATGGCTTCTTTGGAAGCTTTTGAGGACTTCACTTCCGAGAAAATCATGGGAGGATGACTTTGGCAAGGCCGCACTGGTGGAT
>JALIGW010000001.1:3487843-3513024 GCA_023053685.1 Diadophis punctatus similis
CCACAATGACTTACGACCCAAATTCCAGGCTCAATTATGATCATAAATTGGGGACCATCTGTTTTTTCGAGGGGTATTGTGGTCCAGCAGCGGCCTGCGCAGCTGGCACCCGAGTCGGACAGTGAGGAGGCTGGCGAGGACTCGGTGCCAGAGGCTGAGGTTCAGCCAGGGCCTTCGGAACCTCCAGCACCTCTTGGCAGTGATGAGGGAGGAGAGGCTTCTCCTCTTCTGAATGCAAGAGCACGCAGGGCTGCCAAGAGGCAGGAATGGTTACTCCGGAGGAGGTCTCCTCGGAAGTAAGACTTGGGACTAATTGGCCACTCCCCTAGTTTATTTAAGAACAGTAGAGGCAACTGGAAAGCTGCAGGAAACAATAGTTCAGACTCGAGTATCTGTCGTGCATTGCCTGGTGAATTCCTGTTTCTCTGCTTCGGAATTCTTGTCAAGAAAGACTCCTGGGCATTTTGCCAAGCCTTCGGACATTACGTGAGATAACCAGAACTAATTGCGTGGTTTTGAGCTAAGACTGACTGAACTTACGCCAGCTGCTAATGAAGCCTAATTAGCAGCTGACTTTCTGCAAGAAAAGATTGCTTCTTTTGATTTGTGTGTTTCGCCACTGCTAAGCCAGTTATTAGCAGTGGTTCATTAATTAAACTAAGTTTGTTCAAACGGTGTTTTGATACGTTCGTAACTGGGGACAGAACGGGGTAACAGAGAAGCAACATGGTTCAACAGAGGGGAAACTGAATTTTTATTCGGCTTCAGGGCAACTTCTTGGAAAAATTAAAACATGTGGAATCAATGCCATCTCACAGATGCCATCCCACACTGGCAACTTCCAGAGGATGGTAACTGAGGATCGTCGTGTCTTTTACCTTTTGCGTTTCCAATTCTCAAACACCTGAGGGTAGAAGGAAACCGACCAGGCTAGGAAATAGATCCAACCGATCACTTGGTCCACAATCCTTACGGCCTTGCTGTGGATCACAAGGAACCGGATTCTGGGCCTGCAAAGGAACAATGTTTGTGGGAACGTAACGATTCTAGTCTGATGACTTGTTTGACGCCGCCCTCCGGGCTTTTCCTCTTCTCCTCCTACAATTCCACCACTGGTGCCTACAGACACAACCTCAGTTGGAGGTGGATGGCTAAAGTGTCTGGAGTAGAGAAACTGGAAAAATGGCCACTAAGTGAAATTACATCTCGATGAATAGAATTACCGGCTGAACATGGTTTGGAACGGACGCTTACCCTGTGTCATGGGATGCGTTCACCTGTAGATATACCGTCACCTGCCCGACCTCTTTAGCTTTCACAAGGAAATGTGCCTCCTTTTGACCTGCTGCAATTATGACCTGTCAAGGAGGGAGACATAAAATATATGAACTGTCAATGAGATTCAAGGGATGGGCGTGTGGCCAGATGGATGTCAAGCCAGCCATTCTTTTAGGATGATCCAGATGGATATTTACTCTACCTTGTCTTACGGCTTTGCGTTTTTCAACCCTGGCAACTTTAAGAATGGATGGATTTCAACTTCCAGAATTCCCTGACCAGACATGCTTCAAACTGGGGGATTCTGGGAGTTGAAGTCCACCCATCTTAAACCCTGCTGGCTGGGAAATTCTGGGAGTGGAAGTCCACCCATCTTAAAGCATTCTGGCTGGGGAATTCTGGGAGTGGAAGTCCACCCATCTTAAAGCATTCTGGCTGGGGAATTCTGGGAGTGGAAGTCCACCCGTCTTAAAGCACTCTGGCTGGGGAATTCTGGGAGTGGAAGTCCACCCATCTTAATCCCTGCTGGCTAGGGGATTCTGGGAGTGGAAGTCTATCCATCTTAAAGAGTGCTGGCTGGGGGATTCTGGGAGTGGAAGTCCACCCATCTTAAAGCATGCTGGCTGCGGAATTCTGGGAATTGAAGTCCACCCATCTTAAAGCGTGCTGGCTGGGGGATTCTGGGAGTGGAAGTCCACCCATCTTAAAGCATGCTGGCTGGGGGATTCTGGGAGTGGAAGTCCACCCATCTTAAAGCATGCAGGCTGGGGGATTCTGGGAGTGGAAGTCCACCCATCTTAAAGCAGGCTGGCTGGGGGATTCTGGGAGTTGAAATCCATCCATCTTAAAGTGTGCTGGCTGGGGAATTCTGGGAGTGAAAGTCCACCCATCTTAAAGCATGCTGGCTGGGGAATTCTGGGAGTGGAAGTCCACCCATTTTGAAGTTGCTATGATTGAAAAATATCATCTAAGGTTTTCCCCACTTCAAGCCGGACATTCTAGAATTAGACTAGAGATATATAGGTAGTCAGATATGATATACAGACAAGTTACGACAGTAATTGAGCCTGGCAATTATAGCTGTAAGTAGTGATGATTGTAAAGCAGGTGAATGTTATGATCTTTTTGCAATGGTCATAAAGTGAACAGGGTGGCTGTTGCACGCTGCAGTTGTTAAACCCATTATTTGCTTTGGGCTATTTTTGTGCTGGAAACCTGAAATCTATGCCCATTTGCAGAAAAAATTGTCATCCATCATAGTCATGTGGCCGCAGGCCACTGTGGACAGACCCAGATGCAAGCCAGTTGCTGAGCACCCAGAATGTGTCATGTGAGCATGGGGAAGCAATGTTGAAACTTCAAATGGTTGCTAAGCAATCAGTCATAAGTTGAGGACTATAGATGGACCTCAACTTACGACCACAATGGGAGCCCCAAATTTCTGTTGCTATGCAAGATAGTGGTTAAGTGAGTTTTGCCCCACTTTACCATCTTTCATGACACTGTTGTTAATTTAATTTAATTTAATTTAATTTAATTGAACGTTCTTATATGCCGCACCACTCCCTTGGGACTCAGGGCAGCGTTAAGTGAACCACTGCAGTTGTTAAGTTAGAAACACGGTTGTTAAGCGAATCTGCCTTCCCCATTGGCGTTGCTTGTCAGAAGGTCGCAAAGGTGGATCATATGACCCCGGGATGCTGCAACCGTCATAAGTACATGCCAGCTGCCAAGCGGCCTAATTTTGATCACGTGACCATGGAGATGTTGCCACAGTCGTAAGTATGAAAAATGGCTGTAAGTCTCATTTTTCAGTGCCGTTATAACTTCAGCCAGTCGCTAAGCGAAGCTAAGTCAAGGACTACCTATACCTAAATTGCAAAATGTTAACAGACTGAAATGACTGGTCGAATCCAATTCAAGGAGGCTAAAATCTACATCTACCACTTACCTGGTCGGGCAATTCAACAATGGTGATGTTCTCCTTGGACGTATAGGTCATGTTGAACCTTACCGCCAAAGTCTCATTGGGTGGAGCACTGCAGGGACATCAGAAAAGGAAAACCGCATTGGTGGGCTGTTGTTAGGACTATGTCCAAACGGTTGGGTTGTTAATATATAAACAAGCCACCAATCTACGTTTGTATATATTCAAGTACTATAACTTTAAATGTATTGCTGTACTCTGATTGGATGTGATGTTTCAAGATTGCCATAAGAGGGAGCTAGAGATCATGGTTCTCTCTCTCTCTCTGTTGATTCATTCGTGATTGACTCTTTGACTGATATAGTGAGCTTTCTGTGTGTTATGCTCTGTTAATCTATGATAGATTGATGTGTTTGTAAACTGTAATGTCTTTCTTTGATGTAAGACAAAGAAATGCTGGTAAGATTATTGTACTTCTTGATATTGACTGACTGAACGTGTATGACCTGGACTGTTTATTTGGACTGTGCTATTTCTACAAGTAAAAGACTAATTACACTTTAAGGTATCTGTGTGTATGACTGGATAATTACTCACATCTATTGGATACCAAACTGCAAACCCTCATTTCTACGTGCATGTCCTTGACAACTCAAGGGTCACTCTGCACACTCCTGAACATGCAGCTGGGAGAATTCGCACCCTCGGCCTTCCCCGGTGCCATCTAGCCCTGCTGATGGGCCCAGCCCTGCTATTACCGGCCGGGACAACATGAAAATTAGGATTGACTGCAGGATAACATCACCCTGCAAGTCACGCCCAGACGGAAAGTCCCAATAGAACAAAGAAAATTGAATTTTTATCACCGGGAGTGACTGCATCTCGAATGACTTGCCTGATTAGCACTTCCTGGGTTTCCCCCCAGGTGTGTTTACCTTGAGGTGGAAGGTGCAAAATATCAGAGGCGGCTTACCTGAAGTTGAGTGTGATTTTTTGCACGCTGTGGTTTTCCAGGGAAACTTCTTCCGGAGCAGAGAAAGCAGGAGGTTCATCTTCAACTGGGGGGGGGGAAAACATCAGCGGGACCTCGACAGACTCGAACACTGGGCCCAAACCAACAAAATGAAATTTAACACGGAGAAAAGTAAAATTCTGCACCTAGGCAAGAAGAATCAAAAATACGCATACAAACTGGGTGAAACCACACTCAATAGCAGCGATTGCGAGAGGGATCTTGGAGTTTTGGTAGACAGCCAACTAAATATGAACCAGCAGTGTGCTGCAGCAGCAGCCAAAAAGGCCAACGCAGTCCTGAGCTGCATAAATAGAGGGATACAATCAAGGACCAGAGAGGTACTAGTACGACTCTATAAAGCCTTGGTCAGACCACACCTAGAGTACTGCATCCAGTTTTGGTCACCACACTACAAAAAAGACATTGAAACCCTAGAGAAAGTGCAGAAGAGAGCAACCAGGATGATAAAGGGTCTGGAAAATAAAACATACAAAGAGCGGTTGCAGGAACTGAGCTTGGCCAGTCTGGCGAAGAGAAGGACCAGGGGTGACATGATAGCAGTGTTCCAATACTTGAGGGGCTGCCACAGAGAGGAGGGGGTCAGGCTGTTCTCTATAGCACCAGAAAGCCAAACAAGGAATAATGGATGGAAGCTGACCAAGGAGAGATTCAATCTGGAAGTGAGGAGAAACTTTCTGACGGTGAGAGCGATCAACCAGTGGAACAGCTTGCCAGCGGAGGTTGTGAGAGCCCCAACACTTGCGACCTTCAAGGGGAAACTGGACTGCCATCTGTCTCAAATGGTGTAGGAACTCCTGCTTGAGCAGGGGGTTGGACTAGATGACCTACAAGGTCCCTTCCAACTCTAATAAATCTAATCTAAATCTAAAAGTTTGAAGTCCCTTTCCATCCCACGTTTCCGGCTTTGGATAAGAATATTTTGATTTGGCAGAAGTGGAACCCACATAATCCAGTCCATTTAAGACACTGGCACGTGAGCTGCCCCGGATCTAAGCTCAAGGCCTGGAACAGATTGCCCGTTGGGTGTAACACCTCCAATTTTCCATGTCACCCTTCTTTGACTATAGCCCAGGGATGTCCAACCTTCACAACGTTAAGATCGGGGGATTCCAACTCCCAGAATTCCTCAAGGCTGGTTGAGGAATTCTGGGAGTTGAAGTCCACAAGTCTTAAAGTTGCCAAGGGTTGGAGATTCCTGATCTAGACCAGTGGTTTTCAATGTTGGCAGCTTTAAGATGTGTGGATTTCAACTTCCAATCAAGATGGATGGATGGATGGATGGAAGGAAGGAGAAGAAGGAAGGAAGGAAGGAAGGAAGGAGAAGAAGGAAAGAAAGAAGGAGAAGAAGGAAAGAAAGAAGGAGAGGAAGGAAGGAGAGGAAGGAAGGAAGGAAGGAAGGAAGGAAGGAAGGAAGGAAGGAAGGAAGGAAGGAAGGAAGGAAGGAAGGAAGGTGTCAACCCTGAAGGTGGCCTGGCTGAAGCCATTTTGGAGCCTCAGTGCTGCCACAATGGAGCTGAGGGATAAGGAGTGGGGATTAGAGATAGCTGGGGTTGTGTAGTCAAAATAAAATACTTTCTCTTGGGAACCAAGGACGTTCTCAAACCCAGCCGGAGGAAGGAGGAGTGATGTCACCGGACCATCAGACAGCGCATTGATTGGACCATGTAACTGGTTGTTTGGGGTTGAGAGAAAAACTTTTAATTAGGTGAAAAACCGCGGGACTTTTCAGAGTCCGTTTTCACCAGATATGTGCCAATATGATATTTCCAATAAAACTATTCTTTGAGGAATCTACTTGCCTTGGATTGTTGTTTGAAATGGATTTATTACTTGGAACCATGACAGAAGGAAGGAAGGGAAGGAAGGTGGAAGGAGGGAGGTGATGAGAAAGAAGGAAAAAGGAGAGAAGAAAGGAAGGAATGAAGGAAGGGAGGGAGGGAAGGAGGAATAAAGATACGGAATTGTGGGAGTTGAAGTCCACAGGTCTTCATGTTATCCAGATTGGACCCCTGCCCATGTAGAGATAAACACTAAAAGGAGATACTCAATTTTCTCAGCAACCTGCCTCTAGATTTAGGAATATAGTTTAAAAATATCTCATTTGCATCCATGCATGCATAAATAGGGGCAGATGCCTGAAAAGGGAAGAAGAGATGAACCTAACCAACTGGTTTATCTACAGCCGTGTTTGTCCAATATGGCAACTTTAACCTGGGTGGACTTCAGCTCCCAGAATTCCACAGCCAGCATGCTTTAAGATGGGTGGAACTCTGCTGGCTGGGGAATTCTGGGGGTTGAAGTCCACTCACGTGAAAGTGGTCAAGTCTGAAAAACTCTTAAAGCACCTCTTAAAAAACAGGAAGCAGATGTTGAACAGGTTGAAAAAGGAAACCGGAAAACTCTGAAGCCCTTCATTTTGCAAGCCAAAATCACTTACCGCAGGCTGCGAACGAGGCGAAGGATAAAAACAGCAGCGAGAAAAGGCCGAGTCTATTCGCCATCACGCCGAAACAGCCGACAGCTGCAAAGGAGAACCCGAAAGAGGAAATTCTCAGTTTTTCTAAGAAAAACGACAACAAAAATCAGTCTCAAAATGCCAAACTCCCACAAAAAATACAGTTATCCACCAAAGCAAATTGTGACTCTTAGCGGATAGTTACATGATAAACCTATCTGCTTCTGTGATTTTACAATGGAAAAAATTGGCCCTCGTGACGCTTCCCAAATCAGTGGGGAAATTTTTCAACTCTCCGAAGACGAATCGATCCTTATCTGAAGATGATCGACCCCCGAAAAAATGGGATCGCAAAAGGACCAAGGCTGTCCCCAAGCTGCTCAAAAGTAAAAAACCAAAACAATTTCAGGTAGTCCTCGACTTATGACCATCACTGAGCCCCAAATTTCCATTTGCTCAGTGAGACATTTGTTAATTGAGTTGTGCCCCATTTTACGACTTTTCTTGCCATCGTTGTTAAGTGAATCATTGCAGCTGTTAAACTGGTGAAGTGAATCTGCCTTTCCCCCATTGACGTTGCTTGTCAGAAGGTTGCAAAAGCAGATCACATGACCCCCCCCCCCGGAGACACTGCAACCGTCATAAATATGAATCAGTTGCCAAGCATCTGAACTTTGATCACGTGACCAATGAAATGCTGCAAAGGTCATAAGTGTGAAAAAACGGTCGTAAGTCACTTTTTTCAGCGCCGTTGTAACTTTGAACGGTCACTAAGCGAACTGTTGTAAAGCCGAGGACTACCTGTAAATGGTTTTGCCCATCAGTTTATTCAACAATATACCCTGTTTCCCCCAAAATAAGACATCCCCTGATAATAAGCCCAATCGGGCTTTTGAGTGCATGGCAATAAGGCCAAGCGCTTATTTCAGGGTTCAAAAAAATATAAGACAGGACCTTATTTTGGGGGAAACACGGTATCTATCTATCTATCTATCTATCTATCTATCTATCTATCTATCTATCTATCTATCTATCTATCCATCCATCCATCCATCCATCATCCATCCATCCATCATCTACTGTATCTATCTATCTATCTATCTATCTATCTATCTATCTATCTATCTATCTATCTATCTATCTATCTATCTATCTATCTATTATCTATCATCTATCCATCTATCTATCCATCCATCCAACCATCCATCATCCATTCATCTATCTATCTTCTACTGTATCCATCTATCTATCCATCTATTCAGCCATCTTCTACTCTGTCTGTCTGTCTGTCTTATCTACCCATCCATCCATCCATCCATCATCCATCCATCATCCATCTATCTATCTTCTACTGTATCCATCTATCTATCATCATCTATCCATCCATCCATCTTCTAGTCTGTCTGTCTGTCTGTCTGTCTGTCTGTCTGTCTGTCTGTCTGTCTATCTATCTATCTATCTATCTATCTATCTAATCTAATCTAATCTATGAATCTATGAATCTATGAATCTTTATATCTATCTACCCTGTTTCCCCCAAAATAAGACATCCCCTGATAATAAGCCCAATCCAGCTTTTGAGTGCATGGCGATAAGCCCAAGAGCTTATTTCAGGGTTCAAAAAAATATAAGGCAGGTTCTTATTTTCGGGGAAATACGGTATGTTAACTGCTCATCAACACAAAGGCTTCTGTGTCACACAAACATGCTTTGTGAACAATCATTATCTATGAGTCATTCTGCCTTGTCTCTCTCCCCGTGTCACTGCCCTACCCAGCTGCCTTTTGTAGGTACACAATAATGCTCTTCCCCCCCCCCCCCGGGTTATATAAAGGTAGTCCTCAATTTATGCGCATGGCTTGAAAACGTGGTTAAACAGGACGGCATAGCACCAGGGCGGGCAGGTGGGCTACTACCGGTTTGCAGCGAACCAGCTGAATACCACTTCTGCCTCCAAGACAGCTGCTGTTTAAATGATTTTTTTTCCTCTTACAGATAAGAACTAAAGAAACCGTGTCTCTTAATTAGTACATTAAATCTCATCTTCTGAATTCTGACTTCAAGTCTCGATTCAGTATAAAGTTTCTGCATCGCCGATGACATTTTTAACAAGATATACATTTAAATATCATTTAAACATTTAAATAGATCAAACAACAACCGTTAAGACTCAACTCTAGATGAGACGGGCCAATATATGGTAAATTTAATAAATAACTAAATAAAACATAGATGATTTTGGGATTATAGCAACTATGTACCTCAATTCACAACAGTATTTTTTGTGACCGTTCAGAGTTATAACGGCACTGAAAAAAGTGACTTATTATTTTTCACGCTTATGACCGTTGCAGTAGCCCCATGATCAAAATTCGGGCACTTGGCAACTGCCTCATATTTATGACGGTCACAGTGTCCTGAGGTCACGTGATTCCCTTTTGCGACCTTCTGACAAGCAGAGTCCATGGGAAAGCGGATTCACTTCACAAACCGTGTGACTAACTTAACAACTGCAGGGATTCGCTTAACAACAGTGGCAAGAAAGGTCGTAAAATGGGGGCAAAACTCACTTAACAAATGTTTCATTTAGCAACCGAAATGTTGGGCTCAATTGTGGTCGTAAGTCAAGGACTACCTGTATGCCATTGTATGCAATCTATTCTAGGCCGCCCTTTTTTCCCCTTGCTGTTTGTTTCTGTTGCTTTTTAATGAAGTAATGAAAATAAAAAATGTTTACAAAAAGAAAGTAGCCGGTCTGCCAAGCAGGGAGGGAGAGAACGGAAAAAACAACCTGAAACAAGTTAATCATTTGAAAATAATTGGTACACATTTTCACTGTGATTAACAAACTGTTCCTAATGTTTAAAAAAGTATAGGAGATAAAGCCTGCAAAAGGTGCTCATGTGGTTATTATTACAACTATTATTACTTATTATTATTACAAGTACAGGTATTGTTATTACTACTATTATTACTATTTTTTATTCATTAAACATGAAACTCAACGAAAAAAGTAATAGTAATAGAAGTAATAACAACAATACCAGTAATTGTAATAATAGTAGTAATGTAATAAGTAATAAGTAATAGTAGTAATAACCACATGAACACCTTTTGCAGGCTTTATCACCTATACTTTTTTAAAAAATTAGGAAGTTTGTTAATGCAGTGAAAATACTTTCCAATCTAGTAAAATGCTTTCCAATCCAGTAATAATATTACTATTATTACTATTACTATTATTCTCCTCCTCCTCCTCCTCCTCCTCCTCCTCCTCCCCAGGTTGGTGTCCCGAGCTACAAATCCCACTGTCCACACCACAAACGATGGGAACTGTAGTCCAGAAACATATGGGTCGCCTTTGGGCTCCATTTCCCACCCCAAACACCCCCAGAAATCTCAATATCCGAGAAGCCATGAACTCTGCTCATGCTCAGAGGCTCTATCACTCAAGAGGGGCAGACATTCTAGGGGAGAGGGGAACTTTGGGAGTTGGGGAGGGGGCTTTCTAACCAGAACGGGCATAAAATGTCTACGATTAATGGGGGGTTTCGTCATTTTTCACCCCTATCACTCTGGGGTTCTGGACTACAACTCCCATCGTATAGGAGGGCGCCCAGTTGGAGAAGGGTCTGCTAGACAGGCCGGGGGGGGCTTACTCTTCCCAAAACCACAATCCCCGTCATGCAACGCGGTGGCTAACCGTCGAAGCTCACTCTGAGGCTTCGCGGGGCACGCTGGGAGCGGTAGTACTCCCACTCCGACTGGTCGCTCCGTCCCGCTCAAATTAAGCCCCGTGGCTTCGTCTCCGTCCCCGCCGCCTCTCGAGAGGCCGTCCACTTACCTGGAGGAGCAGCGGCGCTGCTCCATCCCGCGAACATGACGCCCCGCCCCGTCCCCATCGCTCAGCTCTGGCCGTTGCTCACGAGATCGGCGCTATATAAAGACGGGAGGGGCATTCCCTTTCCCTGTCGCTTGCCGTAGCGGCCATCTTGGGTGGGTAAAAGGAGGACTGTTTCCGTGGCAACGCGTATCGACTGCGCATGCGTGAAGGCTTCGGGGCAATCCCAGTTTTACGATTGTATTAACTCCAGGCGGGGGTGATAAAGAGGAGAGAGCGAGGACACGCCCAACATGACGACCCCGGTCTTAGTCCGCCATATTGGATGTGGCGAAGCCATGTATACAGTACACATACGATGACGACCTCTTCAAAATGGCTGCCGCGCCACGATGGCCGCCATATTGAGTGTGGCAGATTTCCCCTTTGCTCCAAAGTTCATTTTAAAGCCGATTTTACTGCCTTTCGGAGCTGCTTTTCCAGCCTAGAGCGGAGTCCACCCAACTTTACCTGTTTGAAGGTGAAAGATATGCTTGGAAAATGAGGCCTCAGTCAAAGCTATTCTGCATTGCTCCAGCTGCCTGCTCCCTTTTAATTGCATTATTTTCTGGTCATTATGATTTTATTGTTTTATTGCATGTAACTCTGCAGCTGCACTGGTGGTGGTGGGGTGTTAAAGGCTGTGGAATCTCCTTTTTATGCCTTATCTTTGAGCTTGCATTTCTCTTCCCTAGCCTCTTTGGGCCCTTTCTTCTCCAGATGTGTGGGACTCCAATACCCATCCTGCATCATGGCCTGGGATCATGGAAATCTGGCACAGCTGAATAAATTAGCAAGGCTTGCCACCAGCCTGCTTGCAGGTAGGCCTCGACTTACGACCACAATTGGGACAGGAACTTCCATCCGTAAGTGTGGCAGTTGTTAGTTATACCCAATTTTAATAAACGTTTGCGCTGCGGTCATTAAATGAATCTGTAGTTGGTAAATGAATCCAGTTTTCCTCACTGATTTTGCTTGTTGGAAGCTTTTTTTATAAGCCGCCCAGAGTCACTGAGATTGGGGTCGGCCAAATAAATTATGACCACAATTAAGCCCAAAATTTCTGTTGTTGAGATAAATGAGCTTTGCCTCATTTTACGACCTTTCCTGCCACGGTTGTTAAGTGAATCACTGCAGTTGGTAAGTTAGGAACCCGGTTGTTCAGGGAATCTACTTCCCCGTTGACTTTGCTTTGTCCCACAAGGGGATTTATTTATTTATTTATTCGAAGTTCTTCTATGCCGCCCTACTCCCTCGGGATTCAGGGCGGCGTACAACATTTTAGGGAACATCAAATAAATGTTAAGAACAATTTTAAACAATTTTAAAACAACAAACATATCATATATACATGGGGAGCCGAGATGGTGCAGTGGTTAAATGCAGCATTGCAGGCTACTGCTAGTTCAGCAGTTCAGCTGTTCAAATCTCACCGGCTCAAGGTTGACTCAGCCTTCCATCCTTCTGAGGTGGGTAAAATGAGGACCCAGATTGTTGGGGGCAATATGCTGAACTCTGTAAACCGCTTAGAGAGGGCTGGAAAGCACTATGAAGCGGTATATAAGTGTAAGTGCTATTGCTATCACTTGATCCCTGGAACACTGTGACTGTCATAAATATGAACCAGTTGCCAAGCATCTGAATTTTGATCCCATGATCGTAGGGACTGAAGAGCGGTCATAAATCACTTTTTTCAGTGCCTTTGTAACTTTGAATGGTCACTAAATGAACTGTTGTAAGTTGAGGATTAACTGTATGCCTTTGGAGCAGCTGGCCACATCAGCAAGATTTTTATAGGATTTCAAGACATATAAATACAAATGGGAATAGGAATGGAACAGAATAGACATTCTTTATTAGCCAAGTGTGATTGGACACACAAGGAATTTGTCTTTTGGTGCATAAGCTCTCAATGTACACACAACAACAAAATGATAGCTCATAGCTCATAAATCATAGTTACATATAATATATGGTTTTTTATGACAGGGAGAAAAAAAGGAAACACATGGCTTTTTATAGAGGATTTTGTTAGTTATCTCCTTTATTAGGAAAATATCTCTCTAATCTAGCATATGGCTTTTCCTGGAAGAATTTTATGGTTTAAGAAAAAACATAGACCTAGGTCAGGGGTCAGCAACCTGGGGCTCTGGAGCCACATGTGGCTCTTTCATCCCTCTGCTGCGGCTCCCTGTCACTCAAAATATGTGTCACAACTGCCAATGTGCGACACCCACCGACGTGCAATCTATTAAGCTTTTTGACCCCCCAGTAGGCCAACCATGGATAAATCCAAGAAAAGAAAAGTTTCAGAAGAAATCATAACCTTTACTTCAACTACATATGCTAGTTTTATGGCCGCTCAGGAAATAGTCAGGCAGGGGAAGAGTTTTGTGGCTCCCTGTGGTTTCTTTTCTGTGGGGAAACGGTCCAAATGGCTCTTTGAGTGTTTAAGGTTGCCGACCCCTGGACTAGGTGCAAAATTCCCATGTCTTTTAAATGTTGATTGATTCCAGTGTGTTACCTTTAAGAAAACATTGTATTTTATAAAAGGATACAGGATTTCTCTGACTTTAGAATAGAATAGAATAGAATTCTTTATTGGCCAAGTGTGATTGGACACACAAGGAATTTGTCTTTGGTGCATATGCTCTCAGTGTCGGATCAGTGTCAGATCAGTGTTAGATCAGAAGATCTGTTAAAAGTTGGAGGGGAGGGGGCAGGTCAGAGTTTCTTTAACTTCTAACAAATCAATACAGGTACTGGTAATCCTTGACTTATAACAGTTTGTTTCGTGACCAAAGTTACAACAGTGCTGAAAAAAATATGTATATTGTATGTACATTGAGTACAATATAAAAATATATGTATATTGTATGTAGAATGGAATGGAATGGAATAGAATAACAGAATTGAAAGGGACCTTGGAGGTCTTCTAGTCCAACCCCCTGCTTAGGCAGGAAACCCTACACATACATTGAGTACAATATAAAAAAATGTATATTGTATGTACATTAAGTACAATATAAAAAAATATGTATATTGTACTGTATAAAGAAGCGATAGCCATCACAATCTCTGGAACGTTTAAAATTTTAAGCTTAGCAATTTTAATAGTAGTTTTAAATAAAATTTTAAACGTTCCAGAGATTGTGATGGCTATCGCTTCTTTATCTGTAAATATGCCTGGAACTCGCATTTTTAGAACAATTCTTAATTGTACTGTATGTATATTGAGGTGAGGGACGCGGTGGCTCAGGGGCTAAGACGCTGAGCGTGTCGATCGAAAAGTCAGCAGTTCAGCGGTTCAAATCCCTAGCGCCGCGTAACGGAGTGAGCTCCCGTTACTTGACCCAGCTTCTGCCAACCTAGCAGTTCGAAAGCATGTAAAAATGTAAGTAGAAAAATGGGGACCACCTTTGGTGGGAAGGTAACAGCGCTCCATGCGCCTTCGGCGTTAAGTCATGCCGGCCACATGACCATGGAGACGTCTTCGGACAGCGCTGGCTCTTCGGCTTTGAAACGGAGATGAGCACTGCCCCCTAGAGTCGGGAACGACTAGCACACATGTGCAAGGAGAACCTCTACCTTTACCTTTATGTACATTGAGAGCTTACGCACCAGAAACAAATTCCTTGTGTGTCTAATCACACTTGGCCAATAAAGAATTATATTCTATTCTGTCCTAAACGTGTGACTTATGACAAATTTTCACATTTATGACCATTGTAGCATCACCATGAGCACATGATCCAAATTCAGACGCTGGGCAACTGGCATGTGCTTATGACTGTTGTACTGTCCCAGGGTCACATGACCCCCTTTTGCGACCTTCTGACAAAGTCAATGGGGAAACCAGATTCACTTACTTAACCGAGTTAGTAATTTCACAACTGCAGTGATTCACTTAACAAATGTGGCAAGAAAAGTCGTAAAATGGGGCAAAACTCACTTAACAACGATCTCACTTGAGAACCGAAAGTTGGGTTGTGGTCGTAAGTTGAGGACTGGCTATGTTGCAAATGGCGATCACATGACCCCTGGACACTGCAACCTTCGTAAATACATGCTGGTTGCCCACTGCCCAAATTCTGATCATGTGACAGCGGGAATGCTGCGATGGACATAAGTGCGAGGACTTTATTGTAAGTCACTTTTTTCAGTGCCATCATAACATTGAACGGTCATTAAACAAATGGTCGTAGGTCTGTCCTTGCTTAAAAGTAAGGCCCATTACTGAAAGTCTCTCCAAAGGCAGATTTCACCGGATCAAAAAAAATAAAATATTGTAAAATATTGTATTAATTAAACTTATTAAACCCTGATCCATCCTTCAACCAGAAGGGCCAAATGCTGAATTCGTTGCCAATATCTGCTTTCAGGTGAACGGGTGGAATAGATCCCATCTGAAGCAGACCGCGTGGAATGTTGACTACAATTCCCATTGTCCTGCGTTCTTGTAGCTGGCGGGTTGGGCATTGTAGTCCTTTAGAGAGGCAAGACCAAGTGAAAATTTGGGGATGCCCTGTGTGGTCACTCAGCACCTATGGAGTGGTCCTTCCATTTATTTATTCTATTTCTTTCTTTCTTTCTTTCTTTCTTTCTTTCTTTCTTTCTTTCTTTCTTTCTTTCTTTCTTTCTTTCTTTCTTCCTTCCTTCCTTCCTTCCTTCCTTCCTTCCTTCCTTCCTTCATTCATTCATTCCATTTCTATATGTATTCCATTTCTGTATTTCTTTATTCCATGTCTGTATTTCTTTATTCCATTTCTATATTTATTTGCATAAGTGCTCCTCGACTTATGACCACAATTGAGCCCCGATTTATGTGCCTAAGCAAGACGGTTAAGCAAATTTGGCCCCATTTTACGACCTTTCTTGCCACAGTCGCTAAGTGAATCACTACACGTGTTAAGGTAGTCACAGGGTCGTTAAGTGAATCTGGCTTCCCCATTGACTTTGCTCGCCAGAAGGTCGCAAATGTTGATCCCGTGACCCTAGGATGCTGCGATCGTCATAAATGCAAATCAGTTGCCAAGCGTCTCAATTTTGATCAAGTGACACTGAGGATGCTGCTGTGGTCATAAGTGTGATAAATGCTCATAAGTCACTTTTTTCAAGTCATTTCAAACTAAATCAGCTATTGTAAGTCAAGAACTACCCATATTTATTCAATCTCCATATTTATTCGATTTTGTAAATTTGTTCAATCTTTGCATTCCAGTGCTATATTGATTCCATTTCTATATAATGATTTGATTGCTGCATTTGTCCGGTTTCTATACTCATTCAAAGTCTATCTTTACTCAATTTTTGTATTTTTTCCGATGGCTGGATTTGTTCAATTTCTATATTTATTCTTTTTTATTATGAGCCACGGTGGCGCAGTGGTTAGAATGCAGTACTGCAGCTACTTCTGCTGACTGCCGGCTGCCAGCAGTTTGGCAGTTCGAATCTCACCAGGCTCAAGGTTGACTCAGCCTTCCCTCCTTCCGAGGTGGGTCAAATGAGGACCCAGATTGTTTGGGGCAAGAGGCTGAATCTGTAAACCGCTTAGAGAGGGCTGTAAAAGCACTGTGAAGCGGTATTTAAGTGCTATTGCTTCCTTCCTTTCCTTCTTTCCCTCCCTCCCTTTTCTCTCTCCTTCCTTTCTTCTCTCCCCTCCCTGCCTTTTCTCCTTCCTTCCTCCTTCCTTCCTTCCTTCCTTCTCTCTCTCCCTTTTCTCCTTCCTTCTTTCCTTCCTCCTTTCCTTCCTTCCTTCCTTCCTTTCTCTCCCTCCCTTTTCTCCTTCCTTCCTTCTTTCTTTCTTCCCATCCTTCCCTCCCTCCCTCCCTCCCTTCCTTCCTTCCTTTCTCTCCCTCCCTTTTCTCCTTCCTTCTTTCTTTCTTGCCCTCCCTTTTCTCCTTCCTTCCTTTCTTTCTTTCTCTCCCTCCCTTTTCTCCTTCCTTCCTTCCTTCCTTCTCTCCCTCCCTCCCTCCCTCCCTTCCTTCCTTCCTTCCTTTCTCTCCCTCCCTTTTCTCCTTCCTTCCTTCTTTCTTTCTTTCTCTCCCTCACTTTTCTCCTTCCTTCCTTCCTTCCTTTCTTTCTTTCTTTCTTTCTCTCCCTCCCTTTTCTCCTTCCTTCCTTCCTTCCTTCCTTCCTTCTTTCTTTCTTTCTTTCTTTCTTTCTTTCTTTCTTTCTTTCTTTCTTTCTTTCTTTCTTTCTTTCTTCTTCCTTCCTTCCTTTCTTCCTTCCTTTCTTTCTTTCTCTCCCTCCCTTTTCTCCTTCCTTCCTTCCTTCCTTCCTTCCTTCCTTTCTTTCTTTCTCTCCCTCCCTTTTCTCCTTCCTTCCTTCCTTCCTTCCTTTCTTTCTTTCTTTCTCTCCCTCCCTTTTCTCCTTCCTTCCTTCTTTCTTTCTTTCTTTCTTTCTTTCTTTCTTTCTTTCTTTCTTTCTTTCTTTCTTTCTTCTTTCTTCTTCTTTCTTTCTTTCTTTCTTCTCTTTCTTTCTTTCTTTCTTCTTTCTTCCTTCCTTCCTTTCTTTCTTTCTCTCCCTCCCTTTTCTCCTTCCTTCCTTCCTTCCTTCCTTCCTTCCTTTCTTTCTTTCTCTCCCTCCCTTTTCTCCTTCCTTCTTCCTTCCTTCCTTCCTTTCTTTCTTTCTTTCTCTCCCTCCCTTTTCTCCTTCCTTCCTTCTTTCTTTCTTTCTTTCTTTCTTTCTTTCTTTCTTTCTTTCTTTCTTTCTTTCTTTCTTTCTTTCTTCTTTCTCTCCCTCACTTTTCTCCTTCCTTCCTTCCTTCCTTCCTTCCTTCCTTCCTTTCTTTCTTTCTTTCTTTCTTTCTCTCCCTCCCTTTTTTCCTTCCTTCTCTCCCTCCCTCCCTTCTCTCCCTCCCTCCCTCCCTCCCTCCCTTCCTTCCGTCCTTCCTGTCATGGTGGCACAGTGGTTAGAAGGCAGTATTGCAGGCTAAGTCACTGCTCGCTGCCAGCAGTTTGATCCTGACCGGCTCAAGGTGACTCAGCCTTCCCTCCTTCCGAGGTGGGTAAAATGAGGACCCAGATTGTTGGGGGCAAGAGGCTGACTCTGTAAACTGCTTAGAGAGGGCTGTAAAAGCACCGTAAAGTGGTATATAAGTCTAAGTGCTATTGCTATTGCTATTCGATTTCTAGAGCCAAGATTTCAATCCATGGCTCTGGACAGCTTACAGTTCAAATCCTACACGGCATTGAAAACAATAAGGACATTTTTAGAACATTGATTTAAAAAGCATCCAAAATGTGTTGCTCTGCAGTCTCTCCAGTTGAGCAGGTGTAGGACTAACCTGGTTTCATTTTTCCGGCGGTGGTCCAGACTCCAGGCCTCATGGCGCAGCAACCTCAGATGGCGCAGGAGAGGCGGAGGTCCGTCGGGCTGCCCGCCCCGTGCATCCTTGGCATCGATCTGGGTACCACGTCCGTCAAAGTGGCCCTGGTGGAAAAAACAAACAAGGGCCCATTCCTGGTTGCCAGCTGCACCAAGCCGGTGCAGGCCGATGTGCCCATCAAAGATGCTCAGTTGCAGGTAAGGTGAATAGAGAATACAGTTGGAAGGGACCTCGGAGGTCTTCTAGTCCAACCTCCTGCTCAAGCAGAAGAACCTATACCGGAGGTGTCAAACTCAAGGCCCACGGGCCAGATCCAGCCAGCCCTCCCGAGCTCCGTTTTCGGCTGCGATGACCTCCTCTGCAACCCTCTGCCAGTGAAAATGGAGCTGCGGGGACGCACGGCCCCCCGAGCTCCTACTGGTTTCATTAGTAGAGGGCTGCTAGAGGCCTTCGCGGCTTCCTGGGCTTCGTTTTCAATGGCAGAGGGCCATCAAATGAAACTGAAAGCCCAGGGGTGAAATCCAGCAGGTTCTGACAGGTTCTGGAAAACCGGTAGCGAAAATTTTGAGTAGTTCGGAGAACGGGCAAATACCACATCTGGCTGGCCCCAAGTAGGGTGGGAATTTAATTTAATTTAATTTAATTTAATTTAATTTAATTTAATTTAATTTAATTTAATTTAATTTAATTTAATTTAATTATTTAATTTAATTTAATTTAATTTAATTTAATTTAATTTAATTTAATTTAATTTAATTTAATTTAATTTAATTTAATTAATTTAATTTAATTTAATTTAATTTAATTTATTGTATTTCTATGCCGCCCAACTCCCGAAGGACTCTGGCGGCTTACAACAGGTATAGAAAATACATTTAAAAACATCATAAAAGATTAAAAAAAACAGTTAAAAATCACATACATACTTATCATTCAAGGCCGGACCTCGCAAATTGCGAGGTCAACGGCCCCAAGCCTGCCGAAATGCCAGGTCTTCAATGCTTTCCGGAAGGCCAATAGAGTGGGGGCAATCCGGATCTCAGGGAGTAGTTGGTTCAGAGAGCCGGGCAGCCACAGAGAAAGCCTTCCCCGCGGGCCCGCCAGCCGACACTGCTTAGATGACAGGAATGGGGATTTTGCAGTATCCTTCCCCTGGAGTGGGGTGGGAATGGAGATTTGCAGTATCCTTCCCCTGCCCCGCCCACCAAGCCCCACCACGCCCACAGAACTGGTAGTAAAAAAATTTGATTTCACCAGTGCTGAAAACAAAACAAAAGGAGAAATGTTTCCCCTTTTGCATTTGAGCATGCAAGAAGGGACAGGAAAGGAGAAAGGGAAAAAGGAAAGACAAAGGAAAAAAAGGGAAAATGGGAAGAGAGCAAGGAAGAAAAATAAAGAGGGGAAGCAAGAAGAAAGAATGAAGAGGGAAGGAAGGAAGGAAGGAAAGGAGAGGAATGAATGAATGAATGGAGGAAGGAAGGAAGGAAGGAAGGAAGGAAGGAAGGAAGGAAGGAAGGAAGGAAGGAGATTATAATGAGAGAGAAGGAGGATCTCAGGGAAGTTAGCACTTGGCCACCACAGGTGCCCCACTTGAAATGGCGTCGAGCTGCCCACGCCCCCCACCCCCCACCCCCGAGATCAAACACAACCATGATGCGGCCCTCAGTAAAATCGAGTTTGACACCCCTGCCCTATACCATTTCAGGACAGGTGGTTGTCCAATCTCTTCTTAAAAGCCTCCAGTGATGGAGCACCCACAACTTCTGGATTAATTAATTAAGAATTAATCTGTTCCACTGATCAATTGTCCTCACTGTTAGGAAGTTTCTCCTTAACTCCAGGTTGCTTCTCTCCTTGTTTAATTTCATCCATTGCTGCTTCTCCTGCCTTCAGGTGCTTTGGAAAATAAATTGACCCCCCTCCTCTTCTTTGGGGCAGCCCCTCAAATACTGGAAGACTGCTATCATGTCTCCCCTAGTTCTTCTTTTCTCTAGACTAGACATACCCAGTTCCTGCAACCGTTCTTCATATGTTTTAGTCTCCAGGCCTTTAATCCTCTTTAGTTGCTCTTCTCTTCTCTTTTTCCAAAGTCTCAACATCCTTTTTGTAATGTGGGGACCAAAACTGGATGCAAATATTCCAGGTGTGGCCTTACTAAGGCTTTACAAAGAGAATTCAGTGACTTCGCACAGCACAGTCAAACCTCTTCGTTCAGTGGCAGTCTATCTTAAGCTACCAGTGGCTGGCGACACATTTTTTGCTCCCGTGGTCTGAGGGCCTTGATGAAAGGGAATGGATCGAAGCTGGTTAAAGAGTGATCCAACCTAGAAATACAGATAGTCCTCGACTTACAACAAGTTTCATTTAGTGACCTGAAATTACAACGGCGGCGAAAAGAGTGACTTATGACCGTTTTTCACAGCTATGACAATCGCAGCCTCCCCGTTTGATCGAAATTCCAGTGCTTAACAACTGACTCATATTTATGACGCTGTCTCAGAATCATGTACAGGAAGTCCTCGACTTGCAACGGTTCATTTAGTGACCAAAGTTACGACTCTGAAAAAAAGTGACTTATGACCATTTTTTCACACCTACGGCTGTTGCAGCATCCCTGTGGTCACGTTATTTACATTTGATGCGTGACAACTGACTCATATTTATGACGGGTGCAGTATCCCGGGGTCACGTGGTCCCCTTTTGCGACCTTCGGAGAAGCAAAGTCAATGGGGAAGCCGGGATTCACTTAACGACCGTGTGACTAACTGAATAACTGCAACAATTCGCTTAACAACTCTGGCAAGAAAGGTCGTAAAATGGGGCAAAACTCACTTAGCAACGGTCCTGCTTGCCAACAGAAATTTGGGGCTCAATTGTGGTCATAAGTCGAGGACTATCTGTAATCCCCTTTCGCAAATTTTTGACCCGCAAAGTCAAGAGGGAAGCCTGATTCACTTAACAGCCGGGTTACTTATTTCACAACTGCAGTGATTCACTTAACAACGGAGGCAAGACAGCTTGCAAAACTGTGGGAAAATTCACTTAACGACTGTCTTGCTTACGAACGGACTTTTTTGACTCAATTGTGGTCATAAGGTTCGAGGACTGGCTGTAAAGAGAAATTTCCTGACTGTGAGAACAATAAACCAGTGGAACCGCTTGCCTCCTCTCATTACGGATGGTCGGTCCATCACTGGACATTTTCAAAAATAGACTGGACAACTGTTTGATTGAGATGGTATTGTCCAATATTTGAGGGGCTGCCCCAGAGAGGAGGAAGGGGGTCAAGCTATTTTCCAAAGCACCCGAAGGACAGACAAGGAATAATGGATGGAGAGATTCAACCTGGAAATAAGGAGAAACTTCCTAACAGTGAGGACATGAACCAGTGGAACAGTTTGCCACTAGAAGTTGTGGGAACTTCATCCCTGATTGCTTTCAAAGAAGAGACTAGATAGCTATCTGTCAGAAATGGTGGAGGGTCTCCTGTTTGGGCGGCGGGTTGGACTAGATGACCTACAAGGTCCCTTCCAACTCTGTTATTCTGCATAAGCCTCCCGTCTTGAGCAGGGGGTTGGGCTAGAAGACCTCCGAGCTCCCTTCCGTCCCTAAGATCTCTGTGACCTCTGGTCGCATCCTGCCCAGCCCTACTTCTCCCCCATCGAAAGTGAGTGTCTACATATTTTTAATTTTTCAATAAAAAAAAATTCCCTGAAAGTTTTAATAACTGACGGAGGAAGTCATCCATCCAGGAGAAACCCTTTCGGTTGCCTTTCTCATGCGTAAAACGATTTTGTTCTCTCTCATTTATTTCCCCCCCTGGAGTCCCTTTAGGCAGCAGTTAATTTAATAAATACTGTAAATGAATTCTTCCTTCCTTCCTTCCTTCCTTCTTCCTTCCTTCCTTCCTTCCTTCCTTCCTTCCTTCCTTCCTTCCTTCCGCTGTCCTGGCCTGTCCTGTCCTATCCTATCCTTCCTTCCTTCCCACTTTCTCATCTTCCTTTCCCTTCCCTTTCCCTTCCTTTCCTGACGCTTTCCCTTCCGTCTTTCCTTTCCTTTCCTTTCCTTTCCTTTCCTTTCCTTTCCTTCCTTTCCTTCCTTGCCTTTCCTTCCTTCCTCCTCCCCACTTTCTCATCTTCCTTTCCCTTCCTTTCCTTTCCTTTCCCTTTCCCTTTCCCTTTCTTTCCTTCCTTTCCTTTCCTTTCCTTTCCTTTCCTTCCTTCCTTCCTTCCTTCCCACTTTCTCATCTTCCTTTCCCTTCCTTTCCCTTTCTTTCCTTCCTTTCCTTTCCTTTCTATCCTTTCCTTCCTCCTCCTCCACTTTCTCATCTTCCTTTCCTTCCTTTCCTTCCCTTCCTTTCCTTTCCTTTCCTTTCCTTTCCTTCTTCCTTCCTTCCCACTTCTCATCTTCCTTTCCCTTCCTTTCCTTTCCTTTCCTTTCCCTTTCTTCCTTTCCTTCTTCCTTCCTTCCTTCCTTCCTTCCATCCTTCCTTCCTTCCTTCCTTCCTTCCCACTTTCTCATCTTCCTTTCCCTTCCTTTCCTTTCCCTTCTTTCCTTTCCTTTCCTTCCTTCCTTCCTTCCTTCCCACTTTCTCATCTTCCTTTCCCTTCCTTTCCTTTCCCTTTCTTTCCTTTCCTTTCCTTTCCTTTCCTTCCTTCCTTCCTTCCCACTTTCTCATCTTCCTTTCCCTTCCTTTCCTTTCCTTCCTTTCCTTCCTTCCTTCCTTCCTTCTCCTTCCTCCTTCCTTCCTTCCTTCCTCCACTTTCTCATCTCCTTTCATCCCTTTCCCTTTCTTTCCTTTCCTTTCCTTTCCTTCCTTTCCTTTCCTATCCTTTCCTTCCTTCCTTCCTTCCTTCCTTCCTTCCCACTTTCTCATCTTCCTTTCCCTTCCCTTCCTTTCCCTTCTTTCCTTTCCTTCTTCCTTTCCTTTCTTCCTTCCTTCTTCCACTTTCTCATCTTCCCTTCCACTTCCTTCCTTTCTTCCTTTCCTTTCCTTCCTTTCCTTCCTTCCTTCCTACCTTCCCACTTACTCATCTTCCTTTCCCTTCCCTTTCCTTTCCTTTCCTTCCCTTCTTTCCTTTCCCTTCTTCCTTTCCTTTCCTTCCTTCCTTCCTTCCCACTTTCTCATCTTCCTTTCTTTCCTCCTTCCTCTTCCTTCCTCCTTCCCCTTTCCTTCCTTCCTTCCTTTCCTTTCCTTTCCTTTCCTTTCCTTCCTTCCTTCCTTCCTTCCCACTTTCTCATCTTCCTTTCCTTCCTTCCTTTCCTTTCCTTTCCTTTCCTTTCCTTTCCTTTCCTTTCCTTTCCTTCCTTCCTTCCTTCCACTTTCCATCTTCCTTTCCTTTCCTTCCTCCTTCCTTCCTTCCTTCCTTCCCACTTCTCTCATCCCTTCCTTTCTTTCCTTTCCTTTCCTTTCCTTTCCTTTCCTTCCTTCCTTCCTTCCACTTTCTCATCTTCCTTTCTTTCCCTTCTTCCTTTCCATTCCTTCTCCACTTTCTCATCATCCTTTCCCTTCCTTTCCTTTCCTTTCCTTTCCCTTTCCTTCCTTTCCTTTCCTTTCCTTCCTTCCTTCCTTCCCACTTTCTCCTTCCTTTCCTTTCCTTTCCTTTCCTTCCTTCCTTCCTTCCTTCCTTCCTTCATTTCTTTCCTTACCCTTTCCTTCCTCCTTCTTCCCACTTTCTCATCTTCCTTTCCCTTCCTTCCTTCCTTCCTTCCTTCCTTCCTTCCTTCCTTCCACTTTCATCTCCTTTCCTTCCTTCTCCTTTCCATCCTTCCTTCCTTCCTTCCTTCACTTTCTCATCTTCCTTTCCTTCCTTTCCTTTCCTTCCTTTCCTTCCTTCCCACTTTCTCATCTTCCTTTCCCTTCCTTTCCATTCCTTTCCTTTCCTTTCTTTCCTTTCCTTTCCTTTCCTTTCCTTCCTTCCTTCCTTCCTTCCCACTTCTCTCTTCCTTTCCTTTCCTTCCTTTCCTTCCTTCCTTCCTTCCTTCCCACTTTCTCATCTTCCTTTCCTTTCCTTTCCTTTCCTTTCCTTTCCTTTCCTTCCTTCCGACTTTCTCATCTTCCTTTCCCTTCTTTCCTTTCCTTTCCTTTCTCCTTTCCTTCCTATCCTTCCTTCCCACTTTCTCATCTTCCTTTCCTTCCTTTCCTTTCCTTTCCTTTCCCTTCCTTCCTCCTTTCCCTTTCCTTTCCTTTCCTTTCCCTTCCTTCCTTCCTTCCTCCACTTTCTCATCTTCCTTTCCATTCCTTCCTTCCTTCCTTTCCTTCTTCCTTCCCTTTCTCCCTTCCTTTCCTTCCTTTCCTTTCTTTCCTTTCCTTTCCTTTCCTTCCTTCCTTCCTTCCTTCCTACTTTCTCATCTTCCTTTCCCTTCCTTTCCTTTCCTTTCCTTTCCTTCCTTCCTTTCCTTCCTCTTCCTTTCCTTCCTTTTCCTTCCACTTTCTCATCTTCCTTTCCTTCCTTCCCTTCCTTCCTTCCTTCCTTCCTTCCTTCCTTCCTTCCCACTTTCTCATCTTCCTTTCCCTTCCTTCCATTCCTTCCTTCCTTCCTTCCTTCCCACTTTCTCATCTTCCTTTCCTTTCCTTTCCTTTCCTTTCCTTTCCTTTCCTTTCCTACCTTTCTTCCTTCCTTCCTTCCCACTTTCTCATCTTCCTTACCTTCCTTTCCTTTCTTCCTATCCTTTCCATCCTTCCCTTCCATCTTCCTTTCCTTTCCTTTCTTTCCTTTCCTTTCCTTCCTTCCCCACTTTCTCATCATCCTTTCCCCTTTCCTTACTTTCCTTTCCTTACCTTTCTTCCTTCTTCCTTCCCACTTTCTCTATCCTTCCTTTCCTTTCCTTCCTATCCTTTCCCTTTCCTTTCCTTCCTTCTCCTTCCTTCCCACTTTCTCATCTTCCTTTCCCTTCCTTTCCTTTCCTTTCCTTTCCTTTCCTTTCCGTCTTCCCCTATTCCCATTCCTTTCCCTTCCTATCCTTCCCTTTCCTTCCTTTCCTTTCCCTTTCCCTTCCTCTTCCTTCCTTCCCACTTTCTCATCTTCCTTTCCCTTCCTTTCCTTTCCTTTCCTTACCTTCCTTCCTTCCTCTCCTACTCATCTACCATTCCTTCCTTTCCTTTCCTTTCCTTTCCTTCCTTACCTCCTACCCACTTTCTCATATCCTTTCCCTTCCTCTTCCAATCCCTTTCCATCTTCCTTTCCTTTCTTCCTTCACTTTCATCTTCCTTTCCTTCCTTTCCTTTCCTTCTTCCCACTTTCTCATCTTCCTTTCCTTTCCTTCCTTTCCTTT
>JALIGW010000001.1:3513124-3545624 GCA_023053685.1 Diadophis punctatus similis
TTCCTTTCCTTCCTTCATCCTTCCTTCCTTCCTTCCCACTTTCTCATCTTCCTTTCCCTTCCTTTCCTCTTCTCCTTCCTTTCCTTTCCTTTCCTTTCCTTTCCTTTCCTTTCCTTCCTTTCCTTTCCTTTCCTTTCCTTTCCTTCCTTCCTTCCTTTCCTTCCTCCTTCCTTCCCACTTTCTCATCTTCCTTTCCCTTCCTTTCCCTTCCTTTCCTTTCCTTTCCTTTCCCTTTCTTTCCTTTCCTTCCTTCATCCTTCTTTCCTTCCTTCCTACTTCCCTTCCTTCCTTTCCACTTTCTCACCTTCCTTCATCTTTCTTTCTTTCTTTCTTTCTTTCTTTCTTTCTTTCCTTCCTTCCTTCCTTCCTTCCTTCCTTCCTTCCTTCCTTCCTCTTCTTCTTTCTTTCTTTCTTTCTTTCTTTCTTTCTTTCTTTCTCTTTCTTTCTTTCTTTCTCTTCTTTCTTTCCCTTCCTCCCTCCCTCCCTCCCTCCCTCTCTCTCCCCCCCCCCTCTCTCTCGCAGGAGAAAGAGCAGGATGTCCACAGAATCATCGAAGCTTTGAACAATTGTCTGGTGACTCTTTCTCCGGCTTTTACACAAAGAGTTTGCTGCATTGGCGTTTCTGGACAAATGCACGGGGTGATGTTTTGGGAAGCTGGAAAAGGTGAGATTTAGAACATAGAACATAGATTAACACCTCAGAGGGACCTCAGAGGTCTTCTAGTCCAGCCCCACTCAGGCAGGAGACCTGATGGCCTGTGATGGCTAACCAGTGATGGCTAATCTTTTCTGGAGTGAGTGCCCAAAGTGCAGGGGCGCACGCCCAAACCCCCAAAAATGCAATGCATGCGCGCCCCCTGCGCATGTTCTTGCGGCCCCCTGCATGTGCCCCCCCCCGTGCATACATGCGCAGCCCCCCGCATGCGCCCCACCCCCTGTGCATGCGGGCCCCCTGCACGCCCCCCGCGCATGTGCGGCAGAGACCCGATGACCCAGCTGGCTGGTGAAGATGCGTGCGCATGCGCGGGTGGAACCTGAACTAGGGTGACGGCTCGCGTGCCCACAGAGCGGGCGCTGCGTGCCACCTGTGGCACGCGTGCCATAGGTTCGCCATCACGGCCCTATACCATTCCAGACAAATGGTTGTCCAGTCTCTTCTTAAAAACCTGCCAGTGATGAAGCACCAACAACTTCTGATGGCTAGCTGGTCTACCTATTCTAACCGTCAGAAATTTCTCCTTCGTTCTAAGTTGCTTCTCTCCTTTACTTAGTTTCCACCCATTGTTTCTTATTCTGCCTTCAGGTGCTTTGGAGAATAGTTTGACTCCCTCTTCTTTGTGGCAGCTGCTGAGATATTGGAAGACTGCTATCATGTCACCCACAAGAAGACCTTATGTTGTCAACCTCTCTATTAACCAGCTTGGCTGCATACTTTTGAAACAGCCACCACATGTTAGAAGAAGTGTGCAAGACCCTGGAGGTTGTAGAACATAAAATAATAGAGTTGGAAGGGACCTTGGAGGTCTTCTAGTCCAACCCCTACTCAAGCAGGAGGCCCTATACCATTTTGCACAAAATGAGTGCCCAGTTGCCTCTTGAAAGCCTACAGTGATGGAGCACCCACAACTTCTGGTGGCAAGCTGTTCCACTGGTTAATTGTCCTCACTGTTAGGAATTTTCTCCTTAATTTCAAAGTTGCTTCTCTCTCCTTGGTTAGTTTCCATCCATTGTTTCTTGTCCTGCTTTCAGGGGCTTTGGAGAATTATTTGACCCCCCTCTTTCTTTGGGGCAGCCCCTTAGATATTGGAAAATGCTCTCATCTCACCCCTAATACAGGTAGTCCTCAAGTTACTAGCAAAATTGAGCTCAACATTTCTGTCATTAAGTGAGACATTTGTGAAGTGAGTTTTGCCCCTTTCTTGCCACGGCTGTTAAGCACATCACTGCAGTTGATAAGTTAGTAACCTGGTTGTTAAGTGAATCTGGCTTTCCCCATGACTTTGCTGGTCAGAAGGTCGCAAAACGGGATGACGTGATGCCATGACACTGCAACCGTCATAAATACGAGCCAGTTGGCAAGCTTCTAAATTTTGATCACCTGACTCACGGGCCGCGACAATCGTAATTTTTGAAAAACGGTCCTAAGCCACTTTTTTTCAGTGCCGTGGTAACTTCGAACGGTCACTATAAACGAATGGCTGTAAGTCAAGGACTACCTGTTTAAATAACGTGCAGCACAGGGGCCTTTGTGTGTCAAGGATAGACAACGGAAAAGCAGGGTTGTGATCAGCCTGGTCCAGGGATGGGTTCCTACCGGTGCGGTCCAGTGCGCAGCTCTGGTAGGGACTTGACGATTACGCAATTTGCGCGCGACGGCTCCGGTGCCGTCTTCGCCGGTCCATCGCGCGCGTCGCCATCTTTTTAAAAGAATTTTTGGGCTTTTTTGCTTCTGCGCATGCGCGGAAGCAAAATCTCGCGAGGGGGCGCGCGTGCTTGCGCACAAAACGTGGAGATGCGCACCGGTATCGGTAAGTGAGCAACCTGCCCCTGGCCTGGTCCCTGGTGCTCCTCCACCTGAGCCCTCACCTGCCTCTTCCAGGTGGCAGATGGACCGAAAGTGGAGGCCGGTGGGCTTTTCAGCCGGACAAAGTCAGTCACCTCATCACCTGGCAAGATGGCCGCTGCAGCCCCCAATTCCTCTCTTCCCTCCCTGAGCCTCGTTCGCATCTCAGCGTGTCTTCCGGCTACGGCTGCGCCACCATCTTCTGGCTCTTGAAGAACAGGTACACACAGATGATAATCCAGAAATATTCTCGTTAGGGATAGTACCAGAAATATACAATAAAGGGAATTTGCATTAACATTGCATGTCTTGACAGCAGCAAGAATTGCATTTATTTATTTATTAGGATTTGTCAAACAAAAATGAGCACAAGAATAAAAGAATAAAAAATACAGGGACGGGGACGATGGGCACGTTAGTGCACTTATGCACGCCCCCTTTACTAACCACTTATGTATGATGTAAGTAAGGTCCGCAAAAGTCAATTTGTGACTGAAACGGTGAAAATTTGTAGCTGAAACAACTGAATCGGGTGGAAGAGCATTCTAGACTTTGACAACTCTATTACAGAAATTCATATTTTTTTACAGTCAAGTTTAGAACGATTGACATTAAGTTTAAAGCGGTTGTTAGCGCGCGTATTATTGCGATTAAAACAGAAAAAGTCATTTACAGGTAAAGCATTACTACGTATAATTTTGTATGCAACACCTAGGCCTGACCGCAAGCGATGCAGTTCTAATTTATCCAAACTGAGAATTTCGAGCCTAGGAGCATAGGGAATTCTATTGTGTATAGGAGAATGCAAGACTTTTCCCGCGAAATACTTCTGAACCTGCTCGATTGTACTGATGTCAGATATATGGTGGGGATTCCAAACAGTTGAACAATACTCTAAGATTTTATTTATTTATTTATTTATTTTATTTATTTATTTATTTATTTATTTATTTATTTATTTATTTATTTATTTATCAAACAT
The DNA here is from genome assembly GCA_023053685.1 of Diadophis punctatus similis. Taxonomy (NCBI): domain Eukaryota; kingdom Metazoa; phylum Chordata; class Lepidosauria; order Squamata; family Dipsadidae; genus Diadophis; species Diadophis punctatus. The sequence goes on from JALIGW010000001.1 coordinate 3,516,670, forward strand.
GTAAGGATAGTAGTAATTTGTATAAACATAAGTAAAAAGTAACGATAAAAGAGGACAGTAGGACAGGGACGGTAGGCACAGTGGTGCGCTTATGCATGCCCCTTACAGACCTCTTAGAAACCGGGAGAGGTCGACTGTAGACAGTCTAAGGTTAAAGTTTTGGGGGTTTGGGGAAGAAACCACAGAGTCAGGTAGTGCATTCCAGGCATTGATTGCTCTGTTGCTGAAGTCGTATTTTCTGCAGTCGAGTTTGGAGCGGTTTACATTAAGTTTGAATCTATTACGTGCTCGTGTATTGCTGCGGTTGAAGCTGAAGTAGTCATTAACAGGAAGGACATTTTGGTATCTCATTTTATGAACTACGTTTAGATCAGATCGGAGGCGATGTATTTCTAAATCGTCTAATCCCAATATTTCAAGTCTGGTGGAATAAGGTATTCTATTGCGAGCAGAGGAGTGGAGGACTCTTCTTGTGAAATATTTCTGGACTCTCTCGATTGTATTAATGTCCGATATGCAGTGCGGGTTCCAGACAGGTGAGCTGTATTCCAGAATTGGTCTAGCAAATGTTTTGTATGCTCTGGTTAGCAGTGTAATGTTGCCAGAGAAGAAGCTACGCAAGATTAGATTAACAACTCTTAGTACCTTTTTGGCAATGTTGTTACAGTGGGCTCTAGCACTTAGTTCGTTGGATAGGAGTACTCCAAGGTCTTTGACAGAGTGATACTGGAAAAATGAGGAAACCCCAAGAGAAGAAGATGTAATAAAAAAAATGTTTTTAGATTGCGCAGAAATGGATAGACTGACATTAAAGATAAAAGCGAAGGGAGATACAGAATATTTTTAAATATGGGATCTGTTTTATCATTGGTTCGGAAAATAGAAATAGAAATTAGGAGCTGGGAAAATATTCTCATGTTACTATTATGATTATTATTACTATCATTAACAATATTATTATTGATATTATATGATATATTATTGGGTAAACAATTGACCGAGACACTACACTGTTCACAAAGCACATATGTATGTTAATTGAAAATGTATAAATAAACTATATATAAAAAAAGTACAGATACTGCAGCCCCTTCGGACATCGCTCGGATCTTCCTCCAAGGGTCGTGTTTTTAATGGAGAATATTTGCAGCTCAGGGGAATCGAAACGAGGGTCCCTGATGCTCTCTGTGGTTGGTGGTTTTCTTGCAGACGTTTCATGACCCAACTAGATAACATCATCAGTTACGACCACAATTGAACCCCAAAACTTCGGTTGTTAAGGGAGTCACTGAATGTCCAGTGAGTTTTGCCCCATTTTACGACCTTTCTTGCCACTGTGGTTACGTGAATCTCTGCGCTTGTGAAGTGAGTAATTCGGTTGTGAATTCTGCTTGTCAGAAGGTCGCAAAAGGGGGTTGCAGGACCCCACCCCACCCCGGGACACTGCAACCTTCATAAATATGAGTCGGTTGCCAAGCGTCTGAATTTTGATCACATGATTACGAGGAGGCTGGAAAGGTGGTAACTGTAAAAAAACAGTCATAAATCATAATCTTTGTCAGTGCCGTTGTAACTTTGAACGGTCACTGAATGAACTGTTGTAAGTCGAGGAAAAAATATATATTTATATATACATATACCGTATTTTTTGGAGTATAAGACGCACTGGAGTATAAGACGCACCTTAGTTTTGGGGGAGGAAAATAGGGGAAAACAATCTGCCTACCAGGTATTCATCTGGCTAGTGTCCTTAGTCTGGTCAGCTTCAGCACATTATTTTATCCCCTGGTTAGGGCTGAAAAAAAACTTCTTTGGAGGGAGTAGGAATGAAAAAATCCTGCAAGCTGGGAAGATCGTTAGCACCTCGTTAGGGCTGGAAAAAAAACTTTGAAAAAGCTACATTTGGAGTATAAGACGCGCCCAAATTTTCAGCCTCTTTTAGGGGGGAAAAGGTGCGTCTTATACTCCGAAAAATATGGTATATATATTTGTGTGTGTTTGTGTGTGTGTATGCATATGCATAATTTTTTTTCCAAAAAAAAAAACCTTTATTAAGACTTAAAATATACAAATACTTCTATTACGTAAATACGTCCACAATTCAACATCGTTATGACGGTACACAAATCTTAACTCTATTCTTATATTATCAGATATTCCTATTTGATGAAATATATGTAAATACAATTTATGTCTTATTTTGATCTATATAGTTCCTGTTTTTATTTTCTATCCATTGATACCAGTTTTCCCATGTTGAGTAATATTCCGAGTCTTCCTTATCATTTAATTCTATAGTCAGTTTGTCCATTTCTGCACATTCAAATTTTTTTTTCTGAATTATTACATCCTCTGTTGGTATAGTGGAGACTTTCCTCATATGCATAATTTTTTATGCCGCTCAATTTTTTCAATAGCTGTACATTTGTTCGTTCATTCATTCATTCATTCATTCATTCATTCATTCATTCATTCTGTTTGTCTGTCTGTCTGAATTGTATGTTTGTTTGTTTTAATAAATTCTTTCTAAAATTGTTATTAAATCTTTTATATTGTTTAGTGGTTCTTGACATGTTGTACGCCGCCCTGAGTCCCCAGGGAGTAGGGCGGCATATAAGAACTCTAAAATAAAATAAATATAAATAAATAAATAAACTGCTTGTCTTTCCTTGCTGCCTAGGCCAGATTTCCTGGCGCCCTACACTGTTGCTGGAACCATCCAGGACTATGTCGTGGCCATGATATGCGGCCGAGAGAAGCCACAGATGTCCGTGCAAAATGCTGCTGCCTGGGGATACTTCAGTACCCTAGAAAAATCCTGGAACACTACACTGTAAGTCTGACCCTGGCCTCAAAGGGAGCCTGGCACCCCGTACACCGTTCACAATGCCAACTGTGCACTGGGCTTTCATCGGGCGCCTCTCAAACCTGGCAACTTGAATATGGGTGGAATTCCAGAATTCCCCAGCCAGCATGCTTTAAGAGGGGTGGACTTCAGCTCCCAGAATTCCCCATCCAGCATGCTTTAAGAGGGGAGGACTTCAGCTCCCAGAATTCCCCATCCAGCATGCTTTAAGGTGGATGCGCTTCCACTCCCAGAATTCCCCAGCCAGCATGCTTTAAGAGGGGAGGACTTCAGCTCCCAGAATTCCCCATCCAGCATGCTTTAAGGTGGATGCGCTTCCACTCCCAGAATTCCCCATCCAGCATGCTTTAAGAGGGGTGGACTTCAGCTCCCAGAATTCCCCATCCAGCATGCTTTAAGGTGGATGCGCTTCCACTCCCAGAATTCCCTAGCCAGCATGCTTTAAGAGGGGAGGACTTCCACTCCCAGAATCCCCCAGCCAGCATGCTTTAAGTGGGTGTAATTTAGTTCTCAGAATTCCAAAGCCAGCATGCTTTAACAAGGGTGGACTGGACTCCCAGAATTCCCCAGCCAGCGTGCTTTAAAATAGGTGGACTTCAACTCCCAGAATTCCCCAGCCAGGATGCTTTAAGTGGGTGTAATTTAGTTCTCAGAATTCCCCAGCCAGGATGCTTTAAGATGGGTGGGCTTCCACTCCCAGAATTCCCCAGCCAGCATACTTTAAGAGGGGTGGGCTTCCACTCCCAGAATCCCCCAACCAGCATGCTTTAAGAGGGGTGGACTTCAACTCCCAGAATTCCCCAGCCGGCATGCTTTAAGAGGGGTGGACTTCAACTCCCAGAATTCCCCAGCCGGCATGCTTTAAGATAGGTGGACTTCAACTCCCAGAATCCCCCAGCTAGCATGCTTTATGATGGGTGGACTTCCACTCCCAGAATTCCCCCAGCCGGCATGCTTTAAGAAGACTGAACTTCAGCTCCCACAATTCCCCAGCCAGCATGGCTGCCTGGGGAATTCTGGGAGCTGAAGTCCACCCATCTTAAAGCCCGTTCTTTAACATTTAAGTTAAGTTTAAGTTAAGTTTAAAAATGTTCTTATTATTTTAAATGCATTGATTGTGGTGGGTGGCCTTAAAAATAGAATAAATATAGAAATGGAACTAAGACAGCAATCAAACAAATATAGAAATGGCATAAAGAACAATAAAAAGGGAATACAGGTATTTCTCTACTTACCACCATTCATTTAGTGACCGTTTGAAGTTACAATGCCACTGAAAACAATGACTTATGACTGTTTTTCACATTTATGACCGTTGCAACATCCCCATGGTCACCTGATGCTTGTCCACTGGCATGTACTTATGACGGTTGCAGCGTCCCCGGGGTCACGCGATCCCCTTTTGCGACCTTATGACCAGCAAAGTCAATGGGGAAGCCAGATTCACTTAACAACCGGGTGACTAGCTTAACAACTGCAGTGATTCACTTAACAACTGTAGCCATAAAAGTCATGAAATGGGGCAAAACGTGCTTAACAACTGTCTCGCTTAGCAATGAAAATGTTGGGCTCAATTTTGGTCATAAGTCGAGGACTACCCGTGTTGTTCAGCCTCGATAAACCCCTTGTTGATTCCTGCTTCTCTTTTTAGTTTGAAAGACTCTGGCTTTCCCATCCACTTGCTCCCTGAAGTGATCGATTCTGGAGATCTTGCTGGGGAAACCTGCCAGGCGTGGCACCGGATCCCAGCCGGGACCAAGGTTGGCGTAGCCTTGGGAGATTTCCAGTGCTCGGTTTATTCTTGCATGTCTGAAAGCAGCGATGCAGGTGGGTGCGGCTGAAACCAAGGAGGGAAATGTTGAACTCGAGCGAGGGAAGATTATTCTGCTTTGCAGGAAAAGGGAACTTTAGGCTTGCAGAGAAATTTGGCTCTGCGAGGTCCTTGGTGCTCTCTGAGCTTGGCGGTTTTCTTGCAGACGTTTCGTGACCCAACTAGGGAACATCATCAGTGCCAGAAGGGGTAAGGAGGAGGGTGAAAACTGGGTTCTTTATTTTACTTGCAGACGTTTCATGACCAAACCAGGTAACATTATAAGTGCTACAAGGGAGGAGGAGGAGGAGGACTGTGGGGTCCTTGGTGCTCTCTGAGCTTGGTCGTTTTCTTGCAGACGTTTCATGACCCAACTAGGTAGCATCATCAGTGCTAGGAGGGAGTGGGGTTTGTGGGGGAAGGGAGGAGGGAGGAGGAGTGGGAAGAGAACTGTGGGGTCTTTGGTGCTCTCTGAGCTTGATTGTTTTCTTGCAGACGTTTCATGACCCAACTAGGGAACATCATCAGTGCTAGAAGGGAGTGGGGATTACAGGGAGAAGGAAAGAGGAGGAGGAGGAGGAGGGAGAAAGGGGAGGAGGAGGAGGATTGTGGGCTCCTTGGTGATCTCTAAGCTTGGGTTGTTTTCTTGCAGACATCTCATGACCCAACTAGGGAAGATCATCAGTGCTAGAAAGGAGAGGGGCTTGTGGAGAGGAGGAGGAGGAGGAGGAGGAGGAGAATTCTGGGGTCCTTGGTACTCTCTGAGTTTGGTTGCTTTCTTGCAGACATCTCATGACCCAACTAGGGAAGATCATCAGTGTTAGAAGTCAGGGGGTTTGTGGAGAGGAGGAGGAGGAGAACTCTGGGGTCCTTGGTGCTCTCTGAGTTTGGTTGCTTTCTTGCAGATATCTCATGACCCAACTAGGGAACATCATCAATGCTAGAAGGGAGAGGGGCTTGGTGAGGAGGAGGAGGAGGAGAACTGTGGCAGGAAAAATCATAAACTGGCCAAAACTCACTTCACAACTGTCTCGCTTAGCAGCATAAATTTTGGGCTCCGTTGTGGTCGTAAGCAAAGGACTGTAAACCTAAATAAATGAAACACTTTTGCGCTTAACTGAGTTGAGCAACGGAGAGGGAAGCAGTTGGGGAAAAGTCTCATTTTTAAAAAGAGGTTTTGACTTCATTCTTCTCTCTCTCTCCTTCTCCCCCTTTTCCGCCTGTCCAGTTCTCAACGTCGGTACGTCTGCCCAGTTGGCGGTCCCCATGCCCCCCGAGTTTCAGCCTCCGGAGGCTCCCAATCCGAATTCCCCTGTACAATATTTCCCGTATTTCGACAACCGCTATCTGGCAGTGGCTGCTTCGCTCAACGGCGGAAACGTGATGGCAACGTTTGTGAAGATGGTGGCTGGCTGGATGGCTGAGCTAGGTAGACTCTCTCAGGAGGGGGGTGGGTGGGCTCAGCAGCCAGGTGGTTTTGCCATCCTCAGCCTTGCAAGCCCTTCCTTCTTTCTCTTCCTTTCTTTTCTCCTTCCTTCCTTCCTTCTTTTCCTTCCTTCCCTCTCTCCTTCCTTCCTTCCTTCCTTCCTTTCCTTCCTTCCTTCCTTCCTTCCTTCCTTCCTTCCTTCCTTCCTTCCTTCCCTCTGTTCCTTCCCTCCCTCCCTTTCCTTCCTTCCTTCCCTCTCTCCTTCCTTCCTTCCTTCCTTCCTTCTGTCCTTCCCTCTCTTCTTCCTTCCTCCCTTCTCTTCCTCCCCCCTCCCTCCTTCCCCCCTTCCATCCATCCTTCCTTCTTTCCTTCCCTCTCTCCTTCCTCCCTTCTCTTCCTCCTCCCCCTCCCCCTTCCTTCCTTCCTTCCTTCCTTCCTTCCCACTCTCCCTCCCTCCTTCCTTCTTTCATCCCCTCTCTCCTTCCTTCCGTCCTCCCTCCCTCCCCCCTTCCTTCCATCCATCCATCCATCCTTCCTTCTTTCCTTCCCTCTCTCCTTCCTTCCTCCCTTCTCTTCCTCCTCCCCCTCCCTTCCTCCCTCCCTCCCGTCCTTCCTTCCTTCCTTCCTTCCCTCCCTCCCTCCGTTCCTTCCCTCCCTCCCTTTCCTTCCTTCCTTCCCTCTCTCCTTCCTTCCTTCCGTCCTTCCCTCTCTTCTTCCTTCCTCCCTTCTCTTCCTCCCCCCTCCCTCCTTCCTTCCTTCCGTCCTCCCTCCCTCCCTCCCCCCTTCCATCCATCCTTCCTTCTTTCCTTCCCTCTCTCCTTCCTCCCTTCTCTTCCTCCTCCCCCTCCCCCTTCCTTCCTTCCTTCCCACTCTCCCTCCCTCCTTCCTTCTTTCATCCCCTCTCTCCTTCCTTCCTTCCGTCCTCCCTCCCCCCTTCCATCCATCCATCCATCCTTCCTTCTTTCCTTCCCTCTCTCCTTCCTTCCACCCTTCTCTTCCTCCTCCCCCTCCCTTCCTCCCTCCCTCCCTCCCTCCCGTCCTTCCTTCCTTTCTTCCTTCTTATCTTCCCTCTCCTTCCTTCCTTCCTTTTCACTTTCTCATCTTCCTTCCTTCCTTCCATTTCCTCCCTCCCTCCCTCCCCTTTAACGAATGTCGCGCTTAGCAACAGAAATTTCGGGCTCCAAGTCGAGGTCACCCCATACACCTTGATTCTTGCTCCAACTTCTCTTCCTCTTTCCCAGGGATCGAAGTCTCGGAATCGGCTCTCTACCGGCCGATGATCGAAGCCGGGCTGACCCACGCCGATACCCGTCTTCACATCTGCCCCACCCTCTTCGGAGAAAGGCACGCGCCCACCGGTCTGGCTTCGGTGACGGCAATCGCGGCCTCCGAAATTTCCCTGGGACAGGTGATCCGGGCTTTGTGCCGAGGGGTGATCCGAAATCTGCACTCCATGCTCCCCTCCGAGAGCTTGAAGGAAGCCGGGGCGAAACGGATCGTGGCCAGCGGAAGCGGACTCTGCCGAAATGAGGTGATGAAGCAGGAAGTGGAGAAGGCCTTCGCTCTCCCCGTGGTCTACGGCAAAGTCGCTGATGCTGCCGTGGGTGCGGCCTACGTGATGCTGAAGAGGAATTACAGTATAACAGAGCCGGAAGGGACCTCAGAGGTCCTCTAGTCCAACCCCCGCCTCAAGCAGGAGATCCTATGCCATTCCGGACAAATGGTTGTCCAATCTCTTCTTAAAAACCTCCAGTGTTGGAGCATTCACATCTTCTGGTGGCAAGTTGTTCCACTGATTCTGACTGTCAGGAAATTTCTCTTTAGTTCTAAGTTACTTCTCTCCTTGATTAGTTTCCCCAGAAAAGGGATCAATATTAATCTTGGGCATGTGATGAATTCTGAGGTCAGTCAGGAATCATAAAATCTTAGACTCAAAGAGCTGGAAGGGGACCCTGGAGGTCTTCTAGCCCAACCCCCTGCTCAAGGCAGGAGATCTTATATCATAAATTTGCAGCTGAGATACGTGGTCTCTCTATAACCGAATCAATCAGAATAGAGCTGGAAGGGGACCTTGGAGGTCTTCTAGCCCAACCCCCTGCTTGAGCAAGAGACCCATTTCAGACAAGTGACTGCCCAGTCTCTTCTTAAAAACCTCCAGTGATGGAGCGCCCACAACTTCTGGTGGCAAGCCGTTCCTTTGGTTAATGGTTCTCGCTGTCAGAAAATTTCTAGGTGGCTTCCCCTCTTGATCACAGGGAGTCCTCGGCTTACAACAGTACATTTAGTGACCGTTCGACGTTTGCAACGCCAGTGAAAAAAGTGACTTAGGACCGGTTTTCCCACTTACGTCCATTTCAGCATCCCCGGGGTCATGTGATCAAAATTCATACCCTTGGTGTTCATATTTACGACCGTTGCAGTGTCGTGTGGTCACGTGATTCCCCCTTTGCGACCTTCCGACAGGCAAAGTCAATGAGGAATCAATGCTGTGATTCACTTAACAACTGTCTCACTTAGCAACAGAAATTTTTGGGCTATATTATGGTCATAAGTCGAGGACTACTTATAGCTTCCATCCATGGCTTCTTGTCCTGCCCTTAGCAGAGGTGGGTTCCTCCTAGTTCGCACCGGTTCTATAGAACCGGTAGCAAACCGCTGGTGATGTCACGGAGCCGGTTCTGTCGGTTCCGGTCTGTGGATGCCGTCATCTTTTCTTTTCTTTTTTTTGAAAAATAATATTTTTTTTGGAATTTTTTTGCTGATTTTTTTCTTCTGTGCATGTGCAGAAGCCGAGTTTCCGGCACTGCGCATGCGCCGCCATCTTGTTTTTGGCTTTTTTTTATTTTTTGCGCATGCAGCCACGCGGCGCAGGAGGAAGCGAACCGCCGGTGAGGTAAGTTAGAACCCACCCCTGGCCCTTAGGTGCCTTGGAAGTTAAGCCCCCCCCTGCATCCATGGGGCCAGGGAACCCATCTTCCGCTGCCCCCAAGCCTGCTGGGCGAAGACCCCAGTGTAAATATTCTGGGAAAGGTGGGATGGGACAGGAGAAGCCCCTTATCCTTTCAGAACAAAGGTGACATCCGAACTGACCACCAGAATGGCCGAAAATGGGCTGCCTCAGGTGCCAAACATGGATTCTGCCAGTCGGCCATTTTGAGATTCGTTCTTTTGAGTCGTAACTGGGAGGAATTTGAGACAAAGACGTTCCCTAGAAATTCGCAGCCCCTTCCCATGGCATTTCCAGGGACTCCAGTCCCTTCCTTGAGTGTGTCGAGAAAGAAGAGGCTTTGACCATACTTAATTGTCTTTTGCTGTAGTGTCTTGATTAAATTTCAGCATCCAATATTAAAATACAACCTAGCATCAGAGGGAAAGAGAATTTAAAAAGAAAAATGAAAAATGACCAAAAGATTATACATTAAACCAATTTGTAAGAAAAACGATGTCCGGCTTTCTTTTGGGACAGAACTACTAATAATGGATCCCCTTCTCTTTGAATGCATTGATGATGTTACCTAGTTGGGTCATGAAACGTCTGCAAGAAAACCACCAAGCTCAGAAAGGACCCAGGACTCCACAGTCCTCCTCCTCCTCCTCCTCCTCCTCCTCCTCCTCTCCACAATCCCCCTCTCCTTTGGCACTGATATTGTTCCCTAGTTGGGTCATGAAATGTCTGCAAGAAAACCACCAAGCTCAGAAAGGACCCAGGACTCCACAGTCGTCCTCCTCCTCCTCCTCCTCCTCCTCCTCCTCCTCCTCCTCCTCCTCCTCCTCCTCCTCCTCCTCCTCCTCCTCCTCCTCCTCCTCCTCCTCCTCTTCACAATCCCCCTCTCCTTTGGCACTGATATTGTTCCCTAGTTGGGTCATGAAATGTCTGCAAGAAAACCACCAAGCTCAGAAAGGACCCAGGACTCCACAGTCCTCCTCCTCCTCTCCTTTGGCACTGATATTGTTCCCTAGTTGGGTCATGAAATGTCTGCAAGAAAACCACCAAGCTCAGAAAGGACCCAGGACTCCACAGTCCTCCTCCTCCTCCTCCTTTGGCACTGATATTGTTCCCCAGTTGGGTTGTGAAATGTCTGCAAAAAACCACCAAGCTTAGAGAGCACCAAGGACCCCACAGTTGTCGTCCTCCTCCTCTCCACACACCCCACTCCCTTCTAGCATGGGCATGCTACCTAGTTTTGTAATGAAATGTCTGCAAGGAAACAACCAAGCTCAGAGAGCACCAAGGACCCTACAGGACCTCCTCCACTGTCTCCTCCATTCTTCAAACCCCACTCCCTCTTAGCACTGATATTGTTCCCTAGTTGGGTCATGAAACGTCTGCAAGAAACCCACCCAAGCTCTGACGTCACCAAGAACCACCACAGTCCAACCCTGAGCTACAAAACATTCTCTTCTATTAAGACAGAGAATTTTTGGTGTTCCATCTTCCTCTTGAAAGTATTCCTTCCTCTCTGGCTAGGAAAGGGTTGTCCCAAAGGTGCTTTTTCTTCTTCTTTTCTTTTAAAAGGCAACTGGTTTTTCTTTGAAGATGTTTCGCTTCTCGTTTGATAATCATTTGTCTGAAGTGGTGTAGGGTTTCCTGGCTAAGCAGGTGGTTGAACTGAACACACTCAAAACCGTAGAAATGGTGGTAGACTTTAGGAGAAACCCTCCCATTCTACCACCTCTTACAATACTAGACAATACAGTATCAACAGTAGAGACCTTCAAATTTCTAGGTTCCATCATATCTCAAGACCTAAAATGGTCACCTAACATTAAAAACGTCATCAAAAAAGCACAACAAAGAATGTACTTTCTGCACCAACTCAGGAAGCTCAAACTGCCCAAGGAGCTGCTGATACAGTTCTACAGAGGAATCATTGAGTCTGTCATCTGCACCTCTAGAACTGTCTGGTTTGGTTCTGCAACCCAACAAGACAGACACAGACTTCAGAGGATAATCAGAACTGCAGAAAAAACAATTACTGCCAACCTGCCTTCCATTGAGGACCTGTATACTGCACGAGTCAAAATTACTGACCCTTCGCATCCTGGACATAAATTGTTTCAACTCCAACCCTCAAAACGACGCTATAGAACACTGCACACCAAAACAACTAGACACAAGGACAGTTTTTCCCCGAACGCCATCACTCTGCTAAACAAATAATTCCCTCAACACTATTCAAACTATTCACCAAGGCTGCATTACTATTACTATTAGTCTTCTCATCGTTCCTATCACCCATCTCCTCCCACTTATGACTGTCTGACTGTAACTTGTTGCTTGTATCCTTACGATTTATATCAATATTGATATTGTTTCCTGATTGCTTATTTGAACCCTATGACAACCATTAAGTGTTGTACCTCATGATTCTTGACAAATGTATCTTGTCTTTTTATGTACACTGAGAGCATAGGCACCAAAGACAAATTCCTTGTGTGTCCAATCACACTTGGCCAATAAAGAATTCTATTCTATTCTATTCTATTCTATTCTATTCTATTCTATTCTATTCTATTCTATTCTATTCTATTCTATTCATCCAAGAAGCTTCTTCAGCTCTGACAGGATAGTGGGGAAGGGAAGGATTTATACTCCTTGCAGACAGCTGATCATTTGCATCCTTTTAGAAGGTCACTGAGGCCACTTGGAGGTTTATCTGTGTCCTCAGGGTCACCTGAGTGGTGCAAATGAGTGGGGAGCCTTCTTGGAACTGCTGAAAGAATCTGTGTTGTAGAAGGCTCCACACCCATTTGCACCACTCAGGTGAGACCTTGAGGACACAGACAAACCTCCAAGTAGCCCAGAGGTGGGATTCTATCACAATTTCCCTACCGGTTCGCCCAGTGCACGCTCGCTCGCTTCGGTCGCACGTGGGCCTTCTGCGCATGCGTGCGGCCTTCCATGCATGTGCTTTGCTCATGCACGCAGTTTGCACGCATGCGCGCGGCTTGGAAACATGGCAAAATAGGACGGCATAGTGCCGGTGTGTGTGTGTGGACTCACCTGCAGGTCGCTACTACCGGTTCGCCCGAACCAGTAGCGACCCTCTGGTGACGTCACAATGACATCACGGACCCAGTTCGGTTGGTGCCGATCCGTGGGCACCGCCATCTTTTTTGGGGGGGGGGAATTTTGGAACTTTTTATTTATTTATTTTTAATTTATTTTTCTTCTTCTGAGCATGCACAGAAGCCGAGTTTCCGACACTGTGCATGCAGTCGCCATCTTGTTTTCGGCTCCCCCCTTCCTGGATTTTTAAGCACTGCGCTTCGCGGGAGGAAGCAAACCGGTAGCAAGGTAAGTTAGAACACACCCCTGCTATCCACCATTTATTTATTTATTTATTTATTTATTTATTTATTTATTCATTCATTCATTCATTCATTCATTCATTCATTCATTCATGCATGCATTCATGCATTCATGAGCCGAGGTGGCGCAGTGGTTAAAGTGCAGCACTGCAACCTACTTCAGCTGACTGCTAGTTCAGCAGTTCAGCTGTTCAAATCTCACTAGGCTCCAGGTTGACTCAGCCTTCCATCCTTCCGAGGTGGGTAAAATGAGAACCCAGATTGTTGGGGGGCAATATGCTGAACTCTGTACACCGCTTAGAGAGGGCTGTAAAAGCACTATGAAGCGGTATATAAGTCTAAGTGCTATTGCTATTGCCATTCATTCATTCATTCATTCATTCATTCATTCATTCATTCACTATTTATTTATTTATTTATTTATTTATTTATTTATTTATTTATTTATTTATTTATTTATTTATTTATTTATTTATTTATTATATTTATATGCCGCCCAACTCCCAAAGGACTCTGGGCAGCTTAACGACAGCAGATAAAGAGCCGAGGTGGCGCAGCGGTTAGAGGCAGTACTGCAGGCCACTTAAACTGACTGTGATCCACAGGTCAGCGGTTCAAATCTCACCGGCTCAAGGTTGACTCGGCCTTCCATCCTTCCGAGGTAGGTAAAAATGAGGATCCAGATTGTTGGGGGCAATGTAAATATATACATTGCTTACTGGTGTAAACCGCTTAGAGAGTGCTTGCACTGTGTGGCGGTATATGAAATCTCACAAAAAAATAAATAAACATTAAAAACATCTTAGAGAAAACATTATAATGTTAAAACATTATAACAGTCAGAGCCGAAGAAGCTTCTTCTTGGATGAGAAGCGAAACGTCTTCAAAAGAAAACCCAGAAAGTCCAGTTGCCTCCTGAAAAAAGCACCTTTGGGACAACCATGACCTGGATGACTGAGAATCTCCAGAGACATCTAGGAAAGGTTAATTCCTACCTTGGTGTAGGGCTTGGAGTAGAAGACCACCAAGGTCCCTTCCAATCTTAGAATTCCTTGAATTTTGGGGTTTGAGCTTTCCGGGTATAGAGCCAGCTTTTTTTTTTTTTTAACATGTGACTGTTTGCAGGAAGTAAATAGATGAAATTTCTTCTGGAACTCAGCAAGGGGAAAAATAGAGAAGGCAAGAGAAGGACGTGTCAGACTTGGTTTGCCTCATCCGTTTTCCAGTAAATTTGGAGGATGTGAGGCAAATTGCAAAGTCGTTGAACAGCTCTGAGCAATTAGCCCGGTCCTTAAAAGCCGCTCAATTTCTTTCTCTGACTTAATTGTGGGGAATTGAGCAAAAGAAACCATCTCGCTGTTGTTTGTTTAGCAAAAAAATAAAACCTCAACCCATTCTTCATTTAATCGATTGGCTTCTTGAGCCAATGGATGGATTGGAAACATTTTGCTGGGCCGTTTCCCAAAATGGCGGCCGTGGAGTATCCGAGGGGGGGTCAAAAAAGTCAAAATGGTAGCTGCAACAACAGAACCAAAGGTGTGCCCCTCTTTAACCCTAATTCCCCCCCCTCCCAGGGAGCCTTTTGGGTCAGAAAGCAGTAATTCTGTTAAAGGTAGCCAGCTCAAATGCACCCATTGCTCAGAAGGCAGAACTGATCGGGTAGCCATCACAGTTTTTAAGAGTGAGGAATGGGATATAATACCCTGAAGGAGATTAATCTGAAAAGATGAATGCGCAAGAGACCGCAATGTTATATTCTCTGATGGTATTTTCAGGGCATTTTCCAAATAGAGATAGTCCTTGACTTACAATGGTTCGTTTAGTGACTGTTTGAAGTTACAAAAGCACTAAAAAAACTGACTTAGAATATAGAACATAGAATAACAGAGTTGGAAGGGACCTTGAAGGTACCCTAGTTCAACCCCCTGTTCAGGCAGGAAACCCTATATCATTTCAGACAAATGATTGTCCAATCGCCTCTTAAAAGCCTCCAGAGATGAGGAAGGAAGGAAGGAAGGAAGGAAAGGACAGGAAAGGAAAGGAAAGGAAAGGAGGAAAGGGAAGGGAAAAGGAAGGAAGGAAGGAAAGAAAAGGAAAGAAAAGGAAAGGAGGAAAGGGAAGGGGGAAGGAAGGAAGGAAGGAAGGAAGGAAGGAAGGAAAGGAAAGAGGGAAGGGAAGGGAAGGAAGGAAAGGAAAGGAAAGGAAAGGAGGAAAGGGAAGGGAAAAGAAAGGAAGGAAGGAAGGAAAGGAAAGAGGGAAGGAAAGGAAAGGAAAGGAGGAAAGGGAAGGGAAAAGAAAGGAAGGAAGGAAGGAAGGGAAGGGAAGGGAAGGAAGGAAAGAGGGAAGGGAAGGAAAGGAAAGAAGGAAAGGAAGGGAAGGGAAAAGAAAAGAAAGGAAGGGAAAAGGAAGGAAGGAAGGAAGGAAAAGGAAGGGAAGGGAAGGAAAGGAAGAGAAGGGAAAAGAAAAGAAAGGAAGGGAAGGAAAGAAAGGAAGGAAGGAAGGAAGGAAGAGAAGGAAGGAAAGGAAAGAGGGAAGGGAAGGAAAGGAAAGAAGGAAAGGAAGGGAAGGGAAAAGAAAAGAAAGGAAGGGAAAGGGAAGGAAGGAAGGAAGGAAAAGGAAGGGAAGGAAAGGAAAGGAAAGGAGGAAAGGGAAGGGAAAAGGAAGGAAGGAAGGGAAGGAAAGGAAAGAGGGAAGGGAAGGGAAGGAAGGAAGGAAAGGAAAGGGAAGGAGGAAAGGGAAGGGAAAAGGAAGGAAGGAAGGGAAGGGAAGGAAGGAAAGGAAAGAGGGAAGGAAAGGAAAGGAAAGAAGGAAAGGAAGGGAAGGGAAAAGAAAAGGGAAAAGAAAGGAAGGAAGGAAAAGGAAGGGAAGGGAAGGGAAGGAAGGAAGGGAAGGGAAGGAAAGGAAAGAAGAAAAGGGAAGGAAAGGAAAGGAAAGGAAGGGAAAAGAAAAGAAAAAGGAAGGGAAAAGAAAGGAAGGAAGGAAGGGAAGGAAAGGAAAGGAAGGAAAGGAAAGGGAAGGAAAGAAGAAAAGGGAAGGAAAGGAAGGGAAGGAAGGGAAGGGAAAAGAAAAAAAAGAAAAGAAAAAGGAAGGGAAAAGAAAGGAAGGAAGGAAAGGAAAGGAAAGGAAAGGAAAGAAGAAAAGGGAAGGGAAGGAAAGGAAAGGAAAGGAAGGGAAGGGAAAAGAAAGGGAGGGGGAAAAAGGAAGGAAAGGGAAGGGAAGGAAGGAAGAAGGAAAGGAAGGAAGGAAGGAAGGAAGGAAGGAAGGAAGGAAGGAAGGAAGGAAGGAAGGAAGGAAGGATAGCAGAATAACAGAGTTGGAAGGGACATTGGAGGTCTTCTAGTCCAACCCACTGCTCAGGCAGGAAACCCTATACCATTTCAGACAAATGATTGTCCAATCTCTTTATAAAATCCATGGAGCATTCACAACTTCTGGAGACTTGTGATTGTTTATTACACTTATGACCATTGCTACATCTCTCTGGTCAAGATCAAAATCCAAGTGCTTGGCAACTGGCATGTACTTATGACAGTTGCAGTGTCCCGAGGTCACGTGATCCCCTTTTGCGACCTCCTGACAAACCAAATCCATGGGGAAGCCAGATTCGCTTAACAACCATGTTACTAACTTAACCCCTGCAAGTGATTCCCTTAACAACACTGGCAAGGAAGGTTGTAAAATGGGGCAAAGCTCATTTTAACAAATGTCTCGCTTAGCAGCAGAAATCCGGGGCTCAATTGTGGTCGTAAGTTGAGGACTCCCTGTATAAGAAATGAATTTGTAGGGCCTTGGCTGCTCTCTCATTAGCTCTAAAACAGATACTCCAATTTCCGATCAGAACTCAGTGCCTAACAAGGCTGCATTTCCACCTTGCGTTCTGTTTTCAAAAGAAATCTGTTTGTATTGTCGTGCTCATATTGTGTGTGTCTGTGTGAGTGTGTTTAATTCCTCGGAGAGTTTTTATGGCCATGTTTTTATTTCCCAGCAACGTTTCGCAGTGAAATCTGGCGATAGTAAAAAGGTCTTCGCTGATATTGTAGCTTCTTTGACAGGCTGTGTGAAGGGGAAGTGAGATCACATCCAGAGAGGGTCTGTTTTTCCCCCTACATTTAAAAAAAAACCCCAGACCTTTCTGGACGTCTGCAAATGTCAAGAATTGTTACTTTCCTCTTCCTGGAATTAAAATTCCAGGCTGCAAAGATTCAAACTTTGAATTTCCTATTTCACGAGATCGTGCCATGTAACAGAATAACAGAGATGGAAGGGACCTTGGAGGTCTTCTAGTCCAGCCCCCTGCTCAAGCAGGAGACTCTATACCGTTTCAGACAAATGGTAGTCCGATCTCTTCTTTAAAACACTCCTGTGATGGAGCGGCCACAACTTCTGGAGGCAAGTAGTTCCACTGGTTAATTGTTCTCACTGGCAGGAAATCTCTCCTAGGTTTGCTTCTCTCCTTGATTAGTTCCCATCCATTGCTTCTTCTCCTGCCGTCAGGTGCTTTGGAGGATAGGTTGACTTCAGAGATGGGGTTCTCATAATTTTCCTATCGGTTTGCCCAGCGCGCACATGCTTTGGCTGCTCGTGCGCCTTCCGCGCATGCGTGCACCCATCTGTGCACGCACTTTTCTCACGTGTGTGGCTTGCACGCATGTGCGTGGCTTGAAAATGTGGCTAAATAGGATGGCATAGTGCCAGGTTGCTACTACCGTTTTGCCCGAACCGAAGCAGCTAAATACCATCTCTGGTTGACTCCCTCTTCTTTGTGGCAGCCCCTGAGATATTGGAAGATGCTATCATGTCTCCCCTAGTCCTTCTTTTCATTAAACTAGACACTCCCAGTTCCTGCAACCGTTCTTCGTATGTTTTAGCCTCCAGTCCCCTAATCATCTTTGTTGCTCTTCTCTGCACTCTTTCCAGAGTCTCAACATCCTTTTTACATCGTGGTAACCACTGTCAGGAAATTTCTCCTTAATTCCAGGTTGCTTCTCTCCTTGATTAGATTCCACCCGTTGCTTCTTGTTTTGCCTTCAGGTGCTTTGGAGAATAGCTTGACTCCCTCTTCTTTGTGGCAACCCCTGAGATATTGGAAGACTGCTATCATGTCTCCCCTGGTCCTTCTTTTCATTAGACTAGACATACCCAGTTCCTGCAACCGTTCTTCATATGTTTTAGTCTCCAGTCCCCTAATCCTCTTTGTTGCTCTTCTCTGCACTCTTTCCAGAGTCTCAACATCCTTTTTACATCGTGGTAACCACTGTCAGGAAATTTCTCATTAATTCCAGGTTGCTTCTCTCCTTGATTAGTTTCCACCCGTTGCTTCTTCTTTTGCCTTCAGGTGCTTTGGAGAATAGCTTGACCCCCTCTTCGCTGTCGCAACCCCTCAAAAATTGGAAGGCTGCTATTATGTCACCCACAGTCCTTCTCTTTGTTAAACTAGACATACCCAATTCCTGCAACTGTTCTTCATATGTTTTAGCCTCCAGTCCTCTGAGAAAGTTTTAATTTAGTTTAGTTTTACTTTACTTTAATTTGGGTCTCCAGTCCCCTGAGCAATCAACCAGTGGAACTACTTGCCACCAGAAATTGTGGGTGCTCCATCACTGGAGGTTGTTCCATTATTTACTTGTTCTCACTATCAGGAAATTTCTCCTTAGTTCTAGGTTGCTTCTCTCCTTGATTATTTTCCATCTGTTGCTTCTTGTCCTACCGTCAGGTGCTTTGGAGAATAGCTTGAACCCCTCTTCTTTGGGG
The DNA here is from genome assembly GCA_023053685.1 of Diadophis punctatus similis. Taxonomy (NCBI): domain Eukaryota; kingdom Metazoa; phylum Chordata; class Lepidosauria; order Squamata; family Dipsadidae; genus Diadophis; species Diadophis punctatus. The sequence continues at coordinate 3,534,835 of JALIGW010000001.1, forward strand.
CAGCCCCTCAAATATTGGAAGACTGCTATCATGTCACCCCTAGTCCTCCTTTTCATTAAATTAGACATACCCAGTTCCTGCAACCGTTCTTTGAATGTTTCAGCCTTCAATCATGACCTAATCATCCTGGTTGCTCTTCTCTGCACTCTTTCCAGAGTTTTAACATCCTGAAATATGAAAATATAACAGAAGTTCTGGGTGCTCCATCACTGGAGGTTTTTAAGAAGAGATTGGACAATGTTTTGTCTGAAACAGTATATAGAGTTTCCTGCCTGAGCAGGGGGTTGGACTAGAAGACCTCCGGGCTCCCTTCCAACACTGTTATTTTTGTTATTTTGTTAAATGTGTTCTTTGTTTTGTTTTTTCCCCTTTGCAAAAAGCTTTACAGGCCTCCTGGGAACAGCCATCATGTTCGCAGTGAGAATTTGCTTTCTCCATTATCGTATTAGTCAAATCCAGGGTTTTCTTCGGCATTATCGCTTGCCTATCAAATTTTCATTTGACATGGGCTATTCCAGCAATAAATGAATCCAGAAGAGAAAAGGGCTGGATTTCCCCCCAGCCACCCACCCCACAGCCAACGCCTAAGGCAGGACGTCCCTCGCAGAAAATTATTAAAGACCATCCAGAACAAGGGGCTGTCAGCAGAAGACAAACCTTGGCTACGTCTGTAAGTCCTGGGGATTTAAAAAAAACAAACTTTTATTTGAAAAGTTCAGTCTGGATTTAGCTACGGGATCCTGCTTTCCATCGCTCCCTTATCGGAGGGATGCCGTTGGATTTAATAATTCTGACCTAGGGTGTCGTAAAGCTAAAAATATTTTAAAAAGTCAAAAATGGGAAGGGGTAAAACGTTTTGTCTGAACGCAACGTGGCGGAGGGCTAACGTTATTTTTTTAAAAAAACATTAAATTAGAAGAGGTTTACAACCGATCGTTGCTTGGGAGTAAGTCGGAGAAGAACGATGGAATGAAGACTAGACAAAGTCATTCAGTTGAAAACGAGGTTTAGGGGTTTAGTCCCATTTTTAAGAAAAGGTTGGACACATATTTATTTGGGATGGAATAAGGACTACTGCCTTGGGCAGGGGGTTGGACTAGAAGACCTCCAAGGTCCCACTTATATGATTCTATACATTTGGAGACTGAGACAAAGGTAGACCTATCTGGAACATGGTCCAATCTTCTGTAGGGTTGTTTATTTAAGCTTTTGCAGGCAAATCTAAGAAAGAACAAAAAAATGGCCGCATTGACTGTTCAGACTGTTGACTGAAAAAATGACTGTTTTTCTATTAAATGCAACTTAATTTTTTTAAATAAGAGGCGTTATTTTCTCTCCTTTTGTGCAAGAAAATTAAATGAGTATTCCATTTCAGAAGTTCTGATATTCTGTATCGTACAGAATTCTGCAGAAGGAAGGATTTTTCACTGAAAAGAAACGGCCAAACGAAAAACGATCCAAAGCAGAAATGTTTTATTAATGGCAAAAGAAAGTTTGTTTTCTGAGATGAGAAAAGCGCCCGAATTTGATTAGGCTAATCAAATCTGGAAAAAGAAACCATTTCTGTATTGAAAATAATCTATATTCCTTCTAGTTCAGCGCCGCTAGAAATCCGTGTTTCTTACAGCCACAGCAAAGTCGAATATAGACAAGGGAAAAAAAACAGTTATAAAGAGAGGTTGCAGGCAGTCCTCGAATTACGATCACATTTGGGATGAGAATGTTAAGCAAGGCGGTTGTTAAGCGAGTCACATTTGATTTTTACGACCTTTTTTGTCCCAGTTGTTAAGCGAATCCCTGCAGTTGTTAAATGAATCACTGCCATCGTTAAGGGAATCTGGCTTTCCCCACTGACTTTGCACCCAAATTTGATCATGTGACCTTGTGAATGCTACGATGGTCATAAGTCTGAGGTCTGGGCGTAAGCCACTTTTTCCAGGGTCGTAACTTCGAACGGACACTGCATAAAGGGTCGTAAGTTCATTTAATGACCCTTGCAGAAAAGGTTGTAAGATATGGTTGGTCATGTGAGCAACCTGTTTTACGACCATCACAATATACAGACTTAATGGGCATTATGGTCATATATCAAGGACTACCGGTACTATGGCATCTCCGGCAGAGTTTTAATTTACTCCTGGTCTTTCTAAAAAAGAAAAAAAAAGCATTTCAAAGATACACCGATAAAGATGAATATTTGTAGCTCAGGGTTGAACTGTGGGGTCCTTGATGCCCTGGTGGTTTTCTTGCAGACGTTTCATGACCCAGCTAGGTAGCATCATCAGTGTTGAAGGGAAGGGTTCTAATTGCTCTCAGTTAGAATATAAACCAGGATTACGATATCAATTGAGAGCAAACCCCACTCCTTACTAGCCCTGATGATGTTACCTAGTTTTCTGCAAGAAAATAATCAAGCACAGGGGAGCACCAAGGACCCCACAATCCTCCTCCTCCTCTCTGCAAACCCCTCTCCCTTCTCGCACTGATGTGGTTACCTAGTTGGGTCGTGAAATGTCTGCAAGAAAACAACTAAGCTCAGAGATCATCAAGCAGCCCACAGTCCTCCTCCTCTCCTCAAATGCCACTCCCTTCTAGCACTGTTCATGTTACCTAGTTGGGTCATGAAACATCTGCAAGAAAACAACCAGTCCGAGAGCACTATGGACCCAATAGTCCTCCTCCTCCTCCTCCTCCTCCTCCTCCTCCTCCTCCTCCTCCTCCTCCTCCTCCTCCTCCTCCTCCTCCTCCTCCTCCTCCTCCTCCCCCTCCCCTTCTTCTCCTTTTCCCTTTCTTCTCCTCCACTCCACAAACCCCACTCTCTACTAAGTCTGATGATGTTTGTTTGTTTGTTTGTTTTGTTTGTTTGTTTGTTTGTTTATTAGTGAGACATAAACCGCCTCAAGTGCAAGCACTCTCTAAGCGGTTTACACCAGTAAGCAATGTATATTTATATTGCCCCCAACAATCTGGGTCCTCATTTTACCTACCTTGGAAGGATGGAAAGCTGAATCAACCTTGAGCCGGTGAGATTTGAACCGCTGACCTGCGGATCACAGTCAGCTAAAGTGGCCTGCAGTACTGCACTCTAACTGCTGCGCCACCTCGGCTCATTATATGGCTCATGTTACCTAGTTGGGTCATGAAATGTCTGCAAGAAAACAACTAATCAGAGAGCACTAAGGACCCCACAGTCCTCCTCCTCCTCCTCCCCTTGCTCCTTCTCCACAATCCCCACTCTTTTCTAGCACCAATGATGTTGCTTAGTTGGGTCATGAAATGTCTACAAAAAAACAGCCAATCAGAGAGCACTAAGGACCCCACAGTCCTCCTCCTCCTCCTCCTCCTCCTCCTCCTCCTCCTCCTCCTCCTCCTCCTCCTCCTCCTCCTCCTCCTCCACAATTCCCACTCTTTTCTAGCACCAATGATGTTATCTAGTTGGGTCATGAAATGTCTGCAAAAAACAGCCAATCAGAGAGCACTAAGGACCCCACAGTCCTCCTCCTCCTCCTCCTCCTCCTCCTCCTCCTCCTCCTCCTCCTCCTCCTCCTCCTCCCCCCCTTGCTCCTTCTCCACAATCCCCACTCTTTTCTAGCACCAATGATGTTACCTGGTTGGGTCATGAAATGTCTGCAAAAAAACAGCCAATCAGAGAGCACTAAGGACCCCACAGTCCTCCTCCTCCTCCTCCTCCTCCTCCTCCTCCTCCTCCTCCTCCTCCTCCTCCTCCTCCTCCTCCTCCTCCTCCTCCTCCTTCTCCACAATCCCCACTCTTTTCTAGCACCAATGATGTTGCCTAGATGGGTCATGAAATGTCTGCAAAAAAACAACCAATCAGAGAGCACTAAGGACCCCACAGTCGTCGTCGTCATCGTTGTCGTTGTCGTTGTCGTTGTCGTTGTCGTTGTCGTTGTCGTTGTCGTCCTCCTCCTCCTCCTCCTCCTCCTCCTCCTCCTCCTCCTCCTCCTCCTCCTCCTCCCCTCCTCCTCCTCCTCCTCCTCCTCCTCCTCTTGCTCCTTCTCCACAATCCCCACTCTTTTCTAGCACCAATTATGTTGCCTAGATGGGTCACGAAATGTCTTCAAGAAAGCAACCAGTCAGAGAGCACCAAGGACCCCTCATTTGCAAATGATGTTTCCTTTGCAGCTTCCAGGTGGCATCGATCCTTGTAGCCAGCCATGACGGGCATCCTGGGGAAGATGAAAAAGCTGGGTAGCTCGGATCTGGAGGAATCCGAAACCACGGACGATCACACGGATGGCGAAGACTCTGCAGCGGGTACCCCCAACAGCAGCTGCAGGAGCACCAAACACGGCATCTTTGCCAGACGGGCACGATTCGGGATTGGCGACGGTGACAAGGACATGGCTCCCATGGACTCCTTCTACCATATGGAGCAGCTAGACTCCAATCCCATCATTAAGTTCAGCTTCAGGTTGGAAAGAGGACGGTGTGGAAACCACTGTCCCAAGTAAGTGGCTGTTGTAAACTTTGCTCAGGAAGGGGTCGTATATTTAAGAGATTAACAGAGTTGGAAGGGACCTTGTGGGTCATCTAGTCCAGCCCCCCGCCCAAGCAGGAGACCCTACACCATTTCTGGCAGTCCAGTCTCTTCTTGAAAGCCTCCAGTGATGAAACTCCCACAACTCCGAAGGCAACTTCTGTTCCATTGGTTGATTGTTCCCACTGTCAGAAAATTCCTCCTTATTTCCAGGTTGAATCTCTTGATCAGTTTCCATCCATTATTCCTTGTCTGGCCTTCAGGTGCTTTGGAAAATAGCTTAACCCCTTCCTCTCTGTGGCAGCCACTCAGATATTGGAAGACTGCTATCCTGTCTCCCCTGGTCCTTCTCTTCACTAGACTAGCCATACCCAGTTCCTGCAACCGTTCTTCATATGTTTTAGCCTCCAGTCCCCTCATCATCTTGGTTGCTCTTCTCTGCACTCTTTCTAGAGTCTCAACATCTTTTCTATAGTGTGGTGACCAAAATATTTGGATTTTAGGGTGGAGAACATCTCGGGCAAATATAGAATGAATATTGCCTGTTGTTTAGAGATAGTTTGGTCTAGTCCTTAAGGCACCAGGCTAGAAACCAGGAGACAGGAAGTTCTAGTCCTACCTTAGGCATAAAAACTGGCTGGGTGACTTTGGCCAATCACCAGAAGATGGTGAGTTCTAGTCCTGCCTTAGGCATGAAAGCTGGCTGGGTGACTTTGGCCAATCACCAGGAGACAGTGTGCGTGCTAGCCAGCCAGTCATGCGGCCCAGTGGCCAACAGACCAGGGCCCAGTAGCGCACCGTGGACCACAGGTTGGGGACCCCCGCCCTAAGGAGATACGTCTGGTGGGACCCTGAAGAAGGGGCTTCTCTGTGGTGGCTCCCTCTCTCTGGAACATCATTCCCGCAGAGATTAGACTGGCCCCCACCCTTAACCCTCTTTTGGAAAGCCCTGAAAACGTGGTTCTGCCAGCAGGCCTGAGGAACCCAGAGTGGGATAGAGCCCATGAAATGGCTAGTATGAATGTGTGTTGTCGCTGGGGTGGGGGGTTATTATTTAACTTAAGAGCCGAGATGGCGCAGTGGTTAAATGCAGCACTGCAGGCTACTGCTAGTTCAGCAGTTCAGCTGTTCAAATCTCACCAGGCTCAAGGTTGACTAGCCTTCCCTCCTTCCGAGGTGGGTAAAATGGGGACCCAGATTGTTGGGGGCAAGATGCTGAACTCTGTAAACCGCTTAGAGAGGGCTGCAAAAGAACTATGAAGCGGTATATAAGTCTAAGTGTTGTTGTTGTTATTGTTATTGTTATTGTTATTGTTATTGTTATTGTTATTGTTATTGTTATTATTATTATTATTATTATTATTATTATTATTATTATTATTATTATTATTATTATTTTATATTTCTTTTAAAATTATTTTTATTTATTTTATATTGTGTTTTTATGTCCTTGTAAGCCGCCTTGAGTCGCCACGTGCGAGTAGGTGGCAAAATAAACTTTCTAAATAAATAAATCAGCAAATCAGCAAAAGCGGAAGCAGAATGCTCCATCCCATAATTGGGTAGACCAGGTTGCCCTGATCTCACCCGGGGGGGGGGGAACCACTTAATCTCTCCCCTGGTATAGCCGACAAAGTGAGGAGAGCCTGTGGCTTAGAGGTTAATACGTCTACCTAATATGCAAGCAGCCTGGGTTCGAATTCCAGAAGGGTATGGCTAGCTGATGAGAGCTAAATAGCTTGAAATAGATCTATACTCGTCTCCCTTTATTTCTTTGTCAGTAAACATGAATTCAACACAAAAAATAGTTTGTTGCAGAAGCGACTGCCTGCGAAGGCTCCTGGATTGGGGCTGAAAGCCGAAAGCGGAAGCAGTATGCTCCGTCCCACAATTGGGTAGACCAGGTTGCCCTGATCTCACCAGGAAAAAAACCCACTTAATCTCTCCCCTGGTATAGCCGACAAAGTGAGGAGAGCCCGGGGCTTAGAGGTTAATACATCTACTTAATTTGCAAGCAGCCTGGGGTTGAATCCTAGAAGGGTATGACTAGCTGATCAGAGCTAAATAGCTTGAAATAGATCTATACTAGTCTCCCTTTATTTCTTTGTCGGTAAACATAAATTCAACACAAAAAATAGTTTGTTGCAGAAGCGACTGCCTGCGAAGGCTCCTGGATTGGGCTGAAAGTGGAAGCGGTATGCTCCGTCCCACAATTGGGTAGACCAGGTTGCCCTGATAGACCGGTCTCACTGGAAAAAAACACTTCATCAAATCTCACCCCCTCTTTGTCCCTTCGGCAGGCTACTGTCCACCGCATCCATCGGAGTATGCGCCGGGAAAGCTTTCAAGATATACGATCGGAGGAGTCTTTTTGACGCCGTCGCACAAGGAGATCCCAGCCAGCTGGATGATTTGTTGATCTATCTGTTGGAATCACTAAAAAGCCTGACCGATTTGGAGTTTAAAGGTGAGTGAGAGAACCATGGGTGCGCACATATCAGAATAACAGAGTTGGAAGGGACTGTCGGAGTTTTGCAGCGTGACTAGTATTATGAGATAAACCCAGGAACAAAACACAGCACACAGCACACAGCGCCTTTAGATAATTAACAGTGGTTTATATACAACTAAATATATACATACATATACATGGTAGATACCTTATCATACAGCTACGGACACAGGGAGAGCAATGAGATACACAACAAGAGAGAGATACGCCCTCTAATGGCCACCTATATATAGACACCTCTTAAAACGGCAACAGTCTTGTGTGGACCCCATCAGAGTCATAAACCGGCGATGTCAATGCTGAATCATTCCTATTGCATCAACTTACAACCTTACATCAGCTTATAGCTATTAAATCCACATTACCTGACACTCCTCCCATTTAACGCTGTACAGCTGATAATCCGAATGCTTTAACATAGTTCCTATATTTTTCTACAGAGACAGGTTTTGTTAACATATCAGCTATATTACAATCGCTGCAACAATGCTGTAACTTGATCAGTTTCTCCTTTACAGCTTCTCTAACGTTACAGTATTTAATGTCTACATTTAATGTCTTCCATTTATTTTGTTCTACCTTTGGCAATAACAGCATTTCCTGGTAACTCTGAGGTTCATACCTAACACTGTATGCTCTGATCTCACTTGCAGTAAACCGTTCACAGGAGGTTACACCTTTGTTACTCCTCTCTGATCTCCTTGGAATGACATGTTCCTGTGTTACTGTTTCAGGCCTCTCCTCTTCTATATCTACGTCATCTGTGCTTTCACATTTCACCATAGGTCTATCCTCTTCTAAATCTCTATCTGACTCTATCGCAGCTTCCGATAGATTAGAACTCTGTATTGGCATGAACCAGGGGCGGGTTGCTTGTTCTTCGCGCTACCGGTGCACTGCGCGTGCATCACCATGTTTCGGCGCAAGCGCACTACGCACGCGTGCCCCCTCGCACAATTTTGCTTCCTGCGCATGCACGCTTTCGGCACCCGAAGGAAAAAAGATTCGCCCTCACTGCCCTACATCATTTCTGACAAATGGTAGTCCAATCTCTTCTTGAAAGCCTCTAATGATGAAGCTCCCACAACTTCTGTTCCATGGGTTGATTGTTCTCACTGTCAGAAAAAATTCTCCTTATTTCCAGGTTGAATCTCTCCTTGTTCAGTTTCCATCCATTGTCCTTGTCTGGCCTTCAGGTGCTTTGGAAAATAGGTTGACCCCCTCCTCTCTGTGGCAGCCCCTCAAATATTGGAACACTGCTATCCTGGTCCTTCTTTTCATTAAACTAGACATACCCAGTTCCTGCAACTATTCATATATTTTAGCCTCCAGTCCCCTAAAAATCTTTCTTACTCTTCTCTGCAATGAACAAAGTGGTATCTTGTGGAGACAACATTTTCCAGAAAGGCCCAGGTTGGATTTAGCAATCACAGCAGAGGTGGGCTCCTGCCGGAGCTGCCCAGTACGCAGCTCCGGTAGGGAGCGGCGGATTTCGCAACCGCTCCGGAGCCCTCTCTGCCCTGCGCGTCGCCATTTTTTTTCACTGATTTTTGGGCGATTTTGCTTCTGCGCATGCGCAGAAGCAAAATCGTGCCAAAATCTTGCGAGGGGACACGTGCGCGCACGAGATTTCGGCAAGATTTTGCTTCTGCGCATGCATAGAAGCAAAATTGCACTGAAATCTCGCGCACGTGCGCGTCCCCTCATGAGATTTTGGCGCAATTTTGCTTCCGTGCATGCACAGAAGCAAAATTGCATGAGGGGGCATGCGCGCATAGCGAGCCCCCCCCGAAGCATGGAGATGCGCGCGCATGGCTCCAGCAGCGAGGTAAGTGAGCAACCCGCCCCTGAATCACAGGTAGTGAGCCCAAAATTTCTGCTTGCTAAATGAGACCATTGTTAAGTGAGTTTGCCCAAATTTTACAACCTTTCTTGCCACAGTTGTTAAGGGAATCGCTGCAGTTGTTAAGTTAGTCACACGGTCGTTAAGTGAATCTGGCTTCCCCATGGACTTGGTTTGTCAGAAGGTTGCAAAAGGGGATCCATTACTACTCCCACACCATTCCAAGGGTGTTCATCCCAAATTGTATAGCTAAAAGTCTGTAGAGATTCTCCGTCATCCAGATCATGGTTGTCCCAAAGGTGCTTTTTTCAGGAGGCAACTGGACTTTCTTGTTTTTTCTTTTGAAGACGTTTCGCTTCTCATCCAAGAAGCTTCTTCAGCTCTGACCGGATGGTGGGGAATGGAAGGATTTATATTCCTTGCAGACAGCTGGTCATTTGCATCCTTTTAGAGAGACCATTGAGGCCACTTGGAGGTTTATCTGTGTCCTCAAGGTCTCACCTGAGTGGTGAAAATGGGTGTGTAGCCTGCTTGGAACTGCTGAAAGGACTGTGTTGTGGAGCTGTCCACACTCATTTGCACCACTCAGGGGACCCTGAGGACACAGATAAACCTCCAAGTGGCCTCAACGACTCTCTAAAAAGAACGCAAATGACCAGCTGTCTGCAAGGAGTAGAAATCCTTCCCTTCCCCACCATCCAGTCAGAGCTGAAGAAGCTTCTTGGATGAGAAGCGAAACGTCTTCAAAAGAAAAAAACCAGAAAGTCCAGTTGCCTCTTGAAAAAAACAACACTTTGGGGCCTGGGGGAGTTTGCGTTGTCTCGTCGGGTGCCACCATCTTGACTCATCCACGTCGCTCTAATTCCGTGTCTCGATGCGCAGAGCCCGACACCGGCAAGACCTGCCTGCTGAAGGCCATGCTCAACCTTCACAACGGCCGCAACGACACCATCCCTCTCCTGCTGGAGATTGCGGAGAAGACGGAATGCCTCAAGGAGTTTGTCAACGCCGGATACACAGACGGCTATTACAAGGGTAAAGATGGAACCGAGGAGAGCTATTCCTCCTCAGGGTTTTTGGGAGATGTAGCCTGGAAGGGTAGACAGGGACCTCAGAGGTCATCAAGTCCAACTCCTAGAAGTTGTGAATGCTCCAACACTGGAAGTTTTTAAGAAGATGTTGGATAACCATTTGTCTGAAGTAGTGTAGGGTTTCCTGCCTAGGCAGGGGGTTGGACTAGAAGACCTCCAAGGTCCCTTCCAACTCTGTTGTTATTATTATCATCAGTGCAGCACAAATAGCCTTCAAATCATCTTCATTTAATGACCCCATAATCCCTTGCGGAGTGGGCAACTGAATGGAGCTATCAGAGTGTTTTAATGGCCGGATGCCCTTCCTGTCGCCAATGTGGAGTTTTGTTCGGCAGATAGATTCTCATTGTGCCCAGAGAGAGAAATATCTGCCTCTACCTAGGATCAAACTCACAGCCTCCTGATTGTGAGGCGAGAGCTCCACCTCTAGGCCACCGCACCACTCAGAGATAGCCTTCAGATGATACCCATAACTCGTAATGGTCGTAACTCGGGTCGCCACCTGGCCGGTTTCTGTGGCAGTCGTTAAGCTAAACCCACAGGTTGTTAAGCCAACCATTGGTTTGGGTCCGATTTAAACCAGAAGTAAGTGCTCATTTTGGACAAAACTAATCAATTGAAGTCACACGACCATGGGCTGCTGTAAACCAGGGGCCGGCCATTGAAACTTTGAATCTGGGTTGTAAGTACTCCCAGACCTGTCACAAACTTCGTTAAATGATTGGTCATAAGTCGAGGATTACCTACTGCTCCTGCAGCAGCCCTGACCAACTGACTGTCACCAGCCTCTCTGAAATGACACATTTCATCTGTGTTTCGAACTCAGGAAGCAAGTTTTCCAAGGCC
>JALIGW010000001.1:3550624-3613124 GCA_023053685.1 Diadophis punctatus similis
ACGACCTATTCATTTAGCGACCATTTTGAAGTTGCCACGGCACTGAAAAAGGCGAATTACGGTTGCTTTTCACACTTATGACCGTTGCAGCGTTCCCCGGGGTGAAAAATCGATCAAAATTCAGCTGTTTCAGACTCATGTTTACGATGGTTGCAGTGTCCCCTGGATCACGCAATCCTCTTTTCGCGACCAAAGTCAACGGGGGAAGCGTGATTTGCTTAAGAACGGTGTCACTAACTTAACAACTGCAGTGATTCACTTAACAACAGTGATGAGAAAGGTCATAAAATGGGACAAAGCTCTCTTAGCAACAGAAATTTTGGGCTCAACTCTGGTCATAAGTTGAGGACTTACCTGTACAAGTATAGAGGGTTAGAATGACAGAGATGGAATGGGTTGGGGAGATCATTTAGTTAGTCCACGGGTTCAAATCCAAATGAAAGGATAAAATCCTAGAAAGGCAGGAAGGAGTCTGGGAGAACATCTAGTCCACCCCCGTGCCCAGGGCTGCAATCCAAACGAAAGCATAAAAGCTTAGAAATGTAATAACCCTCTTTTCGGAGATTGTCCTCAACTTACAACCGTAACAGGACCCAGAATTAGTCGTAAATTGTGGCGGTCATTCAGTGGGTCACGACATGACCATGCCTGATTTTACGAGTTTTTTTGTAACAGTCATTAAGCAAGTGCCACAGACGTTAAACGAACACCAGGATTGTTGATAAAAAAAATGTACTGGTTGTTAAATGAATCAATTTTTGGTTTTTGCCAAGTAGCACTATTGATACCGGTAGCCTCAACTTACGACCACAATGGAGTCCAAACTTTTGGTTGCTAAATGAGACAGTTGTTAAGTAAATCACTGCAGTTGTTCAGTTATTAACACGGTTGTTAAGTGAATCTGGCTTCCCCATGGATTTTGCTGGTCAGAAGGTCGCAAAAGGGGACCACGTGACCCCGGGACACTGCGTCCGTCATAAGTAGGAGTCAGTTGCCAAGCCTCTGAACTTTGATCACATGACCATGGGGATGCTGCAACGGTCGTAAGTGTGAAAAACAGTCATAAATCCCTTTTTTTCAGTGCCGTTTGAACTTTGAACCTGTAGATTTAATAAATAAATAAAACCCAGCATCCGGCCTCACTTCCTCTCGGCTCCAGGTCTTCGCCTACATACTTCGGCGGGAGATGAAGGAGCCGGAATGCCGTCACCTCTCTCGCAAATTCACCGAGTGGGCCTACGGACCGGTCCATTCCTCGCTTTATGACCTCTCCAGCATCGACACCTGCGAGAAGAACTCCGTCTTGGAGATCATCGCTTACAGCAGTGAGACCCCGGTGGGTTAGAGCGGAGGCAGCTTTCTCCACTGGGCATCCTCCCGAGGCGTTAGCATTGCGACTCCCAGAATTCTCCACCCAAGGAATTCTGGGAATTTGGAGGCCCAACATCTGAGGAATGTCCAGTTGGAAAGCTTGGTTAGGGGGTTTTGTGGTTAGAGGCGTATTCGGGATATTCACCTTCTTTCCTTTTCCTTTTCCGCTGTCATAATTTGATGAGATTGAGATTGAGATGATTTACGTTGAGGTTGAGGTTGATTGAGATTGGTTTAGATTGAGATTGAGATTTAGGTTTAGGTTTGGGTTGGGGTTTGGGTTTGGGCTTGGACTTGGACTGAGGTTGAGATGATTTAGGTTTAGGTTTAGGTTTAGGTTTAGGTTTAGATTGAGATTGAGATTGAGATTGAGATTGAGATTGAGATTGAGATTGAGATGATTGAGATTGAAATTGAGATTGAGACTGAGACTGATTTAGATTTAGATTTAGACTGATTTAGATTGTTTTAATTTAGATTTAGATTTAATTTAGATTTAGATTTAGATTTTGATTGATTGAGATTGATTGAGATTGAGATTGAGATTGAGATTGAGATTGAGATTGACTCAAGGTTGACTCAGCCTTCCATCCTTCCGAGGTGGGTAAAATGAGGACCCAGATTGTTGGGGGCAATATGCTGAACTCTGTAAACCGCTTAGAGAGGGCTGTAAAGCACTATGAAGCGGTATATAAGTCTAAGTGCTATTGCTATTGCTATTGATTTAGACTTAGATTTAGATTTAGATTTAGATTGATTTAGATTGATTTAGATTTAGATTGATTTAGACTTAGACTTAGACTTAGATTTAGATTAAGATTGAATTAGATTTAGACTGATTGAGATTCAGATTGATTTAGATTCAGTGTCAGCCTTGGAGGCCATCTTTTTCTTTGGATCTTGGATTTGGATTTAATTAAATTTATTTAGAATTTGGAATAACAGAGTTGGAAGGGACCTTGGAGGTCTTCTAGTCCAGCCCCCTGCTCAAGCAGGAAACCCTACATCACTTCAGACAAATGGTTATCCAACATCTTCTTAAAAACTTCCAGTGTTGGAGCATTCACAACTTCTGGAGGCAAGTTGTTCCACGGATTAATTGTTCTAACTGTCAGGAAATTTCTCCTTAGTTCTAAGTTGCTTCTCTCCTTGATTAGTTTCCACCCATTGCTTCTTGTCCTGCCCTCTGGTACACTGGAGAATAACTTGCCTCCCATCTCACTCTAAAAAGCAGGTTTGGGTTTTTAATTTTTTAAATTTTTCTGAAGGAAGAAGGGAAAGGAATGCTTGGATTTAAATATGCAAATCTGAGTGCAAAGAATAGATTTTATCTGCAAATGGGAGGTGGGAAGGAAATCTATTGATTTTAGTACTAGGCTACTGCGTTGATGTATTTACTAGATGTGTATCTGTTTCAATTCCAGTATTTGATAAGTAGTTAATAACAGAATAGAATAGAATAGAATAGAATAGAATAGAATAGAATAGAATAAGAATAGAAGAATAGAATAGAATAGAATAGAATAGAAGAAGAACAGAAGAAGAATAGAAGAATAGGATAGGATAGAATAGAATAGAATAGAATAGAATAGAATAGAATAGAATAGAATAGAATAGAATAGAATAGAATAGAATAGAATAGAATAGAATAGAATTCTTTATTGGCCAAGTGTGATCGGACACACAAGGAATTTGTCTTTGGTGCATATGCTCTCAGTGTACATAAAAGAAAGGATACATTTGTCAAGAATCATACAATAAGCAATCAGGAACAATCAATATTGATATAAATCGTAAGGATACAATCAACAAGTTATAAGTGGGAGGAGATGGGTGATAGGAACAATGAGAAGACTAATAGTAATAGTAATGCAGCCTTAGTGAATAGTTTGACAGTGGTGAGGGAATTATTTGTTTAGCAAAGTGATGGTGTTCGGAAAAAAAACTGTTCTTGTGTCTAATGACTAATTAATTGATTTTAATCTCTTTAGATTCGGGGTTCAAAAATAATATAAGACAGGGTTTTATTTTTGGGGAAACACGGTACCTCACAGGGTTGGTTTTGGGGGGAAAATGTGGAGAAAAGTATATTGGATATGTTCACCGCCTTGAATTATTTCTAAAAAGAATAAAAGTGGGATACAAATAAACAGGTAAATGAATATAAAATAAACCCTCTTCCTAGAATCGCCACGAAATGCTCCTGGTGGAACCCCTCAACCAGCTCCTGCAAGATAAGTGGGACCGGTTTGTGAAGCACCTCTTCTACTTCAACTTCTTCATCTACACCGCGCATATCCTCATCCTCACGGTCGCGGCCTACTACCGACCCACCAAGAAAGAAGGAACGGTGAGGCCACGCCTCCTTAAGCCTCCGGGTTGTTGTTTTTTCCCCCTCACAGGGAGTCCTCGACTTAACGACCACAACGGAGCTCAACATTTCCGTTGCCAAGCCAGACAGTTGTTAACTGAGTCTTTGCCTCATTTTACGACCTATTCTTGCCGCAGTTGTTAAGTGAATCACTGCAGTTCTTAAGTTAGTCACCCTGTTGTTAAGCGAATCGGGCTTCCCCATTGACTTTGCTTGTCAGATGGCCGCAAGAGGGGATTTACGTGACCCCGGGACGCTGCAACCGTCACAAATATGAGTCAGTTGCCAAGCGGCTGGATAGTGATCACGTGACCCTGGGGGGTGCTGCGACGGACATAAGTGTGAAAAACAGTCACATTTTATGACCTTTCTTGCCACAGTTGTTCCATCATCCCAGGACCTTCCCAGCCAGTTCCTACATGCAAATAAAATGGAGGAAGCTGGATTCGTTTAACGACCATATAGAAGTAGTCCTCAACTTATGACAACAATTGAGCCCAACATTTCCGTTGCTAAGCGAAATTAGTGATAAAGTGAATTTCCCTCCATTTTACCACCTTTCTTACCACAGTTGCTGAGGGAATCACTGCAGTTGTTAAGCTAGTAACACGGTCGTTAATTGAATCTGGCTTCCCCATGGACTTTGCTGATCAGAAGGTCGCAAAAGGCAGTCATGTGACCTCCTACATCACTGCAACCGTTATAAATACGAGTCAGTTGCCAAGCCTTTGAATTTTGATCCCGTGACCATGGGGGTGCGGCAATGGTCGTAAATGTAAAAAACGGTCGTAAGTTACTTTTTTCAGTGCCGTTGTAACTTTCATCACTAAACAGATGGCTGTAAGTTGAGGACTACCTGTCATTCACTTAACTGCAGTGATTCGCTTAAGAACCATGGCAAAAACGGTCATAAAATGAGGCATGCGTCAACTTTGAAACGGATCTGGCCAGCCTCAGCCACCTTTACTTTTCTTAGATTCATCAGTTGGAACCTTGACAGCCTGATTCACTTAACAACGGTCCTCCTTAGCAGCAGAAATTCTGCTCCCAATTGTGGTCATAAGTTGAGGTTTACCTGTACTTTTCTCTGGAAACATTTGTCTGTTTGAAGGCCACAAAGTTATTTGAAAATAAGAACAATAATTCATTAGAGCTTATTTTGAGCTTAGCAGAGTAACAGAATAAGAGAGCTGGGAGGGACCTTAGAGGTCTTTAGTCCAACCCCCTGTGCAAGTAGGAGACCATCTACTGTTTCAGACAAATGGCTTTCCAGTCTCTTCTTAAAAACGTCCAGTGTTGGAGCATTCGCAACTTCTGGAGGCAAGTAGTTCCACGGGTTAATTGTTCTAATTTCTCCTTATTTCTAAGTTGCTTCTCTCCTTGATTAGTTTCCATCCGTTGTTTCTTGTCCTGCCTTCAGGGGCTTTGGAAAATAAGTTGACCCCCCTCCTCTTCTTTGGGGCAGCCCCTCAAATACTGGAACCACTGCTATCATGTTACCCACAAGAAGATCTTATGTTCTCAACCTTTCCATGAACCAGCCTGGCTGCATACTTTTCAAACAGCCATGTTAGAGGTGTGCAAGGCACTGGAGATTGTAGACAGAACATAGAATATCAGAGTTGGCAGGGACCTTGGAGGTCATCTAGTCCAACCCCCTGCTCAAGCAGGAGACCCTATACCATGTCCAGTCTTTTCTTTAAAACCTCCAGTGATGAAGCACCCGCAACTTCTGGTGGCAAGCTGTTCCACTGGTTAATTATCCTCGCTATTGGGAAGTTTCTCCTTAATTCCAGGTTGCTTCTCTCCCTGATTAGTTTCCATCCATTGTTTCTTGTCCTGCCTTCTGGTGCTTTGGAAAATAAATTGACCCCCTCCTCTTCTTTGGGGCAGCCCCTCAAATACTGGAATACTGCTATCATGTCTCCCCTAGTTCTTCTTTTCTCTAGACTTCTTTTCTCTCTACAAAATAATGCATATACCCACATATATTATATGACATGGAGAAACAATACAGTCTAGTTCAGATGTGTGCATGTACATGAAGAGATCATGTCACCCCTAGTCCTTCTCTTAAGAAGCTAGACATATCCAATCCCTGCAACTGTTCTGCATATGTTCGAGCCTCCAGCCTCCTGAGCAAGTTTTAGTTTAGTTTAGTTTTACTTTAGTTTAGTTTTAGTCTCTAGTCCTCTGAGCAATCAACCAGTGGAGCTACTTGCCACCAGAATTTGTGAACGCTCCAACCCTGGAAGTTTTTAAGAAGAGACTGGACAACCGTTTGTCTGAAATGGTATAGGGTCTCCTGCTCAAGCAGAGGGTTGGACTAGAAGACCTCCAAGGTCCCTTCCAGACAGGGGTGAGTTCCAACTTACCTCGCTGCTGGTTCGCTCCCTCCCTTCCTCGCCGTGTGGGCGTGCCTCGTGGGCGTGCGCATGCACAGTAATGAAAAATCTGGGGGGAAAAACTAAGCAGAAAAAAAGATGGCGACCGCAAGCACAGTGCTGGAACTCGGCTTCTGAGCATGCTCAGAAGGAAAAAATGTTTAAAAAGTAAAAAAAATTTTTTTAAAAAAGATGGCGGCGCCCATGGCCCGGAACCGACCGAACTGGGTCAGTGACGTCATTGTGACATCACCAGCGGGCTGCTACCGGTGCGCACGAACCGGTCCGAACCGGGAGGAACCCACCCCTGCTTCCAGCTCTATTTTTCTCCATTCTATGTTCAAGCTCAGTGATCAGGTATTTCCGTCCGATGGCCCTGATCTGCCTGAATTTTCATGCTGCGTCTCTGCTTCCTCTCCGTTCACAGCCTCCGTTTACCTTTCATCACACGAGAGGCGAGTATTTCCGGGTCACCGGGGAACTGCTGAGCGTGTTGGGAGGCGCCTATTTCTTCTTCCGAGGGGTAAGAGTTTGGACCAGCCCCCCCCAGGAGACCCCTCCCCACCCTCATCCATCCCAAAACATGGGAAGCCAAAAAGAGAGAACGTTGCACGAATTTCTAAGACTCATCCATTCATGCCTGTGGGAACAAAAGCTCGCAAATATATGTAGTCCTCGACCTTACAACCACAATTGAGCCCAACATTTCTGCTGTTAAGCGAGACAGTGAGTTTGGTCCCGTTTTGCAGCCTTTCCTGTCATTGTTGTTAAGTGAATCGCTGCAGTTCTTAAGTTTGTCCCACGGTTGTTAAATGAATCTGGCTCCCCCCCCCATGGACTTGGCTCGTCACAAGATCACAAAAAGGGATCACCGGGACACGGCGACCGTCATAAGTACGAGTCAGTTGTCAAGCGTCTGAATTTTGGTCACGTGACCACGGGGATGCTGCAACGGTCGTAAGTATGAAAAAGGGTCACAAGTCACTTTTTTTTTCAGTGCCGTGGCAACTTTGAATGGTCACTAAACGAATGGTTGTAAGTCGAATACTATCTATATTCCCACCAGGATCCAGAGGTGCTATGGGAGAAAGAAGTGACAGTGGTCCAGATGTTAACCCCAGCAGCCACCCATCCTTCTCTCGTTGCATCCTTAAAACAACCATGGGGTCTAGAACCAAGCATGCTACCCCCTCCCCAATCTAGCAAGAGAGACCCCCTCGCACACAACTTTGGAAAAATTTCTCATCCCATTTTCCTTCCCTCTCTCTCCTTTTTTCCCCCCTTGCAGATCAAGTATTTCCAGCAAAGGCGGCCGCCTCTGAAAGCCGTATTTACCGAATGCTACAGCGAGTTGCTTTTGTACGTAAGTCAGGGACGTGCTTTGCTTTGGTGGGTGGGTGAGAAGGGGAGGGGGGCAACTCTTAATTTAGCTAGCGATGATGTCACTGACCTGGTTCGGTCGGTTCCGGGCCATGGGCGCCGCCATCTTTTTTACATTTTTTAACTTGTTAAACCTTTTTTTTCCTTCTGAGTTTGCTTGCAGATGTTTCTTGTGATCTAGCTGGATAAGGTCATCCAAGAAGGGAGTGGGGTTTGTGGAGAGGAGGAGGAGGAGGAGGAGGAGGAGGAGGAGGAGAACTGTGAGGTGTTTGGTGCTCTCTGAGCTGAGTTGAGTTCTTGCAGACATTTCATAACCCAACTAGATAACATCATCAGTGCTAGAAGGAGTTTGTAGCACTGTTTGTAAAGAAGGAGTGGAGGAGGAGGAGGAGGAGGAGGAGGAGGAGGAGGAGGAGGAGGAGGAGGAGGAGGAGGAGGAGGAGGAGGAGGAGGAGGAGGAGGAGGAGGAGGAGGAAAACGTGAGGTCTCTGGGGTTCTCTGACCGTGGTTGTTCTCTTGCAAATGTTTCATTACCCAACTAGGTAACGTCATCAGTTAGAAGGGAGTGGGGTTTGCAAAGAGGAGGAGGAGGAGGAGGAGGAGGAGGAGGAGGAGGAGGAGGAGGAGGAGGAGGAGGAGGAGGAGGAGGAGGAGGAGAAGAAGGCCTATGGGGTCCTTGGTCCTCTCTGAGCTTGGTGGTTTTCTAGCAGACGTTTCATGATCCAACTAGGAAACATCATCAGGGCTAGAAAGGGAGTAGGGTTTATGGAGAGGAAGGGGAGGAGGAGGAGGAGGAGGATAACTGTGAGGTCCTTGGTGTTCTCTGAGCTTGGTGGTTTTCTTGCAGACATTTCATGACCCAACTATGTAACATCATCAGTGCTAGAAGGGAGTGGGTTGTGGTGTAAAAAAGCAGAAAGGGGGGAGGAGGAGGAGGAAGAGAAAGAGGAATAAGGGAAAGGAGAGGAGGAGGAGGAGGGAGGAGGAGAACCGTAGGGTCCTTGGTGCTGTTTGAGCTTGGTGGTTTCCTTGCAGACGTTGCATGACCCAGCTAGGTAACATCATCAGTGCTAGTGAATATGGGCATTGCAATCAACAATCGTTAGGTCCCAAACTCCAAGCAATAGAGACGAGAGAACAGAGTTTCCACCTGTTGCCCCCTTGCCTGAAGCTGAAGGAGATGCCCGTCTGTCCCTCTCCTTCTCTCTTTCTCCTCCCTCCAGCTTCGTCCACTCGGTCCTCCTGCTGGGCTCGGCCGTCCTCTACTTCAGCAAACAGGAAGTCTACGTGGTGCTGATGGTCTTTGCCCTGGCCCTGGGCTGGTCCAACCTGATCTATTACACCCGGGGCTTTCAGCAAATGGGCATCTATTCCGTTATGCTGGAGAAGGTTGGTCTGGGGCGGAGGAGAGGGCTGGGCATGGGTGGCTGCTTCGGATTAGGAGGGCAGAAAGGGCCTTCGTATGGAGAGGGCTTTAGATTAGGAGGGCACCTTCAGATTAGGTCGGAGGCAGAAAGTCGGCATGGGAGTAGGAGGGCATCTTCAGATTAGGAGGGCAGAAAATGGGCAAGGGATTAGGAGGGCTTCAGATTAGGAGGGCAGAAATGGGCATGGGATTAGGAGGGCTTCAGATTAGGAGGGCATGGGATTAGGAGGGCTTCAGATTAGGAGGGCATCTTCAGATTAGGAGGGCAGAAATGGGCATTGGATTAGGAGGGCTTCAGATTAGGAGGGCATGGGATTAGGAGGGCTTCAGATTAGGAGGGCATCTTCAGATTAGGAGGGCAGAAATGGGCAAGGGATTAGGAGGGCTTCAGATTAGGAGGGCATGGGATTAGGAGGGCTTCAGATTAGGAGGGCATCTTCAGATTAGGAGGGCAGAAATGGGCATTGGATTAGGAGGGCTTCAGATTAGGAGGGCATGGGATTAGGAGGGCTTCAGATTAGGAGGGCATCTTCAGATTAGGAGGGCAGAAATGGGCAAGGGATTAGGAGGGCTTCAGATTAGGAGGGCATGGGATTAGGAGGGCTTCAGATTAGGAGGGCATCTTCAGATTAGGAGGGCAGAAATGGGCAAGGGATTAGGAGGGCTTCAGATTAGAAGGGCATCTTCAGATTAGGAGGGCAGAAATGGGCATGGGATTAGGAGGGCTTCAGATTAGGAGGGCATGGGATTAGGAGGGCATGGGATTAGGAGGGCATCTTCAGATTAGGAGGGCAGAAATGGGCATTGGATTAGGAGGGCTTCAGATTAGGAGGGCATGGGATTAGGTGGGCTTCAGATTAGGAGGGCAGAAATGGGCATGGGATTAGGAGGGCTTCAGATTAGGAGGGCATCTTCAGATTAGGAGGGCAGAAATGGGCATGGGATTAGGAGGGCAGCTTCGGATTAGGTGGGCAGACAGGAGGACAGGATTAGGAGGGTTTTAAATTAAGCGAGCAGGTTCTGATTATGAGGTCAGAAAGAGGGCATGGGGTTAGGTGCTTCCGATTAGGAAGACATCTTCAGATGAGGGAGGCAGAAAGGGGCACGAGATGAGGTGCTTCAGATTACGAGCCCTTCAGATTAGGACGCCTTCAGATTATCTTCCGATTAGGAGGGCAGAAAGAGGCATGGGGTTAGGTGCTTCAGATTAAGAGGTTTTTGGATTAGGAGCTCTTCAGATTAAGATGTCTGCAGATTATATTCTGATTATGAGGTCAAAGAGAGGCACGGAATTAGGTGCTTCAGGTTAGGAAGGTGGGCTCAGATGAGGAGGGCGGAAAGGGGCACGGGATTAGGTGCTTCGAGGGCACCTTCAAATTTCTGCTCTCCTGGTCTGCCACACTTGGAAGGGACCCACCTCCATTTTCTCCTCTGCTTGCAGATGATGCTGAGAGATCTGGGCCGCTTTATCATGGTTTACCTGCTCTTCCACCTGGGATTTTCGACAGGTGAGGGAGGGTCAGCCTGAAGTTGGGAGTGGGGGGACCAAGGAGGAAGAGGCGAGCCACACCAGCAGGGGTTCGGGAGAACCTGTAGCAGAGGTGGGTTTCAGCAGGTTCTGACCAGTTCTGGAGAACCGGTAGCGGAAATTTTGAGTAGTTCAGAGAACCGTTAAATACCACCTCTGACTGGCCCCGCCCCCTTCTATTCTCTGCCTCACGAATCCCAGCTGATCGGGAGGGAATGGAGATTTTGCAGTATCCTTCCCCTGCCACGCCCACCAAGCCAAGCCAAGCCCACCAAGCCACGCCCACAGAACCGGTAGTAAAAAAAATTCGAAACCCACCACTCACCTGTAGCTAAGATTGTGTGCAGTTCGGAGAACCCCCAAATCCCACTCCTGGCTGGCCCTGCCCACCCCTCCCCACAAGGTGCGCTGCCATGTTGTGCGCGCGTGCGCTCGCTACGCGCGCGTGCCCCCTCACACGATTTTGCTTCCTGCGCATGCGTGAAAGCAAAATCTTGCCGAAATCTCGCCCAAATCTTGTGAGGGGACGCGCGCGCGCGTGCGATTTTTGGCAATTTGTTGCTTCCACGCATGCGCAGAGATCTCGCTGAAATCTCGCACGCGCGCACATCCCCTCACGAGATTTCGGCGAGATTTTGCTTCCACGCATGCGCAGAAGAAAAAAATAGCTGAAAAATTCCCCCAAAAAGATGGTGGCGCGCACCGGACCAGCGAAGACAGTATCGGAGCCGGTGCGCACAAATTGGGCAATCGGCGGGTCCCTACCGGAGCTGCGCACTGGACCGCACCGGTAGGAACCCACCCCTGCTCCCCACCCCTCCCCTCCCCTCTCAGGAGTCCCCACACAGGAAGGTAAGTGCAGGGCGCACGTGGAGGCTCGGGAGGGCGAAAAACGGGCCTACCTACGGAAGGCTGGAAACGGGCCCATTTCTGGCCTCCGGAGCCTGGGGAGGCAGTTTTCGCCCTCCCGGAGGTTGGAAGAAACCATCCGGAGCACGGGGAGGGCAAAAATGCCCCCCCCCCATGGCGCAGGAGGCCAACTAGGCCATGCCCACCCAGGAACCGGGAAGAGAACCTCTTGCTAAAATTTGTGAAGCTCACCCCTGCACACCAGGGCTGTGCAGTGTATTGGTTATGGCAGTGTTTCTCAACCTGTTTCTCAACCTTGGCAATTTTAAGATGGGTGGACTTCAACTCCCAGAAATTTATGCTGGCTGGGGAATTCTGGGAGTTGCAGTCCACCCATCTTCAAGTTGCTAAGATTGAGAAATCGAGGTAGCCGTCGACGTACAACCACACCTGAGCCCATCATTGATGTTGCAAAGTGAGAAATTTGTTAAGTGGGTTTTGCCCAATTTTACGACCTCTCTTGCCATAGTTGTTAAGTGAATCACAGCAGTTGTTAAGTTAGTAACACGGTTGTTAAGTGAATCTGGCTTCCCCATAGACTTTGCTTGTCAGAAGGTCGCAAAAGGGGATCACATGACCCAACCGTCATAAATACGAGACAGTTGCCAAGCGTCCGAATTTTGATCACGTGACCATGGGACGCTGCAACGGTCATAAGTGTGAAAAATGGTCATAAGTCTCTTCTTTCAGGGCTGTTGTAACTTCGGTCAGTAATGAACAGTTGTAAGTCGAGGACTACCTACCTGCATCAGTGTGTTCCTCCACTTGGGGGAGAAGTTTACCCACAATTTTCCCAGGGAAGAAATGATGGAAGAAGGATAAAATGGAGTGGATTTTAAATTCATTTATTAAATTTATTCCTGCCCCGTTTTGCTGTCACATGACTGAATTACTTCAAGGAAATTTAAATATAGGTAGTCCTCGCCTTACAACAGTTCGTTTAGTGACTGTTCAAAGTTACAACAGCACTGAAAAAAGGGACTTATGACCGTTTTTCACAGTTACGACCGTTGCAGCATCCCCCGTGGTCACGTGATCAAAATTCGGACGCTTGGCAACTGACTCGTATTTATGACCGTTGCTGTGTCCCAGGGTCACGTGATCCCCTTTTGCGACATTCAGACAAGCAACGTCAAGGGGAAAGCCAGATTGACTTAACAACTGCAGTGTTTCACTTAACAACTGTGGCCAGAAAAGGCCGTACAACGGAACCAAACTCCCCTAGCAGCTCTCTCGCTTAGTAGCGGACATTTTGGGCTCCATTGCGGTCATACGTCGAGGACTATTTTCAGCCACTAAGCGAAGGCAGGGTTGCTTAGGTTGGTCTAGATCAGGGGTGAAATGCTACCGGTTCGGGCGTACTGGTAGCGGCGGCCGCTGGTGGTTCGGAGAATCGGTACCGGTGGCAGCACGAGGATCCGCCCACCCGCCCGGACGTTGCCATTTTCTTTTTTTTAACCCTCTGCCCATGTGCAAAGCACACACTTCCAAACCGGTAGGGAAGGTAAGTCGATTTCACCGCTGGTCTAGATGACCTCTGAGGTCCCCTTCCTATGCTCACCCGCACGTCTTTTGCCTTCTTTCCCGCCTCCGTGATACGTTCCCCTTTCGTGTCAGCGGTGGTGACCCTTATCGAGGAAGACAACGAGGGACGTCCGGAGATCCCTCAGCTTCAGGAAGTCTGCCCGTGTCCCATGAAGACCCGCCCTTCCTACAACAACCTCTACACCACCTGTCTGGAACTTTTTAAGTTCACCATCGGGATGGGCGACCTGGAGTTCACCGAGAACTACCGCTTCAAGTCCGTCTTCATCATCCTCTTGCTCATCTACGTGGTCCTCACCTACATCCTGCTCCTCAACATGTTGATCGCCCTCATGGGCGAAACGGTCAACAAGATCGCGCAGGAGAGCAAAAGTATTTGGAAGCTGCAGGTGGGTTGTTGTCCCCCCCCACATCAGGGGTGGGTTCCTACCGGTGCGGTCCAGTGCGTAGCTCTGGTAGGGACACGCCGATGACCCAATTTGCGTGCGACTGCTCCGGTACCGGTACTGCCCCACGGGGCAGTCGCGTGCGTCACCTTCTTTTTTTTCTGAATTTTTGGGTGATTTTGCTTCTGCGCATGCGTGGAAGCAAAATCTCACCAAAATCTTGTGAGGGGACGCGCGCGCGAGGGAGATTTTGGTGAGATTTTGCTTCTGCGCATGCGTGGAAGTAAAATTGCGCCGAAATCTCGCGAGGGGATGCGCGCAAGAGAGAGATTTTGGCGCGATTTTGCTTCCGCACATATGCAGAAGCAAAATTGCATGAGGGGGCGCATGCGCGTAGCACGCACACGCGCGCACGAAGCATGAAGAAACGCGGAGCAGGGCACCAGTCTGGGTAAGTGAGCAACTCACCCCTGCCCCACATCCCACCCCACTCCAAGGTTCCGTTCCGGGGTTTGGGGGAGGCACGACTGTGGGTCACACAAAGGTTTTTGAGGTAGGAGGAGGAAGGCTTAAGGGTGTTGTTGTGTCTTGGTTTGGACGTAGTCGGGCGCATATTTCCGGTCTCTGGGGATTTCCAGAAAGGATGGGGAATT
Organism: Diadophis punctatus similis; assembly: GCA_023053685.1. Lineage (NCBI taxonomy): Eukaryota > Metazoa > Chordata > Lepidosauria > Squamata > Dipsadidae > Diadophis > Diadophis punctatus. The sequence goes on from JALIGW010000001.1 coordinate 3,564,578, forward strand.
AATTAATTAACTTATTAATTTACTTATTTTGTTTGTTTGTTTGTTTATTATGTGTTTGCCTTTATTATTTTCATAAATATAGTAACTCAAGTCAGCAATCATAACTAATTCTCCACCTTTCCCCCTATTTTTCCACAACAACCCTGAGAGGTTGGTTGAGAGGACAGAGAGGGATGGATGGGCCCAAAGTCACCTGGACAGCTTTCGTGCCTAAGGTGGGACTAGAACTCACTGTCCCCTGGTGATTGGCCCAAAGTCACCCAGCTGCTTTTGTGCGTAAGGCGGGATTAGAACTCACCGTCTCCTGGTGATTGGCCCAGTCACCCAGTCAGCTTCATGGGTAAGGCGGGACTAGAACTCACCCTCTCCTGGTGATTGGCCCAAAGTCACCCAGCTGTTTTTGTGCTTAAGGTGGGACTAGAATTCACATTCTCCTGGTGATTGGCCCAGAGTCCCTCAGCCGGGTTTTGTGCCTAAAGCAGAACTAGAACTCACCGTCTCCAGTCGATTGACCCTAAGTCACCCAGCCCCTGACGTATACTAGAATCTTTATTATTAAATCAAAAATCATCGTTCAGAAAATACAGGGGGGCCTGTCTAAATTGCATCCGATTCCAGGTTCAGCTACTTTTGCATCCAGTTTTATGATTTGTTTGCCACGGTTGTTAAGTAAATCACTTGCCGTTGTTAACTGAATCATACGGTTGTTAGGCGAATTCAGCTTCCCCATTGACTTTGTTTGTCAAAAGCCATCAGGGATCCCAGGATCCCAGGACAATGCAACCATTGTAAATATATGCTGGTTGCCAAGCACCCAAATTTTGATCCTGTGATTGCGGGGATGCTGCAACGGTCATAAGTGGAAGGACCGGTCGTAAGTCCATTTTTCCGTACCGTTGTAGCTTTGAACGGTCACTAAATGAATGCTCATAAGTCAAGGGCTACCTGTATAATTTTATAACTATAACAGTAAAGCTGCATGACTTTGGTTTCCAAATTGGGTCTACCTCGCAGGGCTGATTTTCTCTCTCTCTCTCTTATCTCTGCACACAGCGAACCATCACCATTTTAAACATCGAGAACAGCTACTGGAACTGCATCATCAACTCTTTCCGATCCGGGAAGCGAGTTTTGGTGGGGACCACTCCAGATGGCAAGGAGGATTATCGCTGGTGCTTTCGGTAATGGCCGTTCTAATTTTGGGAGGTGGGCATCCTTCGAACTGGTGCCACGGCTGCACCATCAAAACCCTGCACACCTTGCATGCCTATCAAAGGTTGGCAGTCTTACGACAACGTGACCGATAAGCTAATTCTAAAGGTAAAAGGTAAAAGTTTCCCTGTCCAGTCATGTCTAACTCTAAGGGACTGTGATGGCGTGGGACAAGGCGCGATGGCCACGCAGCCAGCTGAGAGTTCAAACTCCCTTTTAATTTATTTATTTACCATATGTTTCGGAGTATAAGACGCACCTTAGTTTTTTGGGAGGAAAATAGGGGAAAACAATCTGCCTACCAGGTATTCATCTGGCTAGCATCCTTAGTCTGGTCAGCTTCAGCACATTATTTTATCTCCTGGTTAGGACTTAAAAAAACCTTCTTCTGAGAGAATAACAATGAAAGAGCCTGCAAGCCGGTAAGAGCTGGGAAGATCGTTAGCACCTGGTTAGGGCTAGAAAAAAACTTATTCGGAGCAGCTTCAGCACATTATTTTATCTCCTGGTTAGGACTTAAAAAAACCTTCTTCTGAGAGAGTAACAATGAAAGAACCTGCAAGCCAGTAAGAGCTGGGAAGATCGTTAGCACCTGGTTAGGGCTAGAAAAAAACTTATTCGGAGCAAGTAGAGCAATGAAAAAAAATTCTGCAAAGACTTAGGGCTGGAAAAACATTCTTTGGAGAGAGTAACAATGAAAAAGCCTGCAAGGTAAGAGCTGGGAAGATCTGTTAGCACCTAGTTAGGGCTGGAAAAAAAAAAGCTACATTCGAAGTATAAGACGCACCCAAATTTTCAGCCACTTTTAGGGAGGAAAAAGGTGCGTCTTATACTCCAAAAAATACGGTATTTATTTATTTGAAGATTCTTCTATGCCGCCCTACTCCCTAAGGACTCAGGGCGGCATACAGCATTTTAAAGAACAAACAAACAATAAAATCATTTAAAAACAATTTTTAAAAAAGTTAAAAGGGACATACAACAGCATGCATACATGGGGGAGACCTCAGATGTAAAATTGTCTCAGGCCTCTACCTGCAGGTAGAGCCATGTCTTAATGGCTTTTCGGAAGGCCAGCAAGGTGGGGATAATTCGGATCTCTGGGGGAAGTTGGTTCCAGAGAGCAGCGCCCCCCACAGAGAAGGCCCTCCCCCTAGGGCCCGCCAGTCGGCACTGTTTGGCTGACGGGACCTGGAGGAGACCCACTCTGTGGGACCTGACCAGTCGAAGGGAAGTATGAGGTAGAATGCGGTCCCGGAGGTAACCTGGTCCTAAGCCATGTAGGGCTTTAAAGATAATGATCAACACCTTGAATTGTACCCGGAGACCAATGGACAGCCAATGCAGCTGGCGGAGGATAGGTGTTACGTGGGTGTATCTTGAAACACCCACCACAGCACGCGCAGACGCATTTTGCACCAATTGAAGTCTCCGAATACTCTTCAAGGGTAGCCCCATGTATAGCGCATTACAGTAGTCCAATCGAGAGGTGACAAGGGCGTGAGTGACCGTGAGCAGAGCCTCCTTCTCCAAGTATGGCTGCAATTGGTGCACAGGCGAACCTGTGCAAAAGCCCCCCTAGCCACAGCAGTAAGATGTTGGTCTAATTTTAGCTGTGGATCTAGGAGGACCCCCAAATTGCGGACCTGTTCCGAGGGAGTTAATTTCCCTCCCTCAAGAACCAAGGAGGGACAGTCGACATGGTCCTTAGGGGGCAATATCCAGAGCATTAATGCTCCAAGTTTCTCCCAAACTCTCCCATATTCATGGCAAGTCCCAGAGCAAAGCGCTCACACAATAGCACTTTATAGCAATAGCACTTTACTTATATACCGCTTCATAGTGCTTTACAGCCCTCTCTAAGCGGTTTACAGAGTCAGCATATTGCCCCCAACAATCTGGGTCCTCATTTTACCGACCTCAGAAGGATGGAAGGCTGAGTCAACCTTGAGCCTGGTGAGATTTGAACAGCTGAACTGCTGAACTAGCAGTCAGCCTGCAGTCGCAGCATTTAACCACTGCACCACTTCAGCTCCTTAATCACACACATACCCACCCAGCAGCCTCTGGCTGCAAGCCGTCCAGCAAAGCAAAGGAACAGGGAAATGAGTCCACGAAGCAAGGAAGAAGCAATGAGTCCACGAAGCAAGGAAGAAACAACGAGTCCACGAAGCAAGGAACAAGGCAAGCAGTCCTGCAACCGGAAAACATCTGCAACGGCACTCAAAACTCCACTAATTCAGTGTTTATTCCCGACAAACGACCCTCTCCACAGCATCTCCTTAAATCTCAGTCCCCAGGTATGCCTTGTGAAGAGGGGCAGGGTGCTCTCCTCCAGAGTCGTTGTCGGGTCGGCCTGCGCTGTTCCCGCCTTCTCTCCACTCTCCGTGTTCGGGGATCAGGAGGGGACAGTCCTTGCTCATTGCTTGAGCTCCAGTGCTCCTCATTTCTACTGCTTGCCCTCTCTCGGTCATCCTGCCCCCGTTCCTCCCTACTAGCAAGCCATCCCAATCCTGAGGGGCCCTGGGCTGCCTCGGCCTGCTCCTTCCCACATTCCTCCAAAGCCAACAAAGCCACACTCTCAATCTCCGTCGGCTCCAGCGCCGGCTTGCCCTCCTCCGCAGATTCAGGCTCCGACGGGGGCATGACAGGGACAGTGCTCATCTCCGTTTCTCGGCCGAAGGAACCAGCATTGTCCGAAGACAATTTCCGTGGTCATGTGGCCAGCACAGCTGTACGCCAAAGGCGCACAGAACGCTTTTACCTTCCCACAGAAGTGGTACCTATTTATCTACTTGCATGTGCGTGCTTGGGAACTGCTGGATCGGCAGGAGCTGGAGCAAGGAATGGGAGCTCACCCCGTCGTGCAGCGCTCGGGTCACGAACCTCGACTGTCAACTTTCCAGCTGACAATCTCAGTGTCTTTAACCGATGGGCCATCATACCCCAAAAGCTAATTCTACTTTATTGCAAAGCCGCATAAACAGAATCTTGCAGGTCTGAAAGTATAAATCTGCCACTGTCTCCTTTACAGTCTGAGAAACTAGGGAGAATTTCTTCTGAGTTTCTTTCTCTGCCTATTGTGCAGCTGAGGGCTATACTGTCTCTTATCTAATCAGCCTCATAGCGGCGTCTGTTTGCCCAGTCTCGTAAGGTCTTTCCCATTATGCTATGTATAGGTAATCCTTGACTTACGACCACAATTGAGCCAAAAATTCCTGTTGCAAAACCAAGTGAATTTTGCCCCATGATACAATCTTTCTGGCCACGGTTCTTAAGTGAATCTGTGCAGTTGTTAAGTTAGTAACATGGTTGTTAAGTGAATCTGGCTTCCCCGTTGACTTTGCTTGTCGGAAGGTCGCAAAAGGGGATCGCTTGACCCAGAGTCTTTGCAATTGTCATAAATACATGCCAACTGCCAAGTGTCCAAACTTTGATCTTGTGACCATATGGATGCTACAACGGGTGTAAGTGGGAAAACTGGTCATAAGGCACTTTTTTTCAGTGCTGTTGTATCTTTGAACGGTCACTAAATGAATGGTTGTAAGTCGAAGACTATCTATAATTCAATGCAGGGGTGAAATCCTCCCGGTTCGCTCTTACCTGTTGGTCGCCGCAGAGCCGAAGAAGCTGGTGGCGTTCGCGGCACAGGGCTGCCCCCGCCCTCTTCCCCCGCCCGCCTGGATGCCGCCATTTGCATTCTTTTGCCCTCTGCGCATGCACAAAGCGTTCTGCATGCGCAGAGGGCAAAAGAACGCAAATGGCGGTGTCCAGGCGGGTGGCAGAAGCGGGCGTGGGCAGCCCCACGCTGCAAACGCCACCAGCTTCTTCGGCTGTGCGGCGACCGACAGGTAAGAGCGAACTGGGAGGATTTCACCCCTGATTCAATGATATGTGAGAATGATCTTGGGATACAAAGAAAGAATGATCAGATAAGAGAACTGGAAGTTTTAAAAAAGAAATTGAAAAACCATTTGTCTGAAATGGTAGGGTTTCCTTCCTGAGCAGGGGGTTGGACTAGAAGACCTCCGAGGTCCCTTCCAACGCTGATATTCTATTCTATTCTGTTCTGTTCAGTTCTGTTCTATTTCTACATCTATTTCTATTTCTATTTCTATTTCTATTCTTCTCTTCTCTTCTCTTCTCTTCTCTTCTCTTCTCTTCTCTTCTCTTCTCTTCTCTTCTCTTCTCTTCTCTTCTCTTCTCTTCTCTTCTCTTCTCTTCTCTTCTCTTCTCTTCCCAGAGAACAATCAGATAAGAGACAACAGAGCCCACAACTGTATAACAGGCAGAAAAAGAAACTCAGAAAGGATCCTTCCCACGTTCTCAGAATGTAAAAGAGGCAGCGGCTGTTTTGTACTTTCAGACTTGCAAGATTCTGTTCATGCAGCCTTAGAATAAAATAAAATAATCTCACCTGGTCTGTTTCCTCTCTTCCCCTACCTGGCAAGGCTGAGCTACCATTAAAAGATGCACATTTGTAAAAAGAGAGAGAGAGAGAGAGAGAGAGAGAGAGAGAGAGGGAGGGAGGGAGGGAGGGAGGGAGGGAGGGAGGGAGAGAGAGAGAGATGCAATTACATGACAGCTGCCATCTTGACTTTTTTGCCCTTGCTCTTTCTGTAAGCCCTTTGAGAAGCTAGAATCAGATCCCCCCCTCAATTTGGAGGTCCCTTCTGTATATCGTAAAACGGCAGAGCAATATTTGTGGGAATTGTCATAAATTCTGGAAGATATTTGCCGGCCGGTGAAATTAAATTAAAATTGTAACGTTTCCCTTGCTGCTTCGGACACGCCTGATCAGGGTGGACGAGGTAAATTGGTCCACATGGAATACCAACCTCAGCATCATCAACGAAGATCCCGGAGGGCAAACGGAAGAGCTGAAACGCAACCTCAGTTTTTCTTTCAAACCCGGCCGAGGTGAGGAGGCTGTTAAAGGGACTAGTCCTCATTGTTATTCTGTCAGCCAACAGGGAGGATTGTGGTGTGAGTGGTGGTGGTGGGCTGAAGTACAGAAGTACAGGTAGGGACAGAAATATATAGGTCAGTGATGGCGAACCTTTTTTCCCTTGGGTGCCAACAGCCCCCCCCCCGCACCCTCTGTGCATGTGCGCGTAACACCCCTCCCTCCGCTTCCCCATTCCCCATGCATGCGCGCACGACACCACCACCACCCGGCGCCCTGTTTTGGCCCGGTAGGCCCAGTAGGTCTGTTTTTTGCCCTCCCCAGGCCCCAGAGGCTTTCTTGGAGCCTGGGGAGGGCGAAAACAGCTCCCCCCGCTCCCCCGGAGGCCCTCCGGAGGCGGGAAACGGCTCGTTTCCCAATTTTCGGTGGGCCCAGTAGGTCCGTTTTTCACCCTCCCCAGGCTCCAGAGGGTTTCTTGGAGCCTGGGGAGGGTGAAAATGCCCCCCTGCCCCTCCGGAGATCCTCCGAAGGCCGAAAACGCCCTCCCAGAGCTTCCGCGCGAGCCCTGTACTTACCTGGCATCCAAAACGGGCCGTGTGGAGACTCCTGGGAGGGGAGGAGCGGCGTGGGCATGGCCAGCTGAAAATCAGCTGGCGCGCGCTGGAGCTGAGCTAGGACAACGGCTCACGTGCCCGTAGATATGGCTCCGCGTGCCACCTGTGGCACGCGTGCCATAGGTTCGCCATCATGGATATAGGTAGTCCTCAACCTACGAACAGAATTGGACCCAGAATTTCTGCTGTTCAGCAAGGCGATTGCTAAGTGAGTCGTACCAACACCAAGAGACGACCTCAAAAGGAGATCGCCTCTCGTAGATGGTTTAATCCTGTGTACCAGAGAGGGTTGGACTCGATGACCTTTGGGGAGTCCCTTCCAACTAAATCATTCTGCGATTCCTCTTCTTGAAATGATGATTAGGAAGGATTTTGTAGGACAATAATAACTCAGGTTTTGGGGTCTTCCTTTAGATGGGGTTTGTCTGGCTTCAGGAGATCAACCCTGCCAGGAGAGATCTCAATTGTTGCAGAGTAATGTCTGCAAAAAAATTGGGATCGCTCCTTGCAAGGTTGACCAACGTCTGCCAAAATTGGGATCTCTCCTTGGGGTATATTTTCCTTGAGACCCCAACAAACAATGGCTAATGAATTTTGCTGACCCTCACTAGGGAAATAGGTGTCATGCCTGGAATCCATTTTGAGCATTGCGATCTTCAGGCCTGCCACATTTAGGACTGTGGGAAACTGGGGAGGGGGGATTAGATGGAGTGGGGAGATATATAGTCAAAATAACATTCCTTTCTCCGAGAGTCAAGGCCACTCTGCCCTGCACCTGGAGGGGTGTGCCTGGGAGGCATCTCTAGTTGGGACGGTGCATTGATTGGACCATGTGATGGACGTGGGGGTGCAGAGGAAGGGACTTGGACTTTCTTTTGGGTGGGGAAAACCTGGAAGCTTTCAGATTCGGGTTTTCCCAGATGTGCCAAGATGACATCTCTAATAAAACGGAACTTTGAGGAATGCCTAGCCTTGGATTCTTCTTTTGTTAGGGGTGTTTCTTGCAGTGGTGGGTTGTTGCCGGTTCGGACCGGTTCTTTAGAACCGGTAGCGGAAATTTGCCGCCGCTCGCCGAACCGGCAGCGATGGCCGGCGGTCCATGCTCCCGAACCGGTACTCTGGTTGCTGCGGCTTGCAAAAAAACCCTCAGCGCATGCGCAGAGGTTCATTTCCGTGAAGTCGCGCACTTCCGTCACGATGCGAACCGGTAGAGAAGGTAAGTGGAAACCCCCCCCCCCCGGTTTCTTGGAACCCCGACAACAGGCTTGGAGGTCAAAAGATCAAACAAGCAACCTAACTTTAAATCTTAATTATTTTGTCAGTTTCGGGGAAAAACTGGAAGACCTTGGTGCCAATTCTAAGAGATGGGAGACGAGAAGGATCCCTCAAACCGATTTCCGAGGATTGTGCTGATGCAGACGAGCAAGAAGTCCGGAAAAAGTCCCTGCCCAAGTTGGTCTAATTTTGATATTTTGTTCCCTGCCGGTCTTTCTTTTGTGGTCCTTGATGTATGACCACAATAGAGCCCAAAATTTCTGTTGCTAAGTGAGACAGTGGTTATCTGAGTCTTGCCCCATTTAACGACCTTTCTTGCTGCAGTTGTTAAGTGAGTCACTGCAGTTGTAAGTCACACGGTTGTTAAGTGAATCTGGCTTCCCCATTGACTTTACTTGTCAGAAGGCCGTAAAAAGGGAATCATGTGACCCCTGGACACTTGGCAGCCGTCATAAATATGAGTCAGTGGCCAAGAGTCTGAATTTTGATCACGTGACCAGGGGGAGCTTGCAACAGTTGTAAATGTGAAAAACGGTCATAAGTTACTTTTTTCACTGCTGTTGTAATTTCAAACAGACACTAAATGAACTGTTGTAAGTCGAGGACTGCCTATATTTATATCCTCTTGAAGGGTGAGGAGAGGAAGGTCCCCTAAACTAAAAAAAAATTCACACAGACTTCCTCAGGAGTGGTCAAAAAAGTCAAGAGGATAGCCCTAATATTCTGATTGAAGCCCTGCTTATTTATTTATTTTTGTTTATGTCAATTGTTATTTCATTTCATTTCTTTATTTTTTTATTTTTTATTTTTATTTTTTATTTTATTTTATTTATTTTATTTTATTTTATTTTATTTTATTTTATTTTATTTTATTTTATTTTATTTTATTTTATTTTATTTTATTTTATTTTATTTTATTTTATTATTATGAAATTTATTTGCCGCCCATCTTGTATCCAACAACTCTGGGCAGTTTATGATTTAATGTAATGATTTAATATTGGTTGGAGAGAAGAGAGGAAAAAGATACTTTAGATCTGTTCAACTAGAACATAGAATACTAGGGTTCGAAGGGACCTTGGAGGTCTTCTAGTCTAACCCCTGCTCAGGCAGTGGACCTTATAGTAGGGATGTCCAAACTGGGCAACTTTAAGACTTCTGGACTTGAACTCCACAGGTCTTAAAGGTGCAAAGGTTGGATACCCCCCTTTCTATACCATTCCAGACAAATTTTGGAACAGACGTTCTTGAAAGACGGCGGCCTATCCTTGGCAGTAGATGTTTTGTCAGGGTATTGCGCAGCAGGGCAATATATATATATATATATATATATATATATATATATATATATATATATATATATATATATATATATATATATATATATATATATATATATATATATATATATATATATATATATATATATATATATATATATATATATATATATATAATGGCAATATATATTGAAAACTACATAGTCAGGCAAACAGGGACATCCTGAGGTAAATCCACACAGCAGGAGCATCCTGACCAGAGGTGGGTTCCTGCCGGAGCTGTCCAGTGCGCAGCTCCGGTAGGGAACGACCGATTGCGCAATTTCTGCGCGACCGCTCTGAAGCCCTCTCTGCCAGTCCGTCGCGAACGGCGCCATCTTTTTCTGTGAATTTTTGGGCGAAAATTTTGCGGAAGCAAAATCGCGCCAAAATCTCGTGAGGGGACACGTACATGCGTGAGATTTTGGCGAGATTTTGCTTCTGCGCATGCGCAGAAACAAAATCACGCAGAAATCTTGCACGCGCGTCCCCTTGCGAGATTTCAGCATGATTTTGCCTCTGTGCATGCGCAAAAACAAAATCGCACGAGGGCGCGTGTGCACGTAGCAAGCGTGCGCGCCCCGGAAGCATGGAGATGTGTGCAGCGCACCGGCACTGGTAAGGAAGCAACTCACCGCTGATCCTGATGTAAATCAATACAAGAGCATCTTGAGGTAAATCACAGAGCAAACAGGGCACACTAGATAGTCAGGCAAACAGGGGCATCCTGGGGTAAATCCACACAGCAGGAGCATCCTGAGGTAAATCAATACAGGAGCATCCTGAGGTAAATCACAGAGCAAACAGGGCCCACTGAGTAAAAAGGCGAGAAAAGGGGGAAACTCCCCTCCACACCCACAGCAACCCATCACAGGGCAGATTGCCACATGCAGGAGCCAATGCTCTCCAAACAATCAACCACAACTGTGTGTTCTGGCTCACTTGTACAACCCCACTGCTCCAGCTGTTAAATTTAAATATCTTAACATGTTTAAACACAGATTGGTTGGCCATCAGTTGGGGAGGCAGTAGTATTGGGTTCCTAACTAGGCAGCGGGTTGAACTAGTTGATCTCCAAGATCCCTTCCCAACTTTCTGTTCTACGACTCTCTGACACAAATCTAATTACGGTACTCCTCCACTTACAATCACAATTGGGCCTGGGATTTTGGTTGCTAAGGGATGCGGTTGTTAAGCGAGTCATCCCATGACCAGACCTGATTTTACGACCATTTCTACCACAGTTGTTAAGTGAATTATGCGGTCGTTAAGTGAATCACAGAGTCATTAAGTGAATCCATCTTCCCCAATTGACTGTTGGAAACCGGCTGGGAAAGTTGCCAGTCACAATCAGATGACTTCAAGAGGCCGCAACTGTCATTATTCAGAGCCAGTTGCCAAGAGCCCGAATGGCAATCATGTGATCGCGGGGGTGGTGTGACAGTCATAACTCCAAGGATAGGCCATAAGTAAGTTTTCCTGAGGCTGTCGTAACTTTGAACTGTCTTTAAGTGACGTATGGGTTTATGGCTACAGTACAGAAACTGCCTTGGTCGCTCTGATGGATGATCTCTGGCGGGCCCGGGATGGGGGGAACTCCTCCATCCTGGTGCTACTTGACCTCTCAGCGGCTTTCGATACCATCGACCATGGTATCCTTCTGCATCGGCTCGGCGAGTTGGGAGTGGGAGGCACCGTTTTGCGGTGGTTCTCCTCTTATCTCGCCGATCGGATGCAGTCGGTGTTGGCAGGAGGGCAGAGATCGTCCCCCAGGCCCCTACTATGTGGGGTGCCCCAGGGGTCGGTTCTCTCGCCCATCCTGTTCAACATCTACATGAAACCGTTGGGTGAGATCATCCGCAGGCATGGGGTGTGTTTCCATCAGTACGCTGACGACACCCAGCTGTACATTACCACCCCGTCTGACTTCAGGGAGGCAGTTGATGTAATGTGCCGATGCCTGGACGACGTTAAGATCTGGATGGGGAGGAACAGACTCAGACTTAATCCCGACAAGACCGAGTGGCTGTGGATAATGCCTCCTAAGGACCATGATAACTGTCCCTCCTTGGTCCTTGAGGGTGCGAAACTGACTCCCTCAGACCAGGTCCGCAACTTGGGGGTCCTCCTAGATCCACAGCTAAAATTAGATCATCACCTTTCTGCTGTGGCTAGGGGGGCCTTTGCACAGGTTCGCCTGGTGCACCAGCTGCGGCCTTATTTGGAGAAGGAGGCTTTACTCACGGTCACTCATGCCCTTGTCACCTCGCGTTTGGACTACTGCAATGCGCTCTACATGGGGCTACCCTTGAAGAGTATCCGGAGACTTCAGTTGGTGCAAAATGCGGCTGCGCGTGCTGTGGTGGGTGTGCCGAGGTACACCCACGTGACACCGATTTTCCGCCAGCTGCATTGGTTGCCCATCAGTCTCCGGGTCCAATTCAAGGTGTTGATCACCATTTTTAAAGCCCTTCATGGCTTAGGACCAGGATATCTCCGGGACCGCATTCTGCCGCATACTTCCCTCCGACCGGTTAGGGCCCACAGAGTTGGCCTCCTCCGGGTCCCGTCGGCCAAGCAATGCCGGCTGGCGGGCCCCAGGGGGAGGGCCTTCTCTGTGGCTGGCCCCGTGCTCTGGAACCAACTCCCCCCAGAGACCCGAACCATCCCCACTCTGCTGGCCTTCCGAAAGGCCGTTAAGACATGGCTCTTCCTGCAGGTGGGGGGGACAGCTTAACCATTTGAGCTTACCCCCCAAGTATGTATGTGGTTGAATGGATGGATGTCGTTGTTGCTTTTATACTGCCTTTTTAAATTTTGTACCGTTTTTAAATTGTTGAAATTTTGTTCATTCTTGTATCTCTTATGTTGTACGCCGCCCTGAGTCCTTCGGGAGTTGGGCGGCATATAAGAATAACAAAATAAATAAATAAATAATAAATAAATTTTCTCTTTGTTTACTTGCAGTCCTGTCTTGTAATCGTTTGGATGGAAGATGCGACTTGTGCTGCTTCGGCGCATCGTGGCGCAATGCGTGCGCACCGAAGGTCGTTCTCTTCTACCGGGAGCATCAGATCATCAGATCTCATCCATATCTAATGTCTCGATTATTTATCTCCAGCCGTCTTAGCCTCGTCACACTCGTCTATCATTCGTTTGTGTCGTTCGTTTCAGTATTTTTCAAAGTCACCGAAGGAAATTTGCAAATTGCATTAAGTTCCAACCTGAGCAACTTTAAGATGTGTGAACTTCAACTCCCAGAATTCCCCACCCACCATGGCTGGCTGGGGAATTCTGGGAATTGAAACCCACATACATCGCCAAGGTTGGAAACCTCTGCATGAAGCCATCAGCAAGCATCCTGAAAAACATAATTTCAGTGTGAATCATTGTAAGTTCAATGTAATAATGATTGAAAAGCTTATTAAAAATATCATCTTATGCTTGCATTGTAGCCCTCAGCCCCTTTGTCCCGAATGGACTTTCCTAGGGCTTTGCTCAGCGGTAAATCCTACCGTGTAAAAAGGGGAAAAGAGAAAACATCTTCACTGTAGTAACTGTGAGAGGGATCTTGGAGTCCTAGTGGACAACCTTTTAAATATGAGCCAGCCGTGTGCAGCAGCTGCCAAAAAAGCCAACACAGTTCTAGGCTGCATTAACAGAGGGATAGAATCAAGATCACATGAAGTGTTAAGACCACTTTATAATGCCTTGGTAAGGCCACACTTGGAATACTGCATTCAGTTTTGGTCGCCATGATGTAAAAAGGATGTTGAGACTCTGGAAAGAGTGCAGAGAAGAGCAACAAAGATGATTAGGGGACTGGAAGCTAAAACATATGAAGAACGGCTGCAGGAGTTGGGTATGTCTAGTCTAATGAAAAGAAGGACCAGGGGTGACATGATAGCAGTCTTTCAATATTTGAGGGGCTGCCACAGAGAGGAGGGGGTCAAGCTATTCTCCAAAGCCCCTGAAGGCCAGACAAGGAACAATGGATGGATATTTATCAAGAAGAGATTCAACCTAGAAATAAGGAGAAATTTTCTGACAGGGAGAACAATCAACCACTGGAACAGAAGTTGCCTTCAGAAGTTGTGGGAGCTTCATCACTGGATGTTGAGAATGAGAATAAAATCTCATAGAGGCGATGTGGATCTTTTACTTGGAATTCAGACAGTTAGAAATAAAACCGAGATTAAAACTATAATAGAAAATATTTATTTCAGTACAAAAACAATAAATCCTGGATAATTACATCTTTGCTAAGAAACGCGACCGTTCAGGTCAAGAGCCAAGTCAGAAGGGATTAATGGTGGATCAGGAATGTGGACATGCGTAGAAGATCATATAACATGTTCTGCTTGTATTGGAATTTACCATAATATTAGATAGGGTGCATCACCCTGCATAAACATACAACTGACAATATTCACACTGTGACACTGGAGGCTTTCAAGAAGAGACTGGACTGCCATCTGTCTGAAATGGTGTAGGGCAGTGGTTCCCAACCTGTGGTACGTGTACCACTAGTGGTACCCGAGGGCCTTCCAGGTGGTACGCGAACATTTTCGGGGTCATAAACGATTTTTAGTTAGTTATTTTTTACTTCACATTTACACCACCCACCTGGTCCCAGCGGCCCGAGAATCCAGTTGCTGGATGCGCGGGGCCAAAAAAGGAACAGTACAATTATGGAAATAAAGTGATATCTGATCGAATTTAGTTTCTCTGGAACCAGGTGGTACGCGGCGACTGTACGGGACCTCCAAGTGGTACTCGATCATAAAAAGGTTGGGAACCACTGGTGTAGGGTCTCCTGCTTGGGCGGGCGGGTTGGACTAGATGACTTACAAGGTCCCTTCCAAATCTGTTATTCTGTATTCTAATCAAGGAGTGAAGTGAACCAACCTAGAACTAAGGAGGAATTTCCTGACAATTAAATCAGTGGAACAACTTGCTTCCAGGAGTTGTGGTTGCTCCACCACTGGAGGGTTTTTAAGAAGAGATTGGACAACCATTTGTCTGAAATAGTATAGGGTCTCCAGCTCGAGCAGGGGGTTGGACTAGATAACCTCCAAGGTCCCTTCCAACCCATGGCTACTATGTTCTATGGAAATTCAGAGACATGTTAGTTTGATAGATATCTCAGCTGCTTTCAGCAAAATCTTCACCGCCACTAGATGGATGTAAAAGCTTAAGTTTCTCTTGGCTGACCGCTAGTGAATTTGAGATATTTTCTAAGACAGATTTAATTTCCTCCTGCACAATGTGTCTTCTGCTCTAGTTACACCATGAAAAAGGAAGCATGTGCGCTAACCACATCTGGTTTAATATTAGTGGTAAAGGGCAGGTTGGTGTGTGCCTGCACACGGGTGTGCAACAACCTTCTGGTGAAAGCACCCAGCCAAAGATACAGAAGGAATTTGACAGACTTGAACATTGGGCGCTATCTAACAAAATGAAATTCAGTGGTGAAAAAAGTAAGGTTCTACACAGAGGTGGGTTCTAACTTACCTCGCTGCCGGTTCGCTTCCTCCCGCGCCTCGTGGGCGTGCCTCATGGGCGTGCGTGAGCATGCACACTGGCAAAAAATCCATTTTTTTTTTAAAGCCGAAAACAAGATGGCGACCGCATGCACAGTGCTGGAAACTCAGCTTCTGCGCATGCTCAGAAGAAAAAAAATTCATATATATATATGAATTGTAAAAACCATTTAAATATGAGCCAGCAGTTGTGCAGCAGCTGCCAAAAAAGCCAACACAGTTCTAGGCTGCATTAACAGAGGGATAGAATCAAGATCAGCGAAGTGTTAATACCACTTTATAATGCCTTGGTAAGGCCACACTTGGAATACGGCATCCAGTTTTGGTCGCCACGATGTAAAAAGAGATGTTGAGACTCTAGAAAGAGTGCAGAGAACAGCAACAAAGAGGATTAGGGGACTGGAGGCTAAAACATGGGAAGAACGGTTGCAGGAACTGGGTATGTCTAGTTTAATGAAAAGAAGGACCAGGAGTGACATGATAGCAGTGTTCCAATATCTCAGGGGTTTCTACAAAGAAGAGGGGGTCAACTTATTCTCCAAAGCACCTGAGGGCAGGACAAGAAGCAATGGGTGGAAACTAATCAAGGAGAGAAGCAACTTAGAACTAAGGAGAAATTTCCTGACAGTGAGAACAATTAATCGGTGGAACAGCTTGCCTCCAGAAGTTGTGAATTCTCCAACACTGGAATTTTTTAAGAAGATGTTGGATAACCATTTGTCTGAAGTGGTGTAGGGCTTCCTGCCTAGGCACGGGTTTGGACTAGAAGACCTCCAATGTCCCTTCCAATTCTTCTGTTCCGTTCTGTTCTTTCCGTTCCATTCCATTCCATTCCATTCCATTCTATTCCAAGCACCTGCTTGAACGTATAACTACAGCGGGACTATTTATTATGCACAATTTGTAATTCTGAGTTCTATAGGTAGTCCTCGACTTACAATCATTCATTTAATAACCGTTCAAACTTACGACAGCACTGAAAAAAGTGACTTACCATTGTACCATCCCTGGGGTCACGTGATCAAAATTTGGACGCTCGGCAACTGACACATATTTATGATGGTTGCCATATGCCGGAGTCACGTGACCCCCTTTTGCGGTCTTCTGACAAACAAAGTCCATGGGGAAGCCGGAATCACTTAACGACCTTGTGACTAACTGAACAACTGCAGGGATTCACTTAATAGGTGTGGCAAGAAAGGTCGTAAAATGGGGGGGAAACTCACTTAAGCACTGTCTCGCTTAGCAACGGAAATGTTGGGCTCAATTGTCGTCGTAAGTCAAGGGCTACCTGTATGTGTTTTTAAAAAATTGCCCATCATTTGTATCTCCCAGAGGTGCTTTTTCAAGAGGCAACTGAACTTTCTGGTTTTTCTCTGAAGACATTTCGCTTTTCATCCAAGAAGCTTCTTCAGCTCTGACTGGATGGTGGGGAATGGAAGGATTTATGCTCCTTGCAGACAGCTGGTCATTTGCATCCTTTTAGAGGGTCATTGAGGCCACTTGGAGGTTTATCTGTGCCCACAGGGTCACCTGAGTGGTGCAAATAGGTGTGGAGCCTTCTACAACACAGTCCTTTCAGCAATTCCAAGAAGGCCCCACACCCATTTTCACCACTCAGGTGGCCCTGAGGACACAGACAAACCTCCAAGTGGCCTCAACGACCCTCAAAAACGATGCAAAGGACCAGCTGTCTGCAAGGAATATAAACCCTTTCCTTCCCCTCCATCCACTCAGAGCTGAAGAAGCTTCTTGGATGAGAAGCAAAACATCTTCAAAAGAAAAAACCGGAAAGTCCAGTTGCCTCTTGAAAAAAGCACCTTTGGGACAACCATGACCTAGATGGCAGGGAATTTCCATAGACATCATTTGTATCATTCACTGTGCCTATCAAAACTTCAAGAGGACGACTACAAGCAAAGCCCCGAGTCTTTTTAATATGTGAGGTTTGAATGGCATGGTTTGGGTTGGGGTTTTGAGTTTTTCTTGACTCATGCACCATGGACACCAGGGGTGGGTTCCTACCGGTGCAGTCCAGTGCGTAGCTCCGGTAGGCACCCGCTGATGACCCAATTTGCGTGCAACTGCTCCGGTACCGTCTCCACGGGGCAGTTGTGCGCGTCGCCATCTTTTTTTTCTGAATTTTTGGGCAATTTTGCTTCTGCGCATGCGCGGAAGCAAAATCGCGCTGAAATCTCGTGAGGGGACGCGCACGCGCACGAGATTTTGGTAAGATTTTGCTTCTGCACATGCACGGAAGCAAAATCGCGCCAAAATCTTGTGAGGGGACGCGCGTGCACGTGAGATTTCGGCACGATTTTGCTTTTGCGCATGCACAAAAGCAAAATCGCACGAGGGGGCGCACGTGTGTAGCACGCATGCGCGCGCACGAAGCATGAAGAAACCTGGAGCAGCGCACCGGTCTGGGTAAGTGAGCAACTCACCCCTGATGGACACATAATGATATCAAAGGATAGAAATATAAAAAGGGTCCTTGCCCATTCAGCCCAGCATTCCCTAACACCCAACATTTAGGATCCTCATGTGCCGACTGGGGGATTCTGGAAGTGGAAGTCCACCCATTTTAAAACATGTTGGCTGGGGAATTCTGGGAGTTGAAGTCCAGTGCTGTGCTGTACAAATGCTAACCACCACCAGAGGGCGCAAAGAGATGAAATTTCCCACCCAGCACTCCAGTTTCAAGGGCAGCTGTATTGCTCACCTCTGCACACTGTGCCATCCCCCCCCCCAGACAGCTGTGGAATTCCCAGAGACAAGAGAACATCTGCAGGGCAAAGAAGGGCAAGCAGTGCGACTAGTATAATAATGCCTGGCTCCCTACACTGGCTGTAGAACTCATTGAAAGTTAAAATTATGTTTGGAGCAGCCCTTTTTCCAAATGCTGCAGTCTAACCCCAACTGAAATGCAAAGATTTTCTTTCTTTCTTTCTTTCTTTCTTTCTTTCTTTCTTTCTTTCTTTCTTTCTTTCTTTCTTTCTTTCTTTCTTTCTTTCTTTCTTTCTCTTTCTTTCTTTCTTTTTCTTCCTTCCTTCCTTCCTTCCTTTTTCTTTCTTCCTCCCTCCCTCCCTCCCTCCTCTTCCTCCTCCTCCTCCTTCTTTCTTTCACTTTCTTCTTTCTTCCAAAAGCAACACAACTTATTAAACCTAATTTTACAATTCTACTAACTCCCTTCCTTCCTTCCTTCCTTCCTTCCTTCCTTCCTTCCTTCCTTCCTTCCTCCTCTTCCTCCTCCTCCTCCTTCTTTCTTTCACTTTCTTCTTTCTTCCAAAAGCAACACAACTTATTAAACCTAATTTTACAATTCTACTAACTCCCTTCCTTCCTTCCTTCCTTCCTTCCTTCCTTCCTTCCTTCCTTCCTTCCTTCCTTCCTTCTTTCCTTCCTTCCTCCTCTTCCTCCTCCTCCTCCTTCTTTCTTTCACTTTCTTCTTTCTTCCAAAAGCAACACAACTTATTAAACCTAATTTTACAATTCTACTAACTCCCTTCCTTCCTTCCTTCCTTCCTTCCTTCCTTCCTTCCTTCCTTCCTTCCTTCCTTCCTTCCTCCTCTTCCTCCTCCTCCTCCTTCTTTCTTTCACTTTCTTCTTTCTTCCAAAAGCAACACAACTTATTAAACCTAATTTTACAATTCTACTAACTCCCTTCCTTCCTTCCTTCCTTCCTTCCTTCCTTCCTTCCTTCCTTCCTTCCTTCCTTCCTTCCTTCCTTCCTCCTCTTCCTCCTCCTCCTCCTTCTTTCTTTCACTTTCTTCTTTCTTCCAAAAGCAACACAACTTATTAAACCTAATTTTACAATTCTACTAACTCACTTCCTTCCTTCCTTCCTTCCTTCCTTCCTTCCTTCCTTCCTTCCTTCCTTCCTTCCTTCCTTCCTTCCTTCCTTCCTTCCTTCCTCCTCTTCCTCCTCCTCCTCCTTCTTTCTTTCACTTTCTTCTTTCTTCCAAAAGCAACACAACTTATTAAACCTAATTTTACAATTCTAACTCCTTCCTCCCTCCCTCCCTCCCTTCTCCTTGTCCTTTCTTCTTTCTTACAACAACAGCACCAGTGACAACAATAGCAACAACTTATTAAACCTCATTTTGCAATTCTGTTAATAACCCAAACCAAGGAACTCCTTGTGAGTGTCTCTGTCATACCGTTAAAGGCCCTAAGACAAGTGCCACATTTAGTCAACATTAATTTTGGCTAGAATAATGTTAGGCTATTTGAAAATTGCATTTTTGTAGGGATAAGTCCGTGTCCCACGTATTTTCTGGCCTCAGTAGAATTACCTGTTTAGGTCCAAAGCCGAGCGAACAATTTCCCCATCTTATAAAATTATAAAGTCCCAAAACTGTGGAATTCGAAGGAAGTGCTGTAAAGATCATCTAGTCTATCCCTTCACTAAGTGCAGGAAAACACGCTCAATTATCTTCAAAAGGCAGCTCTTGAGTTTCTTCTTTAAAAACCTCCAGAAAACTTAATATTTCATATCCCCAAGTCACACCGGCTCCCCCATATCTTTCTAACAGCTTCAAAAAATACCTGAGGGATTTGTTTCAAAATAGATTTTAAAAAGATGAGGAGGAATAGGGCCAAAAGTTTAATTTAAGAGTGTCTCTTATTGTAATCAAGCTGTATTTAAATGTTAAGGAAAAGTTTTTATGTATTTTAATTGAATTTTAATCTATACTTTATTTGGCCAACTGTGATTAGACACACAAGGAATTTCTCTTAAGAATCTGAATGATTACATTATTTCGGTTATTTGATAAATTATTAAAATTATTATGAAGTTATTACATTTATTACATTTGATTTTTTAAAAAGGTTTATTAAAATTAAAATTTTAGTAAAATGTATTTAAAAAATTTTCGAAAAAGAAAGTTCTCCACAACCTTCTTATTCAGACAGAAAATGGATTGATCCTTGTTTCTGATCAACGCAACTTGCGATCAAACAAAACATTTTTTTGAAAAAAAATTATTATTTTTTTATAAAAATTAACCTGGAATTAAGGAGAAACTTCCTAACAGCGAGAACAATTAACCAGTGGAACAGCTTGACTCCAGAAATTGTGGGCGCTTCATCACTGGAGGTTTTGAAGAAGAGACTGGACAGCCGTTTGTCTAGGCTAGGGCAGAAACCGGAAGACCAGCTGGGCAGTGCACAATGGCCAAAAAACAGGTATGTGCGCGCTGGCCAGCTGGTGTTTGGGGTTTTTGGCTGTTTTCAGGCCATTTTCCAGTGTTACGGCGCCCGCGAAAACCAGCTGGCCGGCACGCATGCGAGAAGAGCAGCTGGTGACGGTGCACGTGCCCACAGAGAGGGCTCTGCGTGCCACCTCTGGCACGCGTGCCATAGGTTCACCATCACGGGTCTAGGGTCTCCTGCTTGAGCATGGGGTTGGACTAGATGACCTCGAAGGTCCCTTCCGACTCTGTTATTCTGTTTAATTGCGGGTGCTCCATCACTGGAGGTTTTTAAGAAGCGATTGGACAACCATTTGTCTGAAATGGTTTATAGGGTTTCCTGTCTGAGTAGGGGGTTGGACTAGAAGACCTCCAAGGTCCCTTCCAACTGTTATTCTGCTATTCTTTCTTTCTTTCTTTCTTTCTTTCTTTCTTTCTTTCTTTCTTTCTTTCTTTCTTTCTTTCTTCCTTCCTTCCTTCCTTCCTTCCTTCCTTCCTTCCTTCCTTTCTCTTCCTTCCTTCCTTCCTTCCTTCCTTCCTTCCTTCCTTTCTCTTCCTTCCTTCCTTCCTTTCTCTTCCTTCCTTCCTTCCTTCTCTA
The DNA here is from genome assembly GCA_023053685.1 of Diadophis punctatus similis. Lineage (NCBI taxonomy): Eukaryota > Metazoa > Chordata > Lepidosauria > Squamata > Dipsadidae > Diadophis > Diadophis punctatus. Next base: position 3,585,240 of record JALIGW010000001.1, read on the forward strand.
TCACTGGAGGTTTTTAAGAAGCGATTGGACAACCATTTGTCTGAAATGGTTTATAGGGTTTCCTGTCTGAGTAGGGGGTTGGACTAGAAGACCTCCAAGGTCCCTTCCAACTGTTATTCTGCTATTCTTTCTTTCTTTCTTTCTTCCTTCCTTCCTTCCTTCCTTCCTTCCTTCCTTCCTTCCTTCCTTCCTCTTCCTTCCTTCCTTCCTTCCTTCCTTCCTTCCTTCCTTCCTTCCTTTCTCTTCCTTCCTTCCTTCCTTTCTCTTCCTTCCTTCCTTCCTTCTCCATCACTGGAGGTTTTTAAGAAGCGATTGGACAACCATTTGTCTGAAATGGTTTATAGGGTTTCCTGTCTGAGTAGGGGATTGGACTAGAAGACCTCCAAGGTCCCTTCCAACTGTTATTCTGCTATTCTTTCTTTCTTTCTTTCTTTCTTTCTTTCTTTCTTTCTTTCTTTCTTTCTTTCTTTCTTCCTTCCTTCCTTCCTTCCTTCCTTCCTCCCTCCCTTCCTTCCTTCCTTCTCCATCACTGGAGGTTTTCAAGAAGAGATTGGACAGCCATTTGTCTGAAATGGTTTATAGGGTTTCCTGTCTAAGCAGGGGGCTGGACTAGAAGACCTCCAAGGTCCCTTCCAACTGTTATTCTGCTATTCTTTCTTTCTTTCTTTCTTTCTTTCTTTCTTTCTTTCTTTCTTTCTTTCTTTCTTTCTTCCTTCCTTCCTTCCTTCCTTCCTTCCTTCCTTCCTTCCTTCCTTCCTTCCTTCCTTCCTTCCTTTCTCTTCCTTCCTTCCTTCTCCATCACTGGAGGTTTTCAAGAAGCGAATGGACAACCATTTGTCTGAAATGGTTTATAGTGTTTCCTGTCTGAGTAGGGGGTTGGACTAGAAGACCTCCAAGGTCCCTTCCAACTGTTATTCTGCTATTCTTTCTTTCTTTCTTTCTTTCTTTCTTTCTTTCTTTCTTTCTTTCTTTTTTCTTTCTTTCTTTCTTTCTTCCTTCCCTCCCTTCCTCCCTCCCTCCTCCCTCCCTTCCTTCCTTCCTTCTCCATCACTGGAGGTTTTCAAGAAGAGATTGGACAGCCATTTGTCTGAAATGGTTTATAGGGTTTCCTGTCTAAGCAGGGGGCTGGACTAGAAGACCTCCAAGGTCCCTTCCAACTGTTATTCTGCTATTCTTTCTTTCTTTCTTTCTTTCTTTCTTTCTTTCTTTCTTTCTTTCTTTCTTTCTTTCTTTCTTTCTTTCTTTCTTTCTTTCTTTCTTCCTTCCTTCCTTCCTTCCTTCCTTCCTTTCTCTTCCTTCCTTCCTTCCTTCTCTATCACTGGAGGTTTTCAAGAAGCGATTGGACAACCATTTGTCTGAAATGGTTTATAGGGTTTCCTGTCTGAGTAGGGGGTTGGACTAGAAGACCTCCAAGGTCCCTTCCAACTGTTATTCTGCTATTCTTTCTTTCTTTCTTTCTTTCTTTCTTTCTTTCTTTCTTTCTTTCTTTCTTTCTTTCTTTCTTTCTTTCTTTTTTCTTTCTTTCTTTCTTCCTTCCCTCCCTCCCTCCCTCCCTCCTCCCTCCCTTCCTTCCTTCCTTCTCCATCACTGGAGGTTTTCAAGAAGAGATTGGACAGCCATTTGTCTGAAATGGTATATAGGTCTCCTGCCTGAGCAGGGGGTTGGGCTAGAAGACCTCCAAGGTCCCTCCCAGCTCTATTCTGATTGAAATTGTCCTCGTCAGCCAATTAAGAAAGCCAAAAACATATCAGAAAGATGAACATTTTTTTTGCAAGCGTGCAATTCGGGGATCCCGAAGTCATAGTTCCCGTGAGTCAGCCTCATTTCCATGGCTAATTGTCAGCGGAAACATCTTCCGAGTGCCTCAGAAATTTGTGGTCCAACAAGTTTCTTTCTCCGCCTTTGTGGCTCAGGTGAAGTCAAAAGAAAGCATCGCACAGGTGTAGTTATCCAGGGAAACTGCACTCAACTCGGCCGAGGAACGCCGGATTCCCACATTTTAAGGATTATTTCGTGGGGGACGACGACCGTATCTCGACTTGGAGTGACCGGAACTTTTGATGGATTAAACAATCCAGGTTGAGCAGAGGGTGGCATTTATTCTGGAATTTTCTGCGGATTCCTTTCTCAGCTGATGGAGATACAGTAAGGAAGGTAACCATGGGCCTTCATCCTTTTGCTTTCTGGAATTTGTAATGGGTTTCTCCCCCCTTCCCTCTCTTTTTAACCTCCCCTTTTTTCTTTCCTTTTCTGGATTTTATTTTCATATTTGGGAGAGATTCAAAGCGGTTAGGGATCTGCTTACTCTTGGTTTTGTTTTTCTGTTTTTTTTAATTTTCACTTTATAGTTCTCGTGGTTGGAATATGGCTCGAATAGTTCTCAACTTGTTGTACCTGATTCAAGGCGAACAGCTCAGCACTTTGCTTTTGGTTGCCAGGCTTAGAAACAGAAATAGGAAATAGAAATATATAGAAATAATAGAAATAGAAATAAATAGATGTAATACAGAGGTGGGTTCCTCCCGGTTCGGACCGGTTCTATGGAACCGATAGTAACTTGGCGGCCTGGGCCGCCCCCGACCCGGCTCTCTTGATGCCGCCATCTTGTTTTTTTGCTTCTGCGCATGCGCAGAAACTGGTTTGTTAGCACTGCGCATGCGGATGCACACGCGGCGTGTCAAGGAGCAAACCGGCAGCGAAGAAAACCAGAACCCACCTCTGATGTAATAGAAATATATAGAAATAATAGAAGTAAAAATAAATAGAAATAATAAAAATATACAGAAATAGAACTAATAGAAATGGAAATAATAGAGGTTATAGTGACATAATAGAAAAAAATAGAAATAGAACTATATTAAAATAATAGAAATCAATAAATATAGAAACATAGAAATAATAGAAATAAATAGAAATATAGAAATAATAGAAATATAGAAATAGAAATATAGAAGTAATAGAAGTAAATAAAAATAGAAATATATAGAAATTATAGAAGTAGAAATAAATAGAAATAATGGAAATAGAAATGAAATAGAAATAATAGAAGTATCTTGAGGTAATAGAAAAAATAGAAATGGAAATACATTGAAATAATAGAAATAAATAAATATAGAAATAATAGAAATAAATAAATATAGAAATAATAGAAGTAAATAGAAATAGAAATAATAGAAGTAAATAGAAATAGAAATATATAGAAATAATAGTACAAAATATACAGAAATAATGGAAATATATAGAAATACAGGTAGTCTTCGACTTACGACCTCAATTGAGCCCCAAATTTTCATGGCTAAGCAGGACAGTTGTTAAGTGAGTTTTGCCCCATTTTACGACTTTTCTTGTCACAGTTGTTAAATGAATGACAGCAGTTGTTTGATTAGTAGCACCGTTGTAAAGTGAATCTGGCTTTCCCCGTTGATTTTGCTTCTTTAAAAAATTGCAAAAGAGGATCACGTGATCCCAGGGACACCGCAACCGTCGTAAGTACACACCAGTTGTCGAGCGTCCCAATTTTGATCGGGTGGTCTGCTGCAACGGTCATACGTCCCCTTTTCCCCATGCCATCGTCACTTTGAGCCGTCAGCAAATGAACTGTTATAAGTTGAGGACTATCTTGAATGTGCGTATGCGTGCATTTACGGGTGTTTGGAAGAAAGGAAACAGACATTTGATTTTGGAAGGATATGACTCAGTGGTGGGTTGCTGCCGGTTTGCCCGAACCAGTGGCGGAAATTTGCCCCCGCTCGCCGAACCGGCAGTGATGGCCGGCTTGCCACGCCCCCGAACTAGTCTTTCGGTTGCCGCTCCTTAAAAGCGGCTGGCAAACAACTCTCTGTGCATGCGCAAAGTCTTCTGCGCATGCGCAGAGGGTCATTTCCCCGACAAAACACGCACTTCTGACATGATGCAAACCGGGAGGGAAGGTAAGTGGAACCCCACCCCTGATATAACCTCAATTTCCTCAACCTGGAACTTTCCAGGAAGTGGGATTCCAGTTCCCATTCTCCCCACCCTCTGGTGTTCACGGTTGGGGAATCGGTGACTGGAAAGCTCAAAGGATCATTCACCATCGAAGCTGTGTCATATCCCAAAAGTGGAGGCGGCGAACAATCTCGAAATGTGTGATGAAATCTTTTGTGATCTGAGTGGGCGCCCTCGATTGTGATGTTAAACTCAACCAAGTGAATTAAAGGTTGTGTCTTTTCATTTTTAATGGCGTCCTTTCCCTGAAGAAAGTGTGTTTGTCAGCCCCAGACAGGGACAAAAGAGCTTTGTCGGTTTTATAGTGTGGCCGATGGTTTTGATACGCTTGGTTGTTGCTTATTTTTAAGCCGCCCTGCGGACGTCTTCGGGGAGATAAATCTGATTTTAAAGCTTAAATAAATAAATGCGGGCAGTCCTCGCCTTACGACCACAACTGAGCCCAAAATTTCTGTTGCTAAGCGAGACATTGGTGAGGTTTGCCTCATTTTTACCGCCTTTCCGTGCCACGGTTGTTAAACGAATCACTGAAGTTGTTAAGTGAGTAGCAAGGTTGTTAAGCGAATCCAGCTTCCTCATTGACTTTGTTTGTCAGAAGGTCACAAAAGGGGATCACATGACCCCGGGACACTGCGACCGTCATAAATATGAGCCAGTTGCCGAGCGTCCGAATTTTGACCACGTGACCCCACGGGGAGGCTGCAATGGTCGTAAGTGTGAAAAACGGTCCTAAGTCACTTTTTTTTCAGCGCCGTTGTCACTTTGAATGGTCACTAAACGAATTGTTGTAAGTGGAGGACTACCTCTATGATGCAGTTAACACCTGGTTTAACAATGGGGAGGAAGGAGAGGTGGATCTCAAAAGTCTGTTAAATCCACATTTAGCTCACCTGCAAAATAACATCATTATGGCAGAAACAACAGACAACTGAATCATTTCGCTGTGACACGAACACTACACATTAGATGCATTTCCCGTCATGTATGTGATTCGTCTGGACGTTTTGAGATACAATGGACTTTATTCTTTAGGGGGGGCTGTTCAGAAGATGGATGGTAATTTTTTCTGGGTCCTCAGGGCTCTCTGAGCTTGGTGGTTTCTTTGCAAGACGTTTTATTACCAAACTAAGTAACACCATCAATGCTACAGATGCTAGCATTGATGATGTTACCTAGTTGGGTCATGAGACGTCTGCAAGAAAACCATCAAGCTCAGAGAGCACCGAGGACTACATAGTCCTCCCCCTCCTCCCCCTCCTCCTCCCCTTCCTCCCTGTAAACCCTACTCCCTTTCTAGCACTGATGATGTTACCTAGTTGGGTCATGAAACGTCTGTAAGAAAACCACCAAGCTCAGAGAGCACCAAGGACCCCACAGTCCTCCTCCTCCTCCTCCTCCTCCTCCTCCTCCTCCTCCTCCTCCTCCTCTCCGCAAACCCCGCTTCCTTCTAGGATGGATGATGTTACTAAGTTGGGTCATGAAACGTCTACAAACAGCCAAGCTCAGAGAGCACCAAGGACTCCACAATCCTCCTCCCTCCTCACCCCCTTTTATCACTGATGATGTTACCTAGTTGGGTCATGAAACGTCTGCAAGAAAACCACCAAACTCAGAGAGCACCAATGACCCATAGTCCTCCTCCTCCTCTTCCCCCACCCCAAACCTCTCTTCCTTCTACTGCTGATGATGTCTGCAAGCCAACCACCAGAAAATCAGAAAAACACAGTTGAAAGGGACCCCGGGAGGTCTTCTAGTCCAACCCCCTGCTCAAGCATGGCCGCCCAGAGTCCCTTTGGGAGTTGGGCGGCATACAAATCTATTAAATAAATAAATAAAATAAATAAGCATGAGACCCTATCCCATTGTTATTTATTTTATTTATTTTGTTTGTTTGTCAAACATGTTCACGATAACAGGTATATGTATAAACATAAACATATACAAAGCAAGTACAGATAAATGAGGACAGTAAGATAGGGGACAGTAAGCAGGGGAAGAGGAGAAGAAGGGTGGGGAGGAAGGAGGAGGAAGAAGAGGAGGAGGAGGACTGTGGGGTCCTTGGTGCTCTCTGAGCTTGGTTGTGTTCTTGCAGACGTTTCATGACCCAACTAACTAACATCATCAGAGTTAGTAGGGAGTGGGGTTTGTGGAGTGGGGGAGGAGAAGCAGGGGAAGAGGAGAAGAAGGGTGGGGGGGAAGGAGGAGGAGGAGGAGGAGGAGGAGGAGGAGGAGGAGGAGGAGGAGGAGGAGGACTGTGGGGTCCTTGGTGCTCTCTGAGCTTGGTTGTGTTCTTGAAGACGTTTCATGACCCAACTAGGGAACATTATCAGTGCTAGAAGGGAGGAGGAGGAAGAGGAGGACGACTGTGGGATCCTTGGTGCTCTCTGAGCTTGGTGGTTTTCTTGCAGACGTCTCATGACCCAACTAGGTAACATCATCAAAATCTCCAGTGGGCATCGAAGACTCCACAGTTCAAACGTGAACTTTTTAGTTTATTTTACACCACACCACGTCTGTGTGAATTGTCGTCAGTGTTGGCTTCCAAACCCCAGTGGATGGTATAAAGGCGGGGTCCCGCCTGAAAATTTTCAGGTTTTAAAATTCCCATGATCCTTTATCATCGCTTATCCCGGATGGCGAAGATGGGGACTAAAATCCATGTGCTGGTTTAGGCAAAGCCATCCATGGTGGGTTATTAAGGAAACCATCCCGCATCAAATCGCAATGAAGCCTAACCTGGCTTGAACTTAAGTCACAGTGACGCAACTCTGGGAAATTTTGCTACCGAGAGTGAGCGAGCTAGGAAGAGTATTAAGGAAAGCTACGCAAGTGATCTCGGGATCAAGCCATGTATGTGGGAGGTAGGAGTCATGTTGGCAGCCATGTCCTTCTGGGAGGTGATCTGGTGAAGGTGTGGAAACAGAACAGAACAAAAAAAAACAGAGTTGGAAGGGACCTTGGAGGTCATCTAGCCCAACCCCCCGCTCAAGCAGGAGACTCTATACCGTTTTCAGGCAAGTGACTGTCCAGCCTCTTCTTAAAAACCTCCAGGGATGAAGTGCCCACAACTTCTGGTGGCAAGCAGTTCCACTGGTTACTTGTCCTCATTGTTGGGAAATTTTTCCTTAATTCCAGGTTGCTTCTCTCCTTGATTAGTTTCCATCCGTTGCTTCATAATCTGCCTTCAGGGGCTTTGGAGAATAACTTGACCCCCTCTTCTTTGGGGCAGCCCCTCAAATATTGGAAGACTGCTATCATGTCCCCCCTGGTCCTTCTTTTCATTAAATTAGACATACCCAGTTCCTGCAACCGTTCTTCGTACGTTTTAGCCTTCGATCCCTTAACTAGTAACATCGTCAGTGCTAATCCGGTTGCTTTCTTGCAGACGTTTCGTGACCCAACTAGGTAACATCATCAGTGCTAGTAGTAGCACTGATGATGTTACCTAGCTAGTTTGGGTCACGAAAGGTCTGCAAGAAAACCACCAAGCTCAGAGGGCAGCAAGGAGCCCCTCAGATATCCAGATGCTGGGATGTCTCTCCACCTGCAAAGATCCTGTTTCCCTCTAGGTAGGGAAAGTTGGGCTCAGAAGAAGAATAAATCCGCACCTACTTATGTGCATTGGTAGTCCTTGATTTCCGACCACAGTTGGGGGGCAGGATTTTCATTGCTAAGCAAAACGGTTATTAAGTGGAGAGAAAGATCATTGGTGCTTTTGAGCTTTGGTGTTGGAGAAGATTTCTGGGAAGACGGTGGGCAACCAAGAAAAGAAACCGATGGGTCATGAAATAAATCAACCCCCTTTCCCCTTTCCCTCCTTTCCCCTCCTCTCCCTTCCCCTCCCTTCCCTGTCCTTTCCCCCCTCCTATCCTTTCCTTCCTTTCCTTCTTTCCTTCCTTCCCCTCCCTCTTTTCTTTTCTTTTCTTTCCTCCCTCCCTCCCTCTCTCCCCTTTCCTTCCTTTCCTTCTTTCCTTCTTTCCTTCCCTCCCTCTTTTATTTTCTTTCCTCCCTTCCCTTTCCTTCCCTTCCCTTCCCTCTTCCTTCCCTTCCCTTCTCTTCCTCCCTCTTTTCTTTTCTTTTTTCTTTCCTCCCTCCCTTTCCTTCCCTTTCCTTCCCTTCCCTCCCTCCCTCTTTTCTTTTCTTTCCTCCCTCCCCCTTTCCTTTCCTCTTTCCTTCCCTTTCCTTCCCTTTCCTTCTTTCCTTTCCTTTCCTTTCCTTTTTTCCTTCCCTTTCCCTCCCTCTTTTCTTTTCTTTCCTCCCTTCCCCTTCCTTCCCTTCCCTCTTTCCTCCTTCCCCTTCCCTTCCCTTCCCCTCCTCCCTCTTTTCTTTTTTATTTCCTCCCTCCCCCTTCCCTTCCCTTTCCTTTCCTTTCCTTTCCTTCCCTCTTCCTTCCCTTCCCTTCTCTCCCTCCCTCTTTTCTTTTCTTTTCTTTCCTCCCTCCCTCCCCCTTTCCTTTCCTTTCCTTTCCTTTCCTCTTTCTTTCCTTCCTCTTTTTTTCCTCTTCCTTCCCTTCCCTTCCCTCGTCCTTCCCTCTCCCTTCCCCTCCCCTCCCCTCTTTCCCCTTTCCCCTTTCCTTCCACCCATCTGAAAACCTGCTGGCTGGGGAATTCTGGGAGTCGAAGTCCACCCAACAAAGCAGTTGGATTCAGAAACACCGTCTTATTTCATTTGGCCTCCCTACCCGTTCTTATTAAACAGTCTTGTTTATTTGAGATAATCTTCTTAATTTGTTTTTAAACAGGATTGTGTTCTTAGGCATAAATGGTTGCCAGCCTGGGTGGTACGTATACATTAGACAGGGTGAGATATAAATGTTTCTAAAGTAAAGTTTAAACTATCCAGTCATGGCTTCGCTTTTATTAACCACACATTCTTTCTGCTTTGTTGGTGAGCTTGTGCGAATTGAGGTCAGGTTGCTGTAAAAATACACAAATGGCATGAATTTAATTTCGTTTCTCTGGATCAGCCAAATAGCTGTTTTTCCCGCTGGGGATGCAATTTGTGTTAAATGAGTAATTTTCTTTGTGGCTCTATATTCACCCACCCCTAAGATCCCTGGGGGGGGGGGGGACTGAGGATAATTTTTGGAAAAAATGAGGTGATTGAAATGGCTTGGGAGGTAATTGAATTTTTATAGGAAGTACAACCTGAAATTTGCGAATTTTAATTCACCCATAAAGGAGAATATTTGTAGCTCAAAGATTGAAATGAGGGGCCCTAGATGCCCCTCTGAGCTTGGTGGTTTTCTTGCAGACGTTTCATTACCCAACTAGGTAACATCTTCAGTGCTAGAAGGGAAAGGGGTTTGTGGAGGAGGAGGAGGAGGAGGAGGAGGAGGAGGAGGAGGAGGAGGAGGAGGAGGAGGAGGAGGAGGAGGAGGAGGACTGTGAGGTGTTTGGTGCTCTCTGAGCTGAGTTGAGTTCTTCCAGACATTTCATAACCAAACTAGATAACATCATCAGTGCTAGAAGGAGTTTGTAGCACTGTTTGTAAAGAAGGCGAGGAGGAGGAGGAGGAGGAGGAGGAGGAGGAGGAGGAGGAGGAGGAGGAGGAGGAGGAGGAGAAGGAGAAGGAGGAGGAGGAGGAGGAGGAGGAGGAGAATGGTGGGATCCTTGGTGCTCTTTCAGCTTGGTGATTTTCTTGGAGATGTTTCATGACCCAACTAGTTGACATCATCAATGGTAGCAGGAGGAGGAGGAGGAGGAGGAGGAGGAGGAGGAGGAGGAGGAGGAGGAGGAGGAGGAGGAGGAGGAGGAGGAGGAGGAGGAGGAGGGAGGAGGAGGAGAATGGTGGGATCCTTGGTGCTCTTTCAGCTTGGTGATTTTCTTGGAGATGTTTCATGACCCAACTAGTTAACATCATCAATGGTAGCAGGAGGAGGAGGAGGAGGAGGAGGAGGAGGAGGAGGAGGAGGAGGAGGAGGAGGAGGAGGAGGAGGAGGAGGAGGAGGAGGAGGAGGAGGAGGAGGAGGGAGATGATTCTGGTGTCCTTGCTGCTCTCTGAGCTCAATTGTTTTCTTGTAGACATTTCGTGACCCAACTAGGTAACGTCATCAGTGCATTATGTTTAATTCATTTTTAAAAATAATATCTTTATTAAGTTTTGACATTAAAATGAAAACTAACATAAAGGAAAATGGGAATGTACAAAACAAAATAAAATGGCAAAAATACATTAAAACATATAATAAAAGTGACTTCTGACTTTCCTTTTGTACAGAAATATTAGCAGTATAAGTTTAAAGAAATAAGACTGGTCTATAGAATGCCTTAAAAATTCTCATGATCTATATACTAAAAAACCAGTACAGGTTATCCTCAACTTGCAACCATTCGTTTAGTGACCATTGGCAGTTATAACCGCACTTAAAAAAGGGATTTATGACCATTTTTCACACTTATGACCTTTGCAGCACCCCCATGGTCACGTGATCAAAATTCAGACACTTGGCAACTGACTCATATTTATGACGGTTGCAGTGTCCCTGGGTCGTGTGATCCCCTTTTGCGACCTGCTGACAAGCAAAGTCAATGGGGAAGCCCGATTCACTTAACAACCTTGTTGCTAGTTTAAAAAACTGCAGTGATTCGCTTAACAACTGTGGCAAGAAGGTTCGTAAAATGGGAGAAAACTCACTTAACAAATGTCTCACTTAGCAACAGAAATTTTGGGCTCCGTTGTGGTCGTAAGTCGGGGATTACCTGTATAGAATTTTGTTTTGACTTTTTTTTGGGTTTCATAGTGAATAAAATAAATAAGTAAATAAATAAAGGTTATTCTTGTCCCTTTGAATTGTATGCTGGCTTTTATTCCTTCCTCTGCTTCAATGCTCTGAAAAGGTATTTATTTCAATGCAATTAAATTAATTCAATTTTAATATAAAGTGCCCCGAGCCATTTAAGGAAGGGCAGAGGATGGACATGAAACGAAATAAGCGATGACGGGCATAATAAATCACCAGCATTTCCATAACCTGTTGAGTTTTATTTATTTTGATTTAATCACATTATGGGGCTGTCTGTCCACAGAGAATGATCAAGATGGCGTCTGTGTTGGTGCGACCAAAGCTTTGATGACATCACTGTGGAGGCCATCTTGATCTTTTCGACTATGCCCGGGAGGAGACACCTCTGCCATTATGTGAGTGAATTTGAGCATGATGTTAAGAATAGAGCCAATTTGGTGCAATGGTTAAGGTGTTGGCCTAACAACCCGGAGAGATTGAGTTCTAGTCCCGCCTTGGGCATGAAAGCCGGCTGGGTGGCTTTGAGCCAATCACCAGGAGATGGTGAGTTCTAGTCCTGCTTTAGGCAGGGAAGCCGGCTGGTTGACTTTGGGCCGATCACCAGGAGACTGGGAGTTCTAGTCCCAGCTGGGAGCCAGTCAGCAGGAGACCGTGAGTTCTAGTCCCGCCTTAGGCAGGAAAGCCAGCTGGGTGACTTTGGGCCGATCACCAGAGACTGGGAGTTCTAGTCCAGCTGGGTGACTTTGGGCCAATCAGCAGGAGACTGGGAGTTCTAGTCCAGTTGGGTGACTTTGGGCTAATCAGCAGAAGGTGAGTTCTAGTCCCGCCTTAGGCAGGAAAGCCAGCTGGGTGACTTTGGGTCAATCACCAGGAGACTGGGAGTTCTAGTCCAGCTGGGTGATTCAGAGCTAATCAGCAGGAACCAGTGAGTTCTAGTCCCACCTTAGGCAGGAAAAGCCGGCTGGATGACTTTGGGCCCATCACCAGGAGACTGGGAGTTCTAGTCCCGCCTTAGGCATGAAAGCTAGCTGGGTGATTTTGGGCCAATCATTAGGAAATGGTGAATTCTAGTCCCACCTTAGGCAGGAAAGCTGACTGGGTGACTTTGGGCCAATCACCAGGAGACTTGGAGTTCTAGTCCAGCTGGGTGATTTTGAACCAATCAGCAGGAGACTGTGAGTTCTAGTCCCACCTTAGGCACAAAAGCCAGCTGGGTGACTTTGGGCCCATCACCAGGAGACTGGGAGTTCTAGTCCTGCCTTAGGCATGAAAACCAGGTGAGTGATTTTGGACCAGTCAATCTCTCTTAGCCCAGCCCACCTCAGAGGGTTGTTTTTGTGGGGAAAATAGACGGACGTAGAAGCATTAGGTACGTTCGCCCCCTTGGGGGACCTATAAAGGAATAAAGGTAGATTAAAAAAAGAAGCTCTAATCAATTCAATGTGATGCGATCCGATTCCATTGAATTCACGAGCAGAAGACCTGCAGACAACAGTCACTAAGCGAGTTTGTTTTCACCTAGAACCATGATCAAAGACATCAAGGAGATGGTTCCTCTTATGGGGACCAAGAAGCCGAGTCCTCGGGAAACTCCACCGGCAGCCGCCAGGACAAGAGGGCAGCCGAAGGTACCCCCAGCAAGAAGAGGTAAGTCACCCGTTTCTTGGCACAGGTTGGCAGATGTCAAAACCTCAGAGGGAGCCTGGGGACTCCGCAACCCATCTTGATGAGAGGATACGGCTGGATTATCACCGCTGACCCATTTCTATAACTTGCATAATGGCCTGAGTTTCGGATCATGGGAACATCAAACCTATTTAATTGGATCAGTTAGCGTAGGCAGAGAGCCACGTTAATTTAGGGCAGGGGTGGGCAAACTATGGCTCTTTGAGGACCTGTGGACTTCAACTCCCAGAATTCCTGAGCCAGCCGTGCATGTATGTTTGCCTCAGGAATTCTGGGAGTTGAAGTCCACAGGTCCTCAAAGAGCCATAGTTATGTCTAGCTCAGGAATTCTGAGAGTTATGTCTAGCTCAGGGAATTCTGAGAGTTGAAGTCCACAGGTCCTCAAAGAGCCATAGTTATGTCTAGCTCAGGAATTCTGAGAGTTATGTCTAGCTCAGGAATTCTGGGAGTTGAAGTCCACAGGTCCTCAAAGAGCCATAGTTATGTCTAGCTCAGGAATTCTGGGAGTTATGTCTAGCTCAGGAATTCTGGGAGTTGAAGTCCACAGGTCCTCAAAGAGCCATAGTTATGTCTAGCTCAGGAATTCTGGGAGTTGAAAGTCCACAGGTCCTCAAAGAGCCATAGTTATGTCTAGCTCAGGAATTCTGGGAGTTGAAGTCCACAGGTCCTCAAAGAGCCATAGTTATGTCTAGCTCAGGAATTCTGGGAGTTATGTCTAGCTCAGGAAATTCTGGGAGTTGAAGTCCACAGGTCCTCAAAGAGCCATAGTTATGTCTAGCTCAGGAATTCTGGGAGTTATGTCTAGCTCAGGAATTCTGAGAGTTGAAGTCCACAGGTCCTCAAAGAGCCATAGTTATGTCTAGCTCAGGAATTCTGGGAGTTATGTCTAGCTCAGGAATTCTGGGAGTTGAAGTCCACAGGTCCTCAAAGAGCCATAGTTATGTCTAGCTCAGGAATTCTGGGAGTTATGTCTAGCTCAGGAATTCTGAGAGTTGAAGTCCACAGGTCCTCAAAGAGCCATAGTTATGTCTAGCTCAGGAATTCTGGGAGTTATGTCTAGCTCAGGAATTCTGGGAGTTGAAGTCCACAGGTCCTCAAAGAGCCATAGTTTGCCCACCCCTGATTTAGGGTATCAAGAAAAAAAAATTCAGGACTCTGCTAGTCCCCTTTTTAATAAATCAGTTTTATTCCATCTCCCAGAATCCTGAATTTTCAAACTGTTCAATTCCGTATATCAGTGTTTCTCAACCTCTGCAACTTTAAGATGCAGAGGGGGGACTTCAACTCCCAGAATTCCCCAGCCAGCAGGGGAATTCCCCAGCAGGGCTGACTGGGGAATTCTGGGAGTTGAAGTCTCCCCATCTTAAAGTTGCAGAGGTTCAGAAATACTGAGCTATAGAAATTAGATTTCTCCAGAATGGTTTTGTATCGAATTCAATCAGTCTTATCAGACTGCAAGGAATTTATATATTAACTAGTTTTGTCACTCTGGACCTCCAAGAAAAAGAGATGGAGAGAAGGAGAGGCTTAAAAAAAAAGCTGCTTCATTATAGAATTGCCAAGGTTTAGCAATTCATCAATATTGCCCAATTATTGATTTCAGGATAGGATGCAATAATCAACCTGAGTTTTGCTTTCATTGTTTTGGATTCAGGAGTCCAGAATAAAAGTAATTGTGGGCAGAGAGGAGGGGTAGCAGCAGTAGAAGAAATATTAAAGAAGTAACAACAGCAGCAACAACAACAACAATAAATGCAGGAAAGTTACGGTAGTATGCCAGGAAGATATACAGGTAGTCCTTGACATACGACCACAATTGAGGCCAGAATTTATGTTACTAAGTGAAACATTTGTTACAGTGTTTCCCAACCTTGGTAACTTGAAGATGTCTGGACTTCAACTCCCAGAATTCCCCAGCCAGCGAATGCTGGCTGGGGAATTCTGGGAGTTGAAGTCCAGACATCTTCAAGTTGCCAAGGTTGGGAAACACTGATTTGTTAGGCACGTTTTGCCCCATTTTACGACCTTTCTTGCCACAGTTGTTGAGTGAATCATTGCAGTTGTGAAGTTAGGAATACGGCCATTAAGTGAATCCGGCTTCCCCATGGGCTTGGCTTGTCAGAAGGTCGCAAAAGGGAATCACATAACCCGAGGACAAGGTGACCGTCATAAATATGAACCAGTTGCCAAAATGGGCTGAATTTTGATCATGTGACCCAACGGGGATGCCGCTATGGTCGGTAAGTGTGAAAAATGGTTATAAGTCACTTTTTTTCAGGGCTGTTGTAACTTCAAATGGTCACGAAGCGAACTGTTGTAAGTCGAGGACTACCTGTGCTACTGGAGAGACGAAACTGGCCTACAAGAAAGATCAAAGGAAGAAGAGAAAGATATGGGAAGACAAAGTACTACATGGGCAATACATTAAAAAAAATAGCAGGAAAAACAGATAACAACAAGGCGCAGGGGTGAAATGCTACCGGTTTGGCCTGGTATGGGCGTACCGGTAGTGGCGGCCACCCGTGGTTCGGAGAACCGGTAGTGGCCGCACCGTGAGGCTCCGCCCACCCGCCCAGAGGTCGCCATTTTCTTTTTTTAACCCTCTGCGCATGAGCAAAGCCTTCTGCGCATGCACAGAGGGTAAACAAGAGTATGTGACGGTGGCGCGCACAACGGTGGCTGCTCGCGCGCGCAAAGCACGCTCTTCCAAATTGGTAGGGAAGGTAAGTTGATTTCACCGCTGCCGAGGGGGCTAATACTGGCTGCACAGAAAACCAAAAATGGGAAGACAGCAACACACAACAAGTGTGGCCCCTGCAAAGAAGCTGAAGAAACAGTGGATCACCTCCTTAGCGGCCGCAAGATCGCCCAGACTGACTGCAAGCAACGGCATGACCAAGTAGCAACAAAGGGTGCATTGGTCCCCAGGGAGTAGGGCGGCATATAAGAACACTAAAATAAATAAATAAGTAAATAAGTAAGTAAGTAAGTAAGTAAGTAAGTAAGTAAGTAAGTAAGTAAGTAAGTAAGTAAGTAAGTAAGTAAATAAATAAGTAAATAAGTAAATAAGTAAATAAGTAAATAAGTAAATAAGTAAATAAATAAATAAACAAACAAACAAACAAACAAATAAATAAATAAATAAATAAATAAATAAATAAATAAATAAATAAATAAATAAATTGGAAGGTCTCCAAGAAATACCCCTTGCCTGCAAACAAGAATTGGTGGGACCATGAAATTGAGAAAGTGATAGAAAGAAGAAGCTAAATTGCATTAACAGAGGGATACAATCATGATCAAGGGAGATACTAATATTATTCTATAAAGCCTTAGTAAGACCACCCCTAGAGTACTGCATCTAGTTTTGGTCACCACACTATAAAAAGATGTTGAGACTCTAGAAAGAGTGCAGAGAAGAGCAACCAGGATGATGAGAGGACTGGAGGCTAAAACCTACGATGAACGGTTGCTGGGGGCTTGGCTAGTCTAGTGAAGAGAAGGACCAGGGGAGACATGATAGCAGTCTTCCAATACTTGAGGGGCTGCCCCAGAGAGGAGGGGCTCAAGCTATTCTCCAAAGCACCTGAAGGCCAGACAAGGAATAATGGATGGAAACTGATCGAGGAGAGATTCAACCTGGAAATAAGGAGAAACTTTCTGACGGTGAGAACAATCAACCAATGGAACAGCTTGCCACCAGAAGTTGTGGGAGCTTCACCACTGGAAGCTTTCAAGAAGAGACTGGACTGCCATCTGTCAGAAATGGTGTAGGGTCTCCTGCTTGGGCAGGGGGGAGTTGGACTAGATGACCTACAAGGCCCCTTCCAACGCTGTTATTCTGTTATTCATGAGCTGCTCTGGGATTTTGGAATTCAGACAGACAGGCACCTGCCACACAACACGCCAGACTTAACAATTGTTGATAACAAAGACAAAAAAGTCTAGACAGGAGGATAGAAAGAACTGGAGAAGTTAAAAAAACTGCAAAGAGCTGCAAATAGATATAGAATGACTGTGGCAAAAGAAAGCAAAGGTAAATCCCTATAGGCATAGGTGGCTTGGGTGCAAACCCAAAACATCTGGAGCTGCCTTTGAACACCATCGGCCTTGATAAAATCTCTGTCGGTCAATTGCAGAAGGCAGCTTTTACTTGGAACTTGTGAGTCATGGGAACACAAAGTGGAAAAAATTACCGAAAATGAGACGGTGAAGATCTTGTGGGACTTTCGAATACAGACGGATCGTCATTTGGAACACAACACGCCAGATATCACGGTTGTCGAGGGCCGAAGAGTACCGTTTATTGATATCGCTGTACCAGGAGACGCCAGAGTCGAAGAAAAAGAACGCCAGAGTCGAAGAAAAATTACAAAATATTGCGACCTGGCCATCGAAACTACACGGCTATGGATGAAACATGTAACAGTGACACCCATTGTCATCGGGGCACTTGGTACCATGTCCAAGAATTTCACAAAACACATCAAGAAATTGCAGCTTCCTGCAATAACACCAGCGGAAAACTGCAAAAAACTGCGCTACTCGGAACATCATATATTTTAAGAAAATACTTGGGTTGATACCTAGGACGCTGGCAGCAACCCGTATCAACCATTAGCACCAGTCAGTGGTATTTGTGACATTTTTTAAAATGTTCAGTTGAGTGAGTTTCATGTTTAATGAATAAAATATTATTATTATTATTATTATTATTATTATTATTATTATTATTATTATTATTATTATTATTATTATTATTATTATTATTATTATTATTATTATTATTATTATTATTATTATTATTATTATTATCTGCCGCATACTTCCCTCCGACCGGTTAGGGCCCACAGAGTTGGCCTCCTCCGGGTCCCGTCGGCCAAGCAATGCCGGCTGGCGGGCCCTAGGGGGAGGGCCTTCTCTGTGGCTGGCCCCGCGCTCTGGAACCAACTCCCCCCAGAGACCCGAACCATCCCCACTCTGCTGGCCTTCCGAAAGGCCGTTAAGACATGGCTCTTCCTGCAGGTGGGGGGGACAGCTTAACCATTTGAGCTTACCCCCCAAGTATGTATGTGGTTGAATGGATGGATGTTGTTGTTGCTTTTTATACTGTTTTTTTTAAATTTTGTATTGTTTTTAAATTGCTGAAATTTTGTCTATTCTTGTATCTCTTATGTTGTACGCCGCCCTGAGTCCTTCGGGAGTTGGGCGGCATATAAGAATAACAAAATAAATAAATAAATAAATAAATAAATAAATAAATAAATAAATAAATAAATAAATAAATAAATAAATAAATAATAATAATAATAATAATAATAATAATAATAATAATAATAATAATAATAATAATAATAATAATAATAATAATAATAATAATAGTACATTACGACGTCCTAGGCCCCTGGGTGGGGCTCGACTAATAATCAATGTCAAATCCGGCGAAACAACTGGCCGCTGTGATACAATTGTATAATAATAATAATAATAATAATAATAATAATAATAATAATAATAATAATAATAATAATAATAATAATAATAATAATAATAATAATAATAATAATAATAATACCCATAACAACCAGAAAAACCATAACAACAACAATAATAACAATAACAACAATAACAATAATAATAATTACAATAATAACAATAACCTAGGACGCTGGCAGCAACCTGTATCAACCATTAGCACCAGTCAGTGGTATTTGTGACACTTTTTAAAATGTTCAGTTGACTGAGTTTCATGTTTAATGAATAAAAGAAACAACAACAACAACAACAACAACAACAATCATCACCATCATCATCATCATCATCATCATCATCAAACATCTGGAGTTCCTCTTGAACACCATCGGCATTGACACAATCTGTTGGTCAATTGCAGAAGGCAGCTTTTACCTTGAACAGCTTAAATCCTGCGATGAAACCTTTTAAACCTAAAAGTCAACATCTGGCTACCCCACATCCTTGGTATAGGTGGATAAAAATGCCAAATCCAGTTTAAACATCTGGCTGACCGGGCGACCAAGCAATCATCATAATAATAGAGCTAAGCTGTTTGACAACAATGTGGTTAGATTTTTCTGCAGCCGTTAACGAGGAGGATTTTCCTGGAGAAAATTAATCTTTGTGGTTGCTAAGATTCAACACCAGCTTAAAAACACACACAGGTAGTCCTCGACTTAAGGCCAAAATGGCGCTTGGAATTTGGGTTGCAGGTCCTGAGGGTTGTAAATTGAATCACCCACAGGACTGATCTAATTTTACAACATTTTCGGGGCATTAAGCAGACACAAATGGCCATAAAGCAATTACAGCAGTGAGATGGCAAAGTGCACTTTCAAGGACTTTAAACAACAGGCTGTTATCAGTCGCTAAAAGAACGGTCATAAGTTGAGGACTACCGTGTAACCTTTATTTCCAAAACGTGCATCTGGAAAACTTATTTCTAAGTAAGTCTTGCGGCATACGAAGTAAACGGCAAAAGGAAAACTCACTACACTCAACTTACAATTTAGTGACCATTCAAAATTACAATGGGCACTGAAAATAGTGACTTATGACCGTTTTTCACATTTATGACCGTAGGGTCATGTGATTTAAATTCAGCCACTTGGCAACTGATTCATATTTATGACGGTTGCAGCGTCCCGGGGCCACGTGATCCTCTTTTGCGACCTTCCGACAAGCGAAGTCAATGGTGGAGCCAGATTCACTTAACAACGGTGTGACAAACTTAACAATGGCAGTGATTCACTTAACAACGGTGGCCAGAAAGGTCGTAAAGTGGGGCAAAACTCATTTAGCAAACGTCTCTCTTACCAACAGAGATTTTGGGCTCAATTGTGGTCATAAGTCGAGCACTTTCTTCCCAAAACCCTTATTTCACTCTGTGATTTTTTTTTTTTAAATCATTTTTAATGTCTTTTGATTAACCTTCCACCCGATCCAGCCAGATTTATTTGCCAGGCAGATTCCAGCGTTGGCACAAGATCCGAGTTGCCACGGGCAGCTTCCCAACCTGGGTGTGTCCTCCAACATTCCTTCAGTAATCAGCACCAATTTGCTTACCGGTAAATTGCAAAAATGCTGCAAAGGTTTAATTGCTGCAGGCACTTCAAGGTCCCTTCTGGAATTCCGAGATGGGATGTAGCTTTAGTTTTATTTTTTTAGAGCAGGGATCTCCAACCTTCGCTACTGTAAGGCTTGTGGACTTCAGCTCCCAGAATTCCCCGGCCAGCACGCTTTAAAATGAGTGGACTTCAGCTCCCAGAATTCCCCAGCTAGCATGCTTTAAGGGGTGGACTTCAATTCCCAGAATTCCCCAGCCAGCATGTTTTAAGAGGCATGGATTTCAATTCCCAGAATTCCCCAGCCAGCATGCTTTAAGATGGATGGACTTCCACTGCCAGAATTCCCCAGCCAGCATGCTTTAAGATGGGTGGACTTCAGCTCCCATAATTCCCCAGCCAGCACGCTTTAAAATGAGTGGACTTCAGCTCCCAGAATTCCCCAGCTAGCATGCTTTAAGGGGTGGACTTCAATTCCCAGAATTCCCCAGCCAGCATGTTTTAAGAGGCATGGATTTCAATTCCCAGAATTCCCCAGCCAGCATGCTTTAAGATGGATGGACTTCCACTCCCAGAATTCCCCAGCCAGCATGCTTTAAGATGGGTGGACTTCAGCTCCCATAATTCCCCAGCCAGCACGCTTTAAAATGAGTGGACTTCAGCTCCCAGAATTCCCCAGCTAGCATGCTTTAAGGGGTGGACTTCAATTCCCAGAATTCCCCAGCCAGCATGTTTTAAGAGGCATGGATTTCAATTCCCAGAATTCCCCAGCCAGCATGCTTTAAGATGGATGGACTTCCACTCCCAGAATTCCCCAGCCAGCATGCTTTATGATGGGTGGACTTCAGCTCCCATAATTCCCCAGCCAGCACGCTTTAAAATGAGTGGACTTCAGCTCCCAGAATTCCCCAGCTAGCATGCTTTAAGGGGTGGACTTCAATTCCCAGAATTCCCCAGCCAGCATGTTTTAAGAGGCATGGATTTCAATTCCCAGAATTCCCCAGCCAGCCTGCTTTAAGATGGGTGGACTTCAGCTCCCATAATTCCCTAGCTAGCATGCTTTAAGGGGTGGACTTCAATTCCCAGAATTCCCCAGCCAGCACGCTTTAAAATGAGTGGACTTCAGCTCCCATAATTCCCCAGCTAGCATGCTTTAAGGGGTGGACTTCAATTCCCAGAATTCCCCAGCCAGCACGCTTTAAAATGAGTGGACTTCAGCTCCCAGAATTCCCCAGCTAGCATGCTTTAAGGGGTGGACTTCAATTCCCAGAATTCCCCAGCCAGCACGCTTTAAAATGAGTGGACTTCAGCTCCCAGAATTCCCCAGCTAGCATGCTTTAAGGGGTGGACTTCAATTCCCAGAATTCCCCAGCCAGCATGTTTTAAGAGGCATGGATTTCAATTCCCAGAATTCCCCAGCCAGCATGCTTTAAGAGGCATGGATTTCAAATCCCAGAATTCCCCAGCCAGCCTGCTTTAAAATGGGTGGACTTCAGCTCCCAGAATTCCCCAGCCAGCACGCTTCAAAATGAGTGGACTTCAATTCCCAGAATTCCCCAGCCAGCACGCTTTAAGACTGGTGGGTTTCAACTCTTAGAATTCACAGCACTTGTGGACTTCGACATGGCTGTCTGGGGAATTCTGGGAGTCGAAGTCCACAAGTCTTAAAGTGGCTAAGACGGCTTTAGAGAAACATCTATCCTAGCTCACTCACCTTAACTGTCACATTTATATATGCAAGCAGGCAAAGCAAGCCTATTTTTCATCAGTGGGAGGAACCTGGGTGTGTTGTCAGAAGGTGACGAGGCAGTGAATCGTCATGCCGGAGAGTGTCCGCCTGTCATTCCTCACGTGCCTAGTCCACATTGAGTCAATTCAGAAGCCAGTCTGAGTCAACAGTGCTGAATGTTGCTTTCTCTGGCCATAGAGAAACGGAATGTATTTCTAGCAAGACAAGAATTCTCGGAGTTGAAGTTGACATGTCTTAAAGTTTGTTGGCTGAGGAATTCTGGGAGTGGAAGTCCTCCCCTCTTAAAATTCCTGACCTATGAAGGAGAGAGATTCATATCCTCTCAAGGTGATTGAAAAATTCTGGGATTTGATATCCACCCATCTTAATTCAGGCTGGCTGGGGAATTCTGGGACTGGAAGTCCACCCATCTTAAAGCATGCTGGCTGGGGAATTCTGGGAGTGGAAGTCCACCCATCTTAAAGCATGCTGGCTGGGGAATTCTGGGAGTTGAAGTCCACCCCACTTAAAGCATGCTGGCTGGGGGATTCTGGGAGTGGAAGTCCACCCCTCTTAAAGCATGCTGGCTGGGGAATTCTGGGAGTGGAAATCCACCCCTCTTAAAGCATGCTGGCTGGGGAATTCTGAGAGTGGAAATCCACCCCTCTTAAAGCATGCTGGCTGGGGAATTCTGGGAGTGGAAATCCACCCCTCTTAAAGCATGCTGGCTGGGGAATTCTGGGAGTGGAAATCCACCCCTCTTAAAGCATGCTGACTGGGGAATTCTGGGAGTGGAAGTCCATTCCTCTTAAAGCATGCCAGCTGGGGAATTCTGGGAGTGGAAGTCCACCCATCTTAAAGCATGCTGGCTGGGGAATTCTGGGAGTGGAAGTCCACCCCTCTTAAAGCATGCTGACTGGGGAATTCTGGGAGTGGAAGTCCATTCCTCTAAAAGCATGCTGGCTGGGGAATTCTGGGAGTGGAAGTCTCCCCCATCTTAAAGCATGCTGGCTGGGGAATTCTGGGAGTGGAAGTCCCCCCCATCTTAAAGCATGCTGGCTGGGGAATTCTGGGAGTGGAAGTCCACCCATCTAAAAGCGTTCTGGCTGGGGAATTATGGGAGTGGAAGCCCACCCATCTTAAAATTCCCAAGACCCCGAAAATACTTGAGTAGAAATTTAAAGAGATGATGTTGCATAAGCAATGCGATAGTCAGCAAAACATGATTTAAGTTCAGGAAAGGAAGAACGCATTAGCAAGAAACTTTTTTTTTTCATCTACCTTCCTGGATTTCCTGGTGGTGCTCTATCCATCAAGCACTAAGTAGCCCAACCCTGATGAGCTTTTCAAGGTCAACTGAGGTCAAATAGCTGCTGCCAGGTAACACAACAATTTGGATGGCAACCTCTAATTTACTGTTCTTCCTACTAGACTCCACCCCCTTCGGTTTCTCAAATTCTCCTATGCCGAGAACTGGACATACATGAATATTACTAGCTAGTTACTCATTACACTGCTTGAGCGTGTCTGGTCAAACTGAGACATTTTGCAGCAATAGTGCATACAACAATTAAACATCCCTCCTGGAGATACAGGTAGTCCTCGACTTATGATCACAATTACGACCTGTCGCTAAGCGATGCGGTCATTAAGTGAGTCACATGCAATTTTAAGGTCTTTTTTTTTGCATTAAGCAAATCACAGTCATTAAGGGAATCTGGCTTACTCCATGGATTTTGCTTGTGAGGAGCCGGCTGGGAAGGTTGCAAGCTGTGTTCACATGACCCCAGAACAGTGCAACTGTTAAAAATACAGGTAGTCCTCAACTTACGACTACAATTGAGCCCGAAATTTATGTCGTTAAGTGAGAAATTCGTTAGGTGAGTTTTGCCCCATTTTACGATTTTTCTTGTCGCATTTGTTAAGTGAATCAATGCAGTTCTTAAATTAGTAATTCGGTTGTTAAGTGAATCTGGCTTCCCCGTTGGCTTTACTTGTCAGAAGGTCGCAAAAGGGGATCACGTGACCCCGGACACCGCAACCGTCATAAGTACATGCCAGTTGCCAAGCCTCGGAATTTTGATCACCTGACCCTGGGTACACCGGAACCATCCTAAGTGTGAAATATGGTCCTAAGTCACTTTTTTCAGTACCGTTGTAACTTTGAATGGTCATTAAGTGAACCGTTGTAAATCAAGGACTCTCTGTCCTGAAGTAAATAAGCTCCCACCCACCCACCCAAAAAAAAAACCAGGACAGAAAAGGGTGGGGAGAGCCTTTGAAATGACTTGCTCTCTTTTTTTCTCCAAAACTAGAGCCTGGAAGTGGATGGGTTTTGTAGTGGAGGCCATTTTGGATGTCTCTATTTAGAGTTCCTGCATAGTGGTGGCTTTAAGTCACTTTTTTCCAGTCCCGTTGTAACTTTGAACGGTCATTAAGCGAAACCATTGTAAGTCGAGGACCACCTGTGTATATACATGTTGTTAGTTAGCAATCAGGAGCTCGAATTAATATGTTCACCGCTCCCTCCTGTCCTCTTTACTCCAATAACCACCTTGTGAGGTAGGATTAGGTGAAGAAAGAGTGCTTGCCACAAGGTGACCCAACAGGATTGATCTTGGTTTGTGCAATTACCACGATCGCCTGACTCCCAATATGCTAGTTCACGATCCTTGCATCAGGAACCATCACCCCATTCCTAAGAGGTGGGTAAGGGGCGTGCATAAGCGCACAATTGTGCCTACTGTTCCTGTCCTAATGTAGCAATAGCAATAGCACTTAGACTTAGACTTAGACTATAATGACTATAATAAAAAGACTTAGACTTAGACTTAGACTATAATGTACCCATATATTCATACCTCTTTTACTCTTATTCATGCTTGTACTATTATATATATATTTATATATCTATCTATATCTATCTCTCTCTCTCTCTCTCTCTCTCTCTCTCTCTCTCTCTCTCTCTCTCTCTCCCTCCCTCCCTCCCTCCCTACCTACCTACCTACCTACCTACCTACCTACCTCTATCTATCTATCTATCTATCTATCTATCTATCTATCTATCTATCTATCTATCTATCTATCTATCTATCTATCTCTATCTACCTATCTACCTACCTACCTACCTAGATATAGATATAGATATAGATATAGATATAGATATAGATATAGATATAGATATAGATATAGATATAGATATACATATACATACATACATACATACATACATACATACATACATACATACATACATACATACATACATACATACATATATATATATATATATATATATATATATATATATATATATATATATACAATCATAAGAGCCGAGGTGGCGCAGTGATTAAAGAGCAGCACTGCAGTTCTGTAGTTCAGCTGTTCAAATCTCACCGGCTCAAGGTTGACTCAGCCTTCCATCCTTCTGAGGTGGGTAAAATGAGGACCCAGATTGTTGGGGGCAATATGCTGAACTCTGTAAACCGCTTAGAGAGGGCTGTAAAGCACTATGAAGCGGTATATAAGTCTAAGTGCTATTGCTATTTACTGTTTATACTTTGCTTTAATCATATATGCTTGACAAATAAAACAAACAAACAAAATAATCTCTTCTCTGCCATATTATTTGGGCTCTCTCAGATTAACAGATTAGTTGGAAGGGGTCTTGTAGGTCATCTAGTCCAACCCCCCACCCACCCCGCCCAAGCAGGAGACCCTTCTCTCGGAGGAGTTCAGACAAGTGTACAAGCTGCGTTTGCGCCACTTGCTCGAGCAAAGAGCGAACGGCTGCGAACCTTGGCTTGTTTTAACCTTGATCTGCTTTTGTGGCTTCGTTGGAAGTGCGAAACTCAGCCTCTTCGGGGGGAATGTATGGTTTCAGTGCATTGGATACAACCCTAACATGGTTTAATTCAAAACCAGCATGTTGTGAGAACAAGGCCGCTGTGAGTGCGTTCCCATGTAACCCAGAGAGTAAACCAAACATTGGTAGATCTGACAGCACAGAATTGCAGGTTAACCAGGTTAAAAAAAAATCAACATAAATCAAGGGACTCCTTGTGGACTAAAGTTCCCAGAATCAACATAAGTCAAGGGACTCCTCGTGGACTTCAATTCCCAGAATTCCCCAGCAAGCATGTTGAAGTCCACAAGTCTTAAAGTTGTCAAGGTTGGAGGCCCCTCCCACTTTCTTGCACCAAGAGGGCATACGCAAGACTTCAAGATCATCCTAGGCCGTTCCTCATTGGCCAGACTGGTGGTAGGGGGTGTGGCTTGATCACTACAGCCAATCAGGGCTGGGGAAGTGCACTCAGCATTGCCAGCTGCTCCCAGAGAGTTCTATAATAGGGTCAGAACTGGGTTGGTCTGTCCCTTCAACTCTTTTGCACGGAGGACCTCATGGGCAAAAATAATAATAATAAGGTGATTGATTAGGTTTCCACGTTCAGACAATACGAAGTATGGGGGAAGTGAGTTTAATCCTTTATGCAATTGCATCCACTTTGTGCACGTAAAAGAGAGAGTTGAGTGGTAATTCTGCTTTTTGTGTGTGTAATTTGCAAACTCATTAACCCTTTTTGTGGGCCCAATTAATTTAGGGGGGGATGAGTTTGTTTATTTAGTTTTAAAAATGTATATGCTGCTCATCTAACTAACCAAAGCAATTCTGGGAGGACTTGGAGGTTGTTTGCAACTTCCTGCTTAATCCAGGTCTGTAAACTGGACTAGAAACTTGAAAAAGCAAATTGAAGGATGCAATGTGTCCATGAGATTGCCAGAAATTGAGTTGGGCTGGGAGAATTTGATTTAATTTTAAGTGAAATATGGGAAAGAAGTCAGAAAAGTCAGGATGGCGGTTGGGATTAAAAGGCCCTTCCCTTTGTGGCTGCCATTTTGACTTTTTTGACTCCCTGCCGAGCAGGAAACCACCTGCTTGCCACTGCTTTGTCTAATCCCCTGGTTGCACCTTCTGGCTTACAAACATTCGATGTTTAGATGTGTTTTTCCTTCGCAAGCAGGCTCGATCCAGGTCTGTAAACTGGACTAGAAACTTGAAAAAGCAAACTGAAGGATGCAATGTGTTCATAATGTCACCAGGAATTGAGCTCAGCTTGGAGAGTTTGATTTTAACTGAAACATGGGAAGGAAGGAAGTCAGAAAAGTCAAGATGGTTGTTGGGATTAAAAGGCCCCTCCCTTTGTGGCTGCCATTTTGACTTTTTTGACTCCCAGCCCGTGGCTGCCATGTCGAAGCCCCTCATTGCTTCTTCTGGCTGACGAATGTCCGATATTTAGACGTGTTTTTCCTTTGCAACCAGGCTCAATCCTGCTTCTCTTCTTTTTCCTTCCACCCTCTCTTGGCGCGTCAAACCCAGGCAGATCCCCAACACCACACCTCACCTGGGCAGGTAGGTGTGACCCACTGCAGAATGACTGGACTTCCCTTCTCTTTACTCAGTCGTTATGTTCTTAATTTCCCCCTCCCCTTTGTCCTCCTGGTTCTTTGGGGCTTTCTGGGTTTACTTTCCAGGATCACAAGATTCTAGGTTCCTGGAGGTCTTTCTTCACCAGGGCGGACTACAACTCCCAGAATCCCCCAGCCAGTAAGGCCACACACCCTGCTGAGAATTCTGGGAGCTGGAGGCCACACAGTTGGATTGGGAAATGTTATAGAGATTCTCAATCTTTGACACTTCAAGTTGTGTGGACTTCAACTCCCAGAATTCCCCAGCCAGCTGGCTGGGGAATTCTGGGAATTGAAGTCCACAAACCATAAAGCGGCCAAGGTTCAAAAATACAGTAATTTAATCCAATTCAGTGGTCTCTGTAAAGAAAGGGTCACAAAAAATTGAGATGGTAGCCACAATCACCCAATTGTTTGACTGTTTTTTAACATGTGATATGTGGTTATGGCCTCCATTTTGACTCTTTTGACCGTTTCGGCCTGAACTCCATTCAACTTCCTGCTGTCATTCAAGACGAAGTGATATTTTTTTTAGTCAGGATTATACCACTTTCCATCCTGCCTTCCCTCAGGCGTAATTAGACTACATTTCCCATCGTTCTTCACCGGTAACCTGGTGTAATGGGTTGTAAAGCCAAGCAAAATTGATGGGAAGGTGACTGTGATTCATAGGTGGACAATGAAAAGCCCTTGAAGAGAACATCCTGACTCAAAGATGGGACAACCCTGGGATAATAGAGAGGATAAAAGAGGGAAAGTGCATTTCATGTTGATGCCCTCAGGAAGTTATGGTGACAGATAGACTCTTCTTGTCCGTGGAGCTTTGATAGATACATGGATGGACGGACAGATGGATGGATGGACGGATGGATGGACGGATGGATGGATAGATGAATGGATAGATAGAAAGATGGACGGACGAATGGACGGATAGGATGGATGGATGGATAGATAGAAAGATGGATGGATGGATGGATGGATGGATGGATGGATGGATGGATGGATGGATGGATAGGTGAATGGATAGATAGAAAGAGGGATGGACGGATGGACGGATAGAAGGATGGATGGATGGATGGATGGAAGGATGGATGGATGGATAGATAGATGGATAGATAGATGGATGGACGGATGGATGGATAGATGAATGGATAGATAGAAAGATGGACGGACGAATGGACGGATAGGAT
>JALIGW010000001.1:3615624-3673124 GCA_023053685.1 Diadophis punctatus similis
GATGGAAAGATGAATTTATGCATGGATCAATGGATAGATGGATGGATGGATGGATGGATGGATGGATGGATGGATGGATCTATGGGACGAACAGACAGAGAGACAGATCTCTTCCTGTTCCATAACTCCCACTAACCCAGCTTTTTATCCAATATATCCAACAGTTCTCACTTTTTTCTGGAGATCGAAGCCTTTGAGAGCAACGTATCGCCAAGCCGGACGTCTCCCCCAATTTTCTCTAAGCCAATGGACTCCAACATCCGCCCATGGTGGGTACTGATCGCTTCCTCTGTTTTATTGCATTGATAAGCCCCCCTCCCCCACCCACCCCCAATCCCCAAAGCAATGTGGGATGGACACTGCACCAGAAGCATTAAATCAGGCCAGCACATCTGCTGTGTGCCTTCAGACATCCTCCTGATTGGTGGGGCCGGGGGTGGGGGGGTGGGGAAGGGGGGGGAAGGGAATGGAAGAGGAGGTCAAAAAAAATTAATGATGTAGCGACAACTATGGAATAAAAGTCCTTTTTATTTACATTTCTTCGCCTCTTAAATTTTTTTAACCCCCTGCGCAAACCCTCAATGTCTGCATTGTATTTATTTATACTTATAAAATTATGCCTGAATGAACCGCAGCTAGTCCTCGACGTATGACCACGACGGAGCCCCAAATGTCTCGCTAAGCGAGACAGTTGTTAAGTGAGTTCTGCCCTGTTTCACGACCTTTCTGGCCCACCGTTGCTAAGTAAATCATTGCAGATGTCAAGTTTGTAACAGGGTTGTTAAGTGAATATGGCTTCCCTGTTGACTTGGCTCATCAGAAGGTCGCAAAATGGGATCATGTGACCCCGGGGCCGTCATAAGTACGAGTCAGTTGCCAATTGTCTGAATTTTGATCACGTGACCACGGGGATGCTGCGAAGTGTGAAAAATTGTCATAAGTCCCTTTTTTCAGTGCTTTGGTAACTTCAAACAGTCACTAAGCGAACCGTTGTAAATCGAGGACCACCTTATCTGTCTCTCGCAACAGGGACCCAAGTATGTCCAGAGTGCATCCTATCATAGCCATAAGCAAAAAAAGTTTCTCCCCCTTCCTCAAACTTTGAAATCTCTGAGGATTTCCTTAGGAGCTTTGAATCATTAAAGCCTAGCATTCGAAGGGTCCCTGGAGGTCATCTAGCCCAACCCCCTGCTCTGTGCAGGAATTCCAGGGAAAGTAGCCCAGACAGAGGAGGTTGTCCAGCCAATCTCTCCTTAAACATGTCCAGCATTGGGCAACCCTCTTCCTCAACCCCTGTAAATTGTTGGAAACTTGCATTTTAATTTGGGGGGGGGGGGTCCCAAAGAGGAGAAACTCAGAGTGGTGCGGTGGCCTACAGGAGGCGCTCTCGTCTCACAATCAGGAGGCTGTCAGTTCGATCCTAGGTAGAGGCAGATATTTCTCTCTCTGGGCACACTGAGAAAATATGTCTGCTGAACAAAACTCCGCGTTGGCGACAGGAAGGGCATCCGGCCATTAAACGTTCTGCTAGCTCCATTCAGTGGCCCAGACTCCACTCCACAAGGGATTATGGGGTTGTTAAATGATGATGATGAAGGAGGAGAAATTCAGAAAGGACGTCGCTGGCAGATTCATGTCATCTTCTTCCAATGATTGATTCATAGAAGAAATATCCCGATAATTGATTCAGATATTCTCGTGACATTTGCATTTCTTTTTGTTTATTTTTTTTCTTTTTTCTTTCTTTTTATTCAAAAACTTTTATTAGTACAAAGTACAAACATTTTTCTCTTTTCTCCCCCCTTCCCCCCAGACCCCTCCCCAACCCCCTTACCGTCCCCCCCTCTCACCCACCCCCCACCCACCCCCCGACTTCCCAGAAAAAGCACAGGGTATAGTATTCAATAAACATAAAATTAAAATATACTAACAGATTATTAATTTCAAAATTTCTCTAGTTCTAACATTTGCATTTCTTTTTCACGCAGTGCCTCCGCCAACTGCGAGGATATGGATTCTCCCCAGTCAATTCAGGATGATATGACGGAATATACCCCGAATGCTGAGAGTTGTTGGTAAGGCAAGGCATGGATTGTTGGGGTGGCGATGGAAGAGTCTGTGAGGTGGGGGCCTATAGGTCAGAACTCGGTGACTTGAAGATGGTGGTCTTCACTTCCCAGAATTCCCCAGTTAGCGAGCTTTAAAAGGCTGGAGCAACTCCCAGAATTCCCCAGCCAGCATGCTTTTAGAGGGTCGGACTTCAACTCCCAGAATTCCCCAGCCAGCATGCTTTTAGAGTGGTGGACTTCAACTCCCAGAATTCTCCAGCCAGCATGCTTTAAGATGGGTGGGCTTCCCCTCCCAGAATTCCCCAGCTAGCATGCTTTAAGATGGGAGGACTTCAACTCCCAGAATTCCCCAGCCGGCATTCTTTAAGAGGGGTGGACTTCCACTCCCAGAATTCCCCAGCCAGCATGCTTTGAAATGGCTGGACTTCCACTCCCAGAATTCCCCAGCCAGTATGTTTCAGTCCACCCATGTTCGAGTCACCAAGATTGGGAAACTCCACTGTAGATTAATTGCTGGCCTTGATTAGAATCATTGATTATGTCTCGTTCTCCTGATGTAGCCTGACCTCAAGGTTTCCAAAAATTGATTGGAAGGCATCTAGAGGAAAGACGGGTGCAGTTATTTGTGTGTGTTATATTTTTGTGTTTATGTGTTTGTTTTAATGAATCCCCTCCAAACCTCATGGCATTCGTAGAGATCCTTCTGAGCAATTTTATTACTGATTGCACAACAGCCTGCCTAGGTAGGCCAACCTGATGAGCTCCTTGTGCCAAAAAACCATCCGCCTTCCCCAAACAGGGGGAGATGTCGCAGAGGTGAAATGCTACCGGTTTGGACCGGTTCTTCCGAACCGGTAGTAAAAAATGCTACCAGTTTAGGTGAACCAGTATATCCGACGATCAGCCGTGCGGTGCGATCTAGATTAGCTAGAAAGTAGGATTTTGAATGCTCCTTTTTCAGTGCTGCATGGTAATGCCTGCGGCGCGCATGCGTGCGCAGCGCGCGCGAAGCAAACTTGTAGCAGACTTCAGAAGATTTCCACCCTGGAGATGTGGCTTGCCCCTTCCTTAGTCTGCACCCCAAAAAGCACCCACATGTTTCCCCTTTTCCGCAGCACGAATTCAACCCAAAACGCTCAGCCGAACAGTCGTCGTAAGAAGTTGAAAAAATATCTCTTCCGGGCAGTTTCGGAAGGAAATCTGGACGACCTACAGAGCGTTCTGGCAGAAATGAAGGACCGGTCGCACAGGTGCCAAAATCTGACCGTCCAAGGTTGGTGCCCTTTGCTCTACCTCTGCAGGGAGGAAAAGGTGAATTCCGTGGCCAGGAATAATTTTAGGGGGCTTGGATGCTGAGAACGAAGGAGGCACCCCCTTCCAGGGGGCTACAAGCGTTGCATTTAGAGGCATCCTTGTCGGAAATGTCCAGAGAATCATGGAAGAACTACCCCATTTTTTGTGAGTTTGGTCCGGTGGTTAAAGCACCAGACTAGGAACCAGGTGTTGGTGAGTTGTAGTTTTGCCTTAGGTAGGAAAGTTGGCTACGTGACTTTGGGCCAATCACCAGGAGACGATGAGTTCTAGTGCTCCCTTAGTCATGAAAATGGCTGGGTGACTTTGGGCCAATCACCTGGAGATGGTGAGTTCTAGTCCCGCCTTAGGCATGAAAGCGAGTGAGTGACTTTGACCAATCACCAGGAGACGGTGAAATCTAGTGCTGCCTTAGTCATGAAAATGGCTGGGTGACTTTGGGCCAATCGCCAGGAGACGGTGCGTTCTAGTGCTCGCTTAGGTACGAAAATTGGCTGGGTGACTCTGGGTCAATCGGAGACTGTAAGTTCAAGTCCGGTCGTAGGCAGGAAAACCTGCTGGGTGACTTTGAACCATTTAACAGATTAACAGAGTTGGAAGGGACCTTGCAGGTCATCTAGTCCAACCCCCTGCCCAAGCAGGAGACCCTACATCTGCCTCTACCTAGGATCGAACTCACAACCTCCTGATTGGGAGGCAAGAGCTCCACCTCTAGGCCATAGCAGCTGGCTTTAACCAGTCCCTCTCTCTCAGCCCAATCCACCTCACAGGGTTGTTGTTGTACGGAAAACAGGAAGATTTGTTGGATATGTTCATCACTTTGACGTGTTTGTAAAATATAATAAATGAGGGATATAAATATTAAACAAACAAATAAATAAAATAAATATACAAAAACAATTATTTGGGGATGGGACATGGTGTGACATAGACCTTCTGGGGGAGGATCCGGTAGTTTTTGGAAGTAACTCTTTGAAAGCAAGAAATAGTTTCTGGTGGTATAAGATGGGGTGAATGGACACATTCTAGGAGAAATATGGAATGTTCCAGAATTCCTTGGAATGTTCCAGAGTTCCCTGTAATGTTCTGCTATTCTCCAGAATATTCTGGTTCTCTCTAGAAAGTTGTGGTCTTCTCTAAAATGTTCTGCTTTGCAGAAAATCCCTATTTTCTCCAGAATGTTATGACTTAATCCAGAATGTGTTTTTCTCCAGTAAGGTTTGGTGGGTTTTTTTCCCAGAACAGTCTGGTTTTCTCCAGAAAGTTCTGGTATTCTCCAGAACACTCTGTCCTAGTTTTCTCTAGAAAATTCTGACATTCTTCAGAATGTTCCAGCCTGCCTTCAGAATGTTATTGTTTTTCTCTAGAAAGTTCTGGTTTCCTCCAGAATGTTCTCGCTTTCCTTCAGAATGTTCTGGGTTTTCTCTAGAAAGTTCTGATTTTTCTACAGGAAGGTTTGGTTTTATCCAGAACAGTCTGGTTTTCTCTGGAAAGTTCTGGTATTCCCCAGAACATGCTGTTCTGGTTTTCTCTAGAAAATTCTGGCATTCTTCAGAATGTTCTTGTTTCCCCTAGAAAGTCCTGGTTTTCTCCAGAATGTTCCGGCTTTCCTTCAGA
Organism: Diadophis punctatus similis; assembly: GCA_023053685.1. NCBI lineage: Eukaryota > Metazoa > Chordata > Lepidosauria > Squamata > Dipsadidae > Diadophis > Diadophis punctatus. The sequence goes on from JALIGW010000001.1 coordinate 3,620,622, forward strand.
ATGTTCCGGGGTGTTTTTTTTCTCTCTCTCTCTAGAAAGTTCTGGTTTCCTCTAGAACGTTCCGGCTTTTTCTAAGATGTTCTGGAATTCCATGAATGTTTTTTTTCTCCAGAATGGCAAGCTTTGTCCATTCACAATAATAAACATTAATTTTTTTGCACCCCGCCCTATGAACGACCGTTTGGATCCCCATCACCGCATGACTGGATACCTGCAATTACTTTATTAATTTTTTTAAAATGAGCTTTTGGTACAATTATGCCTTCTCATTTGCCTCCCAACAAAGGGATCGGTAATTTCCTCCTAGTTACACGGCGGTAGCGTTCCCAATCAGCCCTCAATTAACACGGAGGGAGATCCGGGATAATTTCTCCTTATTTTGCAGAATATCTGATGCATAAAATGACCTCGTCAGATACCGGGAAGACCTGCCTAATGAAAGCTCTGCTAAACATCAACCAGAACACCAAAGAAATTGTGAATATGCTGCTGTCGTTTGCAGAAGAAAATCAAGTCCTCGAAAAACTCATTAACGCGGCCTACACTGAGGAAGCCTATAGAGGTACTGGCGCCGGCTTCAAGGTTGAAAATTTTGCAAAAAAAAAATGTCAGAGAATTACTTCCCTCGTGCACTCTGGGAAGGCTCCGAAAGGTTTACAGGTAGTCCTCAACTTACGGCCACAATTGAGCCCACAGTTTCGGTTGCTAAGCGAGACAGTCGTTAAGTGAGTTTTGCCTCATTTTGTGACCTTTCTTGCCACAGTGGTTAAGCGAATCATTGCAGTTGTTAAGTTAGTAACATGGTTGTTAAGTGAATCTGGTTTCCCCACTGACTTTGTTCGTCAGAAGGTCGCAAAAGGGGATCACGTGACCCCGGGACACTGCAACCGTCATAAGTGTGAGTCAATTGTTCCAGCATCTGAATGTAAATCATGTGACCCTGGAGATTGCTGCAACGGTCATAAGTGTGAAAAACGTCCGTAAGTCACTTTTTTCAGTGCTGTTGTAACTTTGAACGGTCATTAAATGAACTGTTGTAAGTCGAGAACCACCTCTATTTCGGCTGGGTAGCAGAGAAAAAGTGATATTGTAGGTACCGGTTAGCACTCACACAAAACCCTCAATCTAGTGAGAAATTCACCCAGAAGATAAATGGAAGTATGTATTTTTCATTCTTATAACAGTCCATTCAGTGACCGTTCAAAATTACAACACTGAAAGAAGTGACTTACGACCATTTTTCACACTTACGACCCTGGCAGTGTCCCCATGGCCACATGATCAAAATTCAGATAGTTGGAAACTGACTTGCATTTATGACGGTTGCAGTGTCCCAGTGTCACGTGATCCCCTGTGACCTTCTGACAAGCAAAGTCAATGGGGAAGCCAGATTCACTTATCAACCGTGTTCCTCACTTAACAACCACAGTGATTCGCTTAACCACTGTGGCAAGAAAGGTCGTAAGACGGGGCAAAACTCACTTAACAACTGTCTCGCTTAGCAACCAAAATTGTGGGCTCAATTGTGGCCGTAAATTGAGGACTACCTATAGATTAAATCGTAGACTAACTTAACAAAAGTTATCACAGTTACTTAAGATTTCAGGTCAAGATCTGTTATTAATGCCATTTAAAAGGCGACTGTCCTTACCAGGGGAATCCATGTTAGAGGTCCAAAAAGTCAAAATGACACCCTCCACTGTGCAGTGAGTCAACAATCAGATCAGATTAACAGAGTTGGAAGGGACCTTGTAGGTCATCTAGCCCAACCCCCTGTCCAAGCAAGGGACCCTGTTTCTGACAGAGGGCAGTCCAGTCTCTTCTTGAAAGTTTCTAGACTTTTTTGACCTCCGCCAGCATGGACCTTCCTGGCCCTCTTTTTTTTCTAAAGACGGGGTACATCTGACATCCGAGAATATGTGGGTCCAAAAAGCGGGGTTCACTCCTCAGATTTCCTTGGGCCTCAGTGCACCCCCATCTCAGCCTTGAAAATGGGAAAGAACCAAGTTTGCATAGGTAGGCCGTGGTTGTGTAAAAGTTTAACCACGTTTAGCAACACCCCTAGTGTGTCATAGCCACAAAACAACATTTAACGTCATAAGTGTCCAGAGTGGGCAGGAAAAACTCTACTGCACGTTACCCAAGGAAGCGAATTATAAGCATAAAGATGCTTCCTGAAAGATAATTTTTGAAAGAGAAGCTTGATTAAAGGTTAAAATGGAAGAAACCACGATTAGATGAAAGACACAGCCTGTTGCTCACAGCGAGTCCAAAAGCAAAGGAGGTTTATCATCTAAATCAGGGTTCCTCAAGCGTGGCCACTTTAAGAGGTGTGGACTTCAACTCCCAGAATTGCCCAGCTAACATGGGAGTTGAAGTCCATCATTCTTAAAGCATGCTGGCTGGGGAATTCTGGGAGTGGAAGTCCACCCATCTTAAAGCATGCTGGCTGGGGAATTCTGGGAGTGGAAGTCCACCCATCTTAAAGCATGCTGACTAGGGAATTCTGGGAGTTGAAGTCCACCCATCTTAAAGCATGCTGGCTGGGGAATTCTGGGAGTTGAAGGCCACCTCTCTTAAAGCATGCTGGCTGGGGAATTCTGGGAGTGGAAGTCCACCCCTCTTAAAGCATGCTGGCTGGGGAATTCTGGGAGTCAAAATCTATTCATTTTAAAGCAAGTGACTGGGGAATTCTTGGAGTTGAAGACCACCCATCTTAATGTGCCCAAGGTTGAGAAACACCTATCTGAATCATTATTTTTTCTTTTTTTAATATGGAAACTTGCAAACAAAGGTGATGATTCTGGTTTTGTTTCTCCATCCCAGGACAGACGGCTCTAAATATTGCCATCGAGAGACGTCAGTACGACATTACTCAGACCCTGATCGAGAAAGGCGCGGATGTCAACGCTCATGCCCAGGGCGTGTTCTTTAATCCCAAACGCAAACACGAAGGCTTTTATTTTGGTAAGGGTCTGACAGAAGCTGAGGTATGGCGGAAAGGAGCTGTTCAACAGGTCAAGGCAGGGTGGTCAACCACTACATGCATTCCTCCAGTATCCCAGTTTGCAAGGTTTCAGCGTCACAAGTCTGGGGTTAAGGCATCAGGCAGGAGACAGTGAGTTCTAGTGCCATTTTAGGCCTGAAAGCCGCCTGGGTGACTTTGGTCCGATTACCAGGAGATTGTGAGTTCTAGTCCTGTCTTAGACATGAAAGCCGACTGGGTGACTTTGAGCCAGTCACCAGGAGACAGTGAATTCTAGTCCTGCTTTAGGCCTGAAAGCCACCTGGCTGCCTTTGGTCCAATTACCAGGAGAAGGTGAATTCTAGTCCCGCCTTAGGCCTGAAAGCTGGCTGGGTGACACTGGACCAATCGCCAGTAGTGAATTCTAGTCCTGTTTTAGGCATGAAAGCCACTTGGCTACCTTTGGTCCGATTACCAGGAGATTGTGAGTTCTAGTCCCACCTTAGCCATGAAAGCCAGCTGGGTGACTTTGAGCCAGTCACCAGGAGACAGTGAATTCTAGTCCTGCTTTAGGCCTGAAAGCCACCTGGCTGCCTTTGGTCCAATTACCAGGAGAAGGTGAATTCTAGTCCCGCCTTAGGCTTGAAAGCTGGCTGGGTGACACTGGACCAATCGCCAGTAGTGAATTCTAGTCCTGCTTTAGGCATGAAAGCCACTTGGCTACCTTTGGTCCGATTACCAGGAGATTGTGAGTTCTAGTCCCACCTTAGCCATGAAAGCCAGCTGGGTGACTTTGAGCCAGTCACCAGGAGACAGTGAATTCTAGTCCCGCCTTAGGCTTGAAAGCTGGCTGGGTGACACTGGACCAATCGCCAGTAGTGAATTCTAGTCCTGTTTTAGGCATGAAAGCCACTTGGCTACCTTTGGTCCGATTACCAGGAGATTGTGAGTTCTAGTCCCACCTTAGCCATGAAAGCCAGCTGGGTGACTTTGAGCCAGTCACCAGGAGACAGTGAATTCTAGTCCTGCTTTAGGCCTGAAAGCCACCTGGCTGCCTTTGGTCCAATTACCAGGAGAAGGTGAATTCTAGTCCCGCCTTAGGCTTGAAAGCTGGCTGGGTGACACTGGACCAATCGCCAGTAGTGAATTCTAGTCCTGCTTTAGGCATGAAAGCCACTTGACTACCTTTGGTCCGATTACCAGGAGATTGTGAGTTCTAGTCCCACCTTAGCCATGAAAGCCAGCTGGGTGACTTTGAGCCAGTCACCAGGAGACAGTGAATTCTAGTCCTGCTTTAGGCCTGAAAGCCACCTGGCTGCCTTTGGTCCAATTACCAGGAGAAGGTGAATTCTAGTCCCGCCTTAGGCTTGAAAGCTGGCTGGGTGACACTGGACCAATCGCCAGTAGTGAATTCTAGTCCTGCTTTAGGCATGAAAGCCACTTGGCTACCTTTGGTCCGATTACCAGGAGATTGTGAGTTCTAGTCCCACCTTAGCCGTGAAAGCCAGCTGGGTGACTTTGAACCAGTTCCCCTCTCTCAGCCCAACCTACCTCACCGGATTGTTGTTATGGGGAAAATAAGAGGAAGGAGGTGTGTTGGATATGTTTGCCGCTTTGAGTTATTTGTAAAAATAATAAAGGCGGGATACAAATAAATAAAATAAAAAATATAATAATATGGCAACATCTGGACAGCAATGACCAAAAAGTGCATCCTTGACATGATACGATCGTAATTTAGCCTAGCAATTATCCTAAGTTGTGACAGTCGTAAAGCAGGTCAGCTTGTGACTGACCCGACTTTACGCCTTTTTTGTGTGTGTGTGGTCCTAACTCCAGTGTGTGATTTTAAAAGTCATAAATGTTGTGGTTGTGGTTTGGTTTTGTTTGTTTATATTTCGTGTTTCTTAACCGCCCATCTTCCTTTTAATATTAAGATTTGTTTCCTGGGATGGGAATTGTACTGAATTCCAATTTGTTGTGTTCTCTTTGTTGTGTTTGTTCCACCCCTTGATAAATGCATAATAACAACATCTTAAATAATAAATCAAGATTTAATCACGATAGTTTATGTTATTTATCAAGGTGTGGTACAAATGAAACATGACAAAGAAAATATTATGCTAGCAATCGCTGATCAATCCTAGCTCTTCCGTCTCGTGAAATAAATGTGTGATTGTTGGCTTCATAATTATTTTATTCCCTGCTTGATAGAAAAATACTTGTGTATTCGGATACCATGCAGACGCTCCCAAACTTTTTCTTAAGGCAAATTACCACATCATTTTTCAAACTGCTCTCAAGCTATGATCTGACAATGTCTGTTGCATTCCAAATTCTGTCTGTCTATTTATCTATTTATATTTTTCTCTCTCTATCCGTTGCTTTTCTCTTTTTCTTTTTTCTCTCCCTTTTTTCTTTCCTTTTTTCTTTTCTTTCTTTTTTCTTTCTTTTTTCTTTCTTTCTCTTTCTTTCTCTTTCTTTCTCTTTCTCTTTCTCTTTTTCTTTCTCTTTTTCTTTCTTTCTCTTTCTCTCTCTCTCTTTCTTTCTTTCTCTTTCTATCTTATCTATCTCCTATCTAGAAATCCATCCACCCATCAACCCATCCTTATCTCTGTCTCTCTGTCTACCTATATGTCCATCCTTACATATCTCCTATCTATTTATCTGTCTACCTGTCTGTCTATTTCTATCTCTCTTGTTCTTTCTCTGTATTTCGATCTATCTGCCTATCCATCTTTACCTATCTCCTCTCTCTGTCCCCTCCCTCCCTCCCTCCCTCCCTCCCTCTTTCTCTCTCTCTCCATCTCTCCATCCATCCACCCACCCACCCACCCACCTATCTACCTACCTACCTACCGGTATCTATCTATCTATCTATCTATCTATCTATCTATCTATCTATCTATCTATCTATCTATCTATCTATCTATCTATCTATCTATCTATCTATCTATCTATCTATCTATCCATCAATCCATTTTATTTTCATTAAACTTTGCTTGTATTTGTGTTCCTTCAAACCTTGTGAGAACTTCGAAGTCCTTGCTGAAATTTTCCTGAGCTTTCATGGATGTGAACAAAAAAATGAAAACTATAAAAAATAAAAAATAACAAAAAACCCCAGGAATTAGCAAGACTTTAGCCTCTCAGCTAGAGGTCCCACATAGTGACCATTGACTCTCAAACCCCACCACTTGAAACCCCTCTCTTTGCAGGCGAGACCCCCCTGGCGTTAGCAGCCTGCACCAATCAGCCGGACATCGTCCAGCTCTTGATGGAGAACAGCAAGACGGACATCATGTCCCAGGATGCGCGAGGGAACAATATCCTCCATGCGTTGGTGACCGTGGCGGAAGACTTTAAGACCCAAAATGACTTTGTCCGGCGGATGTACGACACTATCCTGTTGAAAAGCAGAAGCCGGGAGTTGGAGATGATGAGGAATAAAGATGGTTTAACGCCTCTGCAGCTAGCAGCCAAAACAGGGAAGTTAGAGGTAGGGCTGTCTACGGGTAATCCTTGACTTAAAACAAGTTCATTTAGTGACCGTTCAAAGTTACAACGGCACTGAAAAAAGTGACTTATGACTGCTTTTCACAGTGGTGGGATTCAAATTTTTTTGCTACCGATTCTGTGGGTGTGGCTTGGTTGGCGTTGCAGGGAAAGGATACAGTAAAATCCCCGTTTCCTCCCCATCAGCTGGGATTCGGGAGGCAGGGAATAGAAGGGGGCGGGGCCCGGTTCTCCGAACTACTCAAAATTTCCGCTACCGGTTCTCCAGAACTGGTCAGAACCTGCTGAAACCCACCTCTGGCTTTTCACAGTTACTACCTTTGCAATATCCCCATGGTCACATGATCAAAATTCAGATGCTTGGCAACTGGCATGTACTTATGACGGTTGCTGTGTCCCAGGTCATGTGATTCCCCTGTAGCGACCTTCTGATAAGCAAAGTCAATGAGGAAGCCAGATTCACTTAACAACCTTGTTATTAACTTATCAACTGGGGTGATTCACTTAGCAACTTATGACAATTTTTCACACTTATGACCATGGCAGCATCCCCATGGTCACGTGATCAAAATTCAGACCCTTGGTAACTGACTCACATTTGTGACGGTCGCAGTGTCCCGGGGTCACGTGATCCCCTTTTGCGACCTTCTGACAAGCAAGTCAAGGGGGAATCCAGATTCACTTAACAACCGGGTTACTAACCTAACAAATGCAATGATTCACTTAACAACTGCGGCCAGAAAAGTGGTAAATGTGGCAAAACTCTCTTTAACAAATGTTCACTTAACATAATTTTTGGGCTCCATTGTGGTCGTAACGCAAGGACTACCTGTATGTACCAGTAGTCCTCGACTCACAACGATTCGTTTAGTAACTTTCTGAAGTTACGACATCAGTGAAAAAAGTGACTTCTGACCAGTCCTCACACTTACGACGGTTGCAACATCTCTGTGGTTGCGTGATCCAAATTTGGGTACTTGGCAACCGGTTCACATCTACGATGGTGGCAGCATCCCTGGGTCATATGATCATTTGTGACCTTCCCAGCTGGCTGGATTCACTTAATGACCATGTGATTTTCTTCATAACTGCTTAACAACCATGGCAAAAAGGTTGTAAAATCATTGATGTAAATACATACTGGTTGCCAAGTGCCAAAATTTTGATCCCATGATGATGGAGATGCTGTGTCAGTTGTAAGCGTGAGGACCGGTCATTTTTTTCCGTGCCATTATAACGTTGAAATGTTGCTAAATGAATGACCCTAAGTTGAGGACTAACTATTGTTAAGCACATACACAGCGAAATAGTACATGTGGTTGTGGTGTTGCATTTTGATATGAATGCTATTCAGTCAATAAACAGAATACGTTTAGTATTTACAAATAGTTTATTTAAAGTAGTAGCAAAGTTCAAATAGGAAGTCCAAGTCATACACAGTAAGTCAGTCAATGCAAAGAATCTTCTTCTTGCCTATCTTTGTTTTAACTAACAAACGAAGATTACAGCTAACAATCAAATCTACACTATCACAGATAGTTACTCTTTCACAGCATCTCTTCACAGCAATTTCACACAGTCACAAAGTCAATTACTCATCAGTGAAGTAGTAGAGTCAATCAGCAGAGAATCAGCACTCCGGAACGCACGAGCAAACACCTTAATCACCATTCTGAGCATGCTCTCTTGCTGCCTTATATAGTAACCAGCCTTCAATGCAGTTAAAGCAATACACACATAACCTTGATTTGTGGCTTGTTCATATATTAGCAAACCAATCGTTTGAACAGGGTTCTAACAACTATATTCAATTAAGTTTTACATTCCTGGCCCAGGAAGAAGGAGATATTTTTAAAAAATCAAGATGCTGTCCACAGCTTTCATTGCATCATTGTGGCTCCATCTTGACTTTTTTGACTCCTTCCGTGGGAACACCCTGCCCTTAACCAAAACCTCTGCTTTCTTCAGAGAAGGGGGAATGATATTTTTTTTGGCAGAGTTCATATCTAGGAAACCCCATTTTATTTTTCCCAGTGCCTATGTGTGACCCTAAAACAGGGGTTGTTTACCTCAGCAATTTTAAGCTATAAAGACTTCAACTCCCAGAATTCCCCAGGCAGCAAGGATTCTGCTTGTGAAATCCTGACTCTGGGACTGGCTGACAACCCTGATCTGGATCTTGGAACTCTGTACTGGATTTTGACTATTTGTCTGCGTACAAAGCTAGCTGGACAATTCCAGGAGTTGAAGTCTGTTAAGGTATGTGCAAAGTAACCCTTGAATAACAAGGATATGCACATGGAAACGTTTATGAGAGTAGTTATGAATAATTATTCAGCCACACACAGATACACTAACTTGAATTAAAGTTTACTTTAAGAAATAAAGTAAAGCCTGCTGGCCTTCCGTAAAGCAATAAAAACTTGGCTCTTCCGGCAGGCGGGGTGAAAGTGAGACCAACCAGACCAGATATGGGGCTCCCCTCTTGATTATGAATGTTAGATGCTCTTTTTAATTTTTGTAGTTTTTAATTGTTGTGTCTTTTTTTTATATTGATAAATGGACTGGACATGTTGTGAGCCGCCCAGAGTCCCCTGGGAGTTGGGCGGCATATAAATCCATTTAAATAAATAAATAAGTAAATAAAACAAATAGCACAATCCAATAAACAGCCCAGGTCATAAACGTAATCGTCAGAATAACAGTCCAAATAATATCCAATTACAAGTACCTTCTTACCAGTTGTCTTTGTCATGCACGGTAAACAAAGATATCAAGGTATAAACACAGCTTAGATACAACAGAGAACAGAATGTCAAAGAGAGCATGTCAGAGAGAGAGAGAGAATAAGCTATGATCTCTAGCTCCCTCTAATGGCAACCTGCAACACAATCAACCAATCAGAAATATCATACAGTTAAAGCTACATACATCAACACAGTTAAACCTACAGACATACATTGTTGGTTTATATAAAGCCAACCCAACTGATTGGACAGAGTCCTAACAAAGTCTACCTCTTAAAGCATGTTGGTGATGAATTCTGGGAGTTGAAGTCCACTCCTCTTAAAGCATGCTTGCTAGGGGATTCTGGGAGTGGAAGTCCACATGGCTTAAAGTTGTTGAGGTTGAGTAACACTGCCCTCGATGACAACTTTGCCAGCGTGCAAAATTGAAACAGGTGCAAGGATCAACTTTCAGTGCTGTTCACCTCTTCTAAGGAGCAGGATGGTGGTCTTTGAGGGGACTTTTGAGACCCCCTCTTCCTTGTCTTTACGCAGTCTGGACTCTTTAACCTGTTCTCTTCCTGACTTGGATCGTTTTAGATTCTGAAGTACATTCTCAGCAGAGAAATCAAGGAGAAACCGATCCGCAGCCTTTCCAGGAAGTTCACCGACTGGGCTTACGGCCCCGTCCAGTCCTCCCTTTATGACCTCACAGAATTGGACACCACTTCAGAAAACTCGTTACTGGATATCATTGTCTATAATACAAATATTGGGGTAAGACCTTGGGTCAGAGTGTTCTCAAAGCAACTGTGCTTCCATTTTTCAAGCTCTCTCTCTCTCTCTCTCTCTCTCTCTCTCTCTCTCTCTCTCTCTCTCTCTCTCTCTCTCTCTCTCTCTCTCTCTTTCACTCTCTTTCACTCTCTCTCTCTCTCTCTTTTTCTCTCCTCTTTCTCTTTCTCTCTTGTCTCTTTTTCTGTCTTTTTCTTCCTCTCTCCTTCTTTCTTTCTTTCTTTCTTTCTTTCTTTCTTTCTTTCTTTCTCTCTCCCTCTCTTTCTCTCTTTCTCTCTTTCACTCTCTTTCTCTCCTCTTTCTCTTTCTCTTTCTCTCTCTCTCTCTCTCTCTCTCTCTCTTTCACTCTCTTTCACTCTCTCTCTCTCTCTCTCTCTTTCTCTCCTCTTTCTCTTTCTCTCTTGTCTCTTTTTCTGTCTTTTTCTTCCTCTCTCCTTCTTTCTTTCTTTCTTTCTTTTTTTCTTTCTTTCTCTCTCCCTCTCTTTCTCTCTTTCTCTCTTTCACTCTCTTTCTCTTTCTCTCCTCTTTCTCTTTCTCTCTTGTCTCTTTCTGTCTTTTTTCCTCCCTCCTTCTTTCTTTCTTTCTTTCTTTCTTTCCTTTCTTTCTTTCTCTCTCTCTCCCTCTTCTCTCTTTCACTCTCACTCTCTCTTTCTCTTTCTCTCCTCTTTCTCTTTCTCTTTTGCCTCTTTCTCTGTCTTTTTCTTCCTCTCCTTTCCCTTTCCCTCTCTCTCCCTCTCCCTCTCTCTTTCACTCTCTCTCTCTTTCTCTCCTCTTTCCCTCCCTCCCTCTCTCTTTCTCTCTCTCTCTTTCACTCTCTCTCTCTTTCTCTCCTCTTTCTCTTTCTCTCTTGTCTCTTTCTGTCTTTTTTCCTCCCTCCTTCTTTCTTTCTTTCTTTCTTTCTTTCTTTCTTTCTTTCTTTCTTTCTTTCTTTCTTTCTTTCTCTCTCTCTCCCTCTCTCTCTCCCTCTCTTTCTCTCTTTCTCTCTTTCTCTCTCTTTCTCTTTCTCTCCTCTTTCTCTTTCTCTTTTGCCTCTTTCTCTGTCTTTTTCTTCCTCTCCTCTCTCTCTCTCTCTCTCTCTCTCTCTCTCTCTCTCTCTCTCTCTCTCTCTCTCTCTCTCTCTCTCTCTCTCTCTCACACACACACACACACACACACACACACACACACACACACACACACTTTTTCTCTATCTTTTCATTAGGGGCTATAAGGATTGAAATGGATACTTACAGCACTTTTCAAACTTTCTCATGCTCCTGTTTGGTACATTTTCTCATTTGGGGGAGGTATTAAGGATTGAATTTCAGGCATACCACTACTAAAAGCCCGAGCCAGTGTTTCTTAACCTTAGCAAATTTCAAAAGTGTGGAGCTCACCTCCCAGAATTGGGAAATTGCCACAGACAACGAATGCAAAACAGGCGGTCTGAAAGAGGTTTACATGAATGGCTATATGTTTAATAGATGTACATGGAAGAATAATCAAAAACCAGTCCCAAGTTCTGAGATCCAGGTCAGGGTTCCTAACCAGTCCAAATGTCAGCATTTCACAAGTAGAATCCATCACACAAGATCTTGTTTCCAGCAAAGGGAACATGGCTCAAGAACAATGGGAACTATTAAACTGCCTTTAATCAAGATATTTCAGATAGTCCTTGACTTACAACCAACATTGAGCTCAACATTTCCATTGTTCCCACATGATCTACACAATTTTACAACTTTTTTTTTTGCCAGGGTTGTTAAGCGAATCACTGCAGGTATTAAGTGAATCATGAGGCCGTTAAGTGAATCCGGCTTGCTAAGTGAGAAATGTGTTAAGTGAGCGTGCCCCATTTTACAACCTTCGTTGTCACAGCTGTTAAGTGAATCACTGGAGTTGTTCAAGTTAGGAACACGGTTGTTAAGTGAATCAGGCTTCCCCACTGACTTGACTTGTCGGAAGGTCGCAAAAGGGGATCGCATAACCCCAGGACACTGCGACCGTCATAAATATGAGTCAGTTGCCGAGAGTCTGAATTTTGATTGTGTGACCATGGGGGTGCGGCAATGGTCGTAAGTGTGAAAACAGCCATAAGTCCCTCTTTCCAGTGCTGTTGCAACTTCGAACGGTCACTAAACGAACTGTTGTAAGTCAAGGACTAACTGCTTTTATTTGTTTGTTTTTGTTTGTTTGTTTGTTTATTTTGGCGGGTCTGTTTCCTGATCTGGCCTTCCTCAAAGACGGCCTTTATTTATTTAAATGGATTTATTTATTTAAATGGATTTATATGCCGCCCAACTCCCAGGGGACTCTTTCCACCCGTCCTGCCCCTGTCACTATCTCGAGCTGAGTTTCCTGAATACAAATGCCCAAAGTTATATTTATTAATATATGCATTAATCAAATTCAGTTGGCAGCGTAGCTGTCGTGGCTTGACAGTTTTATTCCTGGGGTGAAGACCTCTTAAAAAAAAATGTTGTGGCTTTTTGTCCAGCTGTAGTGGAGACAGAATCAAACCAAACCATGCTTTCTTGCAGATTTCCAAAAATTTGTGGAACATCTCAGGGACATCAGAAGAGAGGGGTCCAGATTTGTAAGACAGCAGATGCAGCATCTCTCTTGCAGCCTAACTTCTCCCTGTAAATCTTAGTTTAACTCTGGTTTATTCTCCAAAGCACCCGAGGGCAGGACAAGAAGCAATGGGTGGAAACTAATCAAGGAGAGAAGCAACCTAGAACTAAGGAGAAATTTCCTGACAGTTAGAACAATTAATCCGTGGAACAGAAGTTGCCTCCAGAAGTTGTGAATGCTCCAACACTGGAAGTTTTAAAGAAGATGTTGGATAACCATTTGTCTGAAGCGGTGTAGGGTTTCCTGCCTAAGCAGGGGGTTGGACTAGAAGACCTCCAAGGTCCCTTCCAACTCTGCTGTTCTGTTCTGTTCTTTACCAGAGTGGGCGGGCTGAAAAATTCCTGTGCCACTCCTGATGTCATCATTCATTTGAGATGCCTTCGGGCCCCAGGTTTCTTAATTTCTAGCATAAATTATGCCACTTGCTGAATCATCTGACTTTGTAGTTTGGACAGAAATTGCAGTAGTCCTTGACTTATGACGACAATTGAGGCTAAAAACATTTTTATGCTAAGCGAAACGGTTGTTTCAGTGAATTTTGCCCCTGACGGGGAGTCAGGCTTAAAAATAGAAAGAAAAAAAATAGAAAAAAATAGAAATAGAAATATATAAAAAAATAACAGAAATAAATAGAACTATATATAAAAATAATGGAAATAAACAGAAATAGAAATAGATAGCAGTAATAGAAATAGATAGAAATAATATGTAGAAATATATAGAAATAATAGAAATATATAAAAATACAGGTAATCCTCAACTTACAACCACAACTCAGCCCAGAATTTCCGTTGCTAAGTGAGACAGTTGCTAAGTGAGTTTTGCTCCATTTTACGACTTTTCTTGCCCCATTTGTTCAGTGAGTTGCTGCAGTTGTCAAATTCGTGTCACGCTTGTTAAGCAAGAATTGTGAAGTGGCGCTTTGCCCCATTTTTCTTGCCACGGCTCTTAAGTGAATCCCTGCAGCTGTTAAGTCAAGTCACGCGGTCGTTAAGTGAATCCGGCTTCCCCATTGACTTTGCTTATCAGAAGGTCGCAAAAAGGGGGAATCACGTAACCCCCGGGACGCTGCAAACCGTCGTAAATGCGAGTCACTTGCCAAGCATCCGAATGTAAATCACGTGAACGACGGTTGTAGGTATGAAAAATGGTCCTAAGTTAAGTCACCTTTTTCAGTGCCTTCGTAACGTCGAACGGTCACTATGTGAACTGACGTAAGTTGAGGACTAGCTGTATTGATGGATTAATTGAGCCATTCAAGATCGCGGCCTAGCTTACCGTATTTTTCGGAGTATAAGACGCACCTTTTTCCTCCCTAAAAGTGGCTGAAAATTTGGGTGCGTCTTATACTTCGAATGTAGCTTTTTTCCAGCCCTAACTAGGTGCTAACAGATCTTCCCAGCTCTTACCTTGCAGGCTTTTTCATTGTTACTCTCTCCAAAGAATGTTTTTCCAGCCCTAAGTCTTTGCAGAATTTTTTTCCATTGCTCTACTTGCTCCGAGTAAGTGTTTTTCTAGCCCTAACCAGGTGCTAACTATCTTCCCAGCTCTTACTGGCTTGCAGGCTCTTTCATTGTTACTCTCTCAGAAGAATGTTTTTCCAGCCCTAAGTCTTTGCAGAATTCTTTTCCATTGCTCTACTTGCTCCGAATAAGTTTTTTTCTAGCCCTAACCAGGTGCTAACTATCTTCCCAGCTCTTACTGGCTTGCAGGTTCTTTCATTGTTACTCTCTCAGAAGAAGGTTTTTTTAAGTCCTAACCAGGAGATAAAATAATGTGCTGCAGCTGCTCCGAATAAGTTTTTTTTTAGCCCTAACCAGGTGCTAACGATCTTCCCAGCTCTTACTGGCTTGCAGGCTCTTTCATTGTTACTCTCTCAGAAGAAGGTTTTTTTAAGTCCTAACCAGGGGATAAAATAATGTGCTGCAGCTGCTCCAAATAAGTTTTTTTCTAGCCCTAACCAGGTGCTAACGATCTTCCAGGCGCTTACTGGCTTGCAGGCTCTTTCATTGTTACTCTCTCAGAAGAAGGTTTTTTTAAGTCCTAACCAGGGGATAAAATAATGTGCTGAAGCTGACCAAACTAAGGACGCTAGCCAGATGAATACCTGGTAGGCAGATTGTTTCCCCCTATTTTCCTCCCCAAAAACTAAGGTGCGTCTTATACTCCGGTGCGTCTTATACTCCGAAAAATACGGTAATTAACCTGTTATTTCACCTGGATTAACATGAAGAGATGCTTTCTCTCTCTCGGTCTCCTTTTAATCCGGTTTTTTTTTTTTACTCCCCCAAAGCAGAATCGTCACGAAATGTTGGCTCTGGAACCGCTTCATTCCTTACTCCGGATGAAGTGGAAAAGATTCGCACGACACCTCTTCTTTCTCTCCTGCTGCCTGTACTTCATCTACAACCTCATTTTGACGTTGATCTCCTACTACAGGCCTCACACGAAGCAGGTATTCTGGGCAGGATGGATTCCTTTCCAGGCCACCTTTCATAAACTCCCTTCTATAGGTAGTCCTCGAACTTAACGGCCACCATTGGGGGTCAGGATTCCCACGCAAGATGGGTGTTGAGTGAGCTGCGCCCGCTTTTACGACCTCTAGTCTGGCACGGTCGCTGAGTGAATTGCTACAGTTGTTAAGTGAATCACGGGGTGGTTAAGCGAATCCGGGTTCCTCCACCGACTTTGCTGGTCGGAAGCCGGTTGGCAAAGCTGCAAATGGCAAATCACGTAACCCCGAGATGCGGCAAAGGATTATAAATATTTGTATTTTGTATTTGTTTATTTGTCAAGCATATATAATTATAAGCAAAGTATAAACAGTAAAACATGATTGAATATATATGTAATAGTACAAGCATGAATAAGAGTAAAAGAGGTAAGAATATATGTGAACATTAGGACAGGAACGGTAGGCACGATTGTGCGCTTATGCACGCCCCTTACCGACCTCTTACTGACAACCTACAGGTAGTCAGAATCAGAATAGAGCTGGAAGGGACCTTGGAGGTCTTCTAGTCTAACCCCCAGCTCAAGCAGGAGACCCTATACCCATGGTGGCGAACCTATGGCACGCGTGCCACAGGTGGCACGCGGAGCCATAGCGGAGGGCACGCAAGCGTTGCCCACCGGCAAACCGGAAGTGCGAAAAACGCACTTCCGGTTTGCCGGTGAGCTGTTTTTTGCACTCCGGAGGGTTCAGGGAAGCTCCCTGAAGCCCCGGAATGCAAAAAACGACGAAACGGACAAACCGGAAGTGCATTTTTCCGCACTTTCGGTTTGCCCGTTTTGTCGTTTCTTACCGTCCCAGGCTCCAGTAAGGCCTTTGCGCGGGTGTGTGGGTGTGTGCGCATGCATGGGGGGGAGGGAATGGGTGTGGGTATGCGAGCGCGCGCTGGCGTGCGCGCCCCCCCCTTTTTGGCACGCGAACCTAAAAAGGTTCGCCATCACTGCCCTATACCATTTTAGACAATTGCCTGTCCAATCACTTCTTAAAAACTTCCAGTGATATGAAGCATCCACAACTTCTGGTGGCAGGCTGTTCCACTGGTTAATTGTCCTCACTGTTAGGAAGTTTCTCCTTAATCCCAGGTTGCTTCTCTCCTTGATTAGTTTCTATCCTGCCTTCAGGTGCTTTGGAGAATAATTTGACCCCCTCTTCTTTGGGGCAGCCCCTCAAATACTGGAATACTACTAACATGTCACCCCTAGTCCTCTTTTACACTAAACTAGCCAAACCCAAATCCTGCAATCGTTCTTCCTATGTTTTAATCTCCAGGCCTTTGATCATATTAGTTGCTCTTCCCTGCACTTTTTCCAAAGTTTCAACGTCTCTTTTGTAACGTGGTGACCAAAACTGGATGCAAATATTCCGAGTGTGGCCTTACTAAGGTTTTATAAAGCGGTGCTAATACTTCGCCTGATCTTGATTCTATGCCTCTGTTTACACAACCAAAGATTGTATTAGCTTTTTTGGCTTACGACCACAATTGAGCCCAAAATGTATGTTGCTAAGAGAGAAATGTGTTAAGTGAGGTTTGCCCCATTTTACAACCTTTCTTGCCATGGTTGTTAAGTGAATCACTGTAGTTGTTAAGTTAGTAACACGGTTGTTACGTGAATCTGGCATCCCCATTTGGCTTTGCTTGTCAGAAGGTCGCAAAAGGGGATCACGTGACGCCGGGACACTGCAACCGTCATAAATATGAGTCAGTTGCCAAGCGTCTGAATTTTGATCACATGACCATGGGGATGCTGCAACGGTCGTAAGTGTGAAAAACGTTCGTAAGTCACTTGTTTCAGTGCTGTTGTCACTTCAAATGGTCACTAAATGAACTGTTGTAAGTCGAGGACCACCTATATTTCGGCTGGGTAGCAAGAGAAAAAACGAATGGGTCACTAAGTTAACCGTTGTACGTTGAGGACTGACTCTCCAGGATGGTTGCCCGGTGCCCAAATTTGGATCACGTGATTGTGTGGGTGCTATAACGGTCATAAGTGCAAGGATCGATCATAAGCCGCTATTTTCAGCATTGTCGTAACTTTGAACTGTCACTAAATGAATGGTTATAAGGCGAGGACCATCTCTATTCTTATTTTTATTTTTATTTCCCCCCCCCCCCCGTCTCTAGCCTCCGCCATACCCTCTGGCACTGATCGGAGACATGAATTGGTTGCAGTTGGCAGGACAAGCCATGGTTATTTTGGGAGCCGTGTTTATTGCTATTAAAGAGGTAAGCGCTGATAGGGATATTCCTCACGAATGAGAGCAAATCTATGCGTCCCATGATAATGTTGCAGGATCCAATCCGGGTCGGTCACCGGAACCAGAGGTTTTGTCTTCTGAACTTTTCAGATTCGTGTTGGAACCCATCCTCAGGGAATTTCTCTCTAGCAGAAGTGTGTGCGGTTCTGTTGTGTGGTATTTATAGTGTTGTTGTAAATGAGGTGTGTCGATCGCTGTCTTTTAAGTCGTTGGCTGTTTGCTTGTGCTGCCCAGCCCTTGCCTTCTAAGTCAAACACAACAGGGGTGGGTTCCTACCGGTGTGGTCCAGTGTGGAGCTCCGATAGGGACCCGCCGATACCCCAATATGCGCGCGACTGCTCCGGTACCGTCTCCACCGGGCAGTCGCGCGCGTCGCCATCTCTTTTTCGTGAATTTTTGGGCGATTTTGCTTCTGCGCATGCGCGGAAGCAAAATCACGCCAAAATCTTGCGAGGGGACGCGCGCGCGCATGAGATTTCAGTAAGATTTTGCTTCTGCGCATGTGCGGAAGTAAAATCACGCCAAAATCTCTCTCACGCGCGCGTCCCCTCACGAGATTTCGGCGAGATTTTGCTTCCGCACATGCGCAGAAGCAAAATCACGTGAGGGGGTGCGTGCGCACAAACCATGAAGGACCGCGGAGCAGCGCACCGGTCTGGGTAAGTGAGCATCTCACCCCTGAAACACAAGGCCCGTGGGCCAGATCCGGCCCGCGATGTTGTCGGATCCGGCCCGCGGGGCTGGCCTGGAAAATGTAAGGGGCCGCCCCATGTTGCTTTGGCCCGGTTTACCCAGAGCGAAGAGGAAACATGCCAGCAGTTTGGGGAGTGGCGTCAAGCTGGCCACGCCGACCCAGTCAGCCACGCCCAGCCAGTCCACACCTGCCCGGCCCCTCGAGGTCAACCACAGCCCTCAATGAAATTGAGTTTGACATCCCTGTTCTAAGTATTTGATAGGCTGGTGGTAAATCAGCACCCCTGTTTGACTGAGGAAGGGCCCGTTTCCCAGGCTTCAATCACTTCCCCGGCTGTTTTTGTACCTGCTCGTCCAGCAATCTTAGTACGGCTGCAAAAAGTTCATTGCAGTGTGAGGCTTGTCAGGTAGGAATTTTCCTACCAGAGGCGATTTTAGGATCTTGCTTCCTTGAAGTCATTCGTAGTTAGAAAATAAAACCGAGATTCAAATCTAATTAACAAAATATTTATTTCAGTACAAAAGTAACAAAAATAAACCCTTAATAAGCTACATCTTCTCAGCTAATGGATTCAGGTCTGCCTTCGGGCAGGCATCGAAGAGGAAGGGAAGTGGGAGTAGACAAAACTCCTGGAATGCACGCATGCGTAGTAAAACATATCACATGTCTGCTTGATTAGAAATAAACCTTAGAAAACAGTAGAGGTGCACAACTGGCAATAATTCACATCGTGACAAGGCTACCAATGAGTTTGGGTCTCCTTGTCTCGCTTGCGATTCCTGCAATCTGGTGGTTAGCTTCCTCCCCCCTCTGTCCTACATAATCCCAGGGGCAATCCATGCAGGGGATCCGGTAGATTACATTGGAAGTATCTCCCACCATCTCCGACTTTACCCTGCATAATTTTGTCCTCGTATGGTAACCTCTGGGCGGTGTGCGATGCCCCCTTGCAGGTTTCGGAAGCTGCGTTTTCCGAAATGTTTTTGACGTATGCCAGGGTGTGCCATGTGGTTGGTCTTGGAAGATGGACTCCAGCATGTTGTTAAGAGAGTTTTTCCCTATTTTGCCACCTTTCTTTCCACAGTTGTTAAGAGAATAATCATGGTTGCTCCACAAACCCCACTTCCTTCAAGCATTGATGATGTTACCTAGTTGGGTAATGAAACGTCTGCAAGAAAACAACCAAGCTCAGAGAACACCAAGGACCCTACAGTCCTCTTCCTCTTTCTCCTTCTCTTTCTCTTCCTCCAATTTCTCTTCCTCCTCCTCCTCCTCTTTCTCCAGAGAGCAAAACCCCCCTCCCATCTAGCACCGATGATGTTACCTAGTTGGGTAAGGAAACGTCTGCAAGAAAACCACCAAGCTTAGAGATCACCAAGGACCCCACAGTCCTCTTCCTCTTTCTCCTTCTCCACTTTCTCTTCCTCCACTTTCTCTTTCTCCTCCTCCTCCTCTTTCTCCAGAGAGCAAAACCACCCTCCTATCTAGTACTGATGATGTTACCTAGTTGGGTAATAAAATGTCTGCAAGAAAACCACCAAGCTCAGAGATCACCAAGGACCCCACAGTCCTCTTCCTCTTTCTCCTTCTCCACTTTCTCTTCCTCCTATTCCTCCCCCTCTTCTTCTTTCTCCAGGGACTCCATAATTTTGACCTTTAGATATCCTGACTGTAGACACTCCTGCTCCAAACTATAAATTATAATCAACACCTCCTGGAAAGCTTCGTTCCTGCGGCTCACGAAGCTAGGATCTCATAGAGGATACCGTTGTAACTTTGAACGGTCGCTAAAGGAACGGCCATAAGTCGGAGACTACCATACACCCCGCGTTTCAACCACACAAGTTTTGTGAGGGTTTGCCTCTTGACTTTGGATTCAGCTCCCTGCAAACAGGCCTGCTCCAAAATACGAATGATAATCCTGAATGACTTTATTCCCGCAACTCACTAAGCCATGATACGACAAAGCTTGATTTACGGTGCAAACCACAATGGAGCCTGGGTGTTCACCCCAGCGGCTATGCCACAAACCAGCAGGCACTTCCGGTTTAGCAAGTTCTGTGAACCAGCCTCGATATTCTGATATTTGTACCTGCAAAGTCATCTCGACTCCTTGACTTACAGCCGCAACTAAGCCCGACATTTCTGTTGTTAAGTGAGACATTTAAGTGAGCTTTGCCCCATTTTATGACCTCTCTTGCCTCAGTTGTTAAGTGAATCCCTGCAGTTCAGAGTTGGTGTTCTGCCGGTTCGGTGCTGGTTTCTCTCCCTTTCCCTCTCTCTTTCTGTCCTCTTTCTCTCTGTCTTTCACTCTCACTCTCTCTTTCTCTCCTCTTTCTCTGTCTTTTTCTTCCTCTCTCCTTCTTTCCCTCTTCTCTCTCTCTCTCTCTCTCTCTCTTTCTTTCTTTCTTTCTTTCTCTCTCTCTCTCTCTCTCTCTCTCTCTCTCTCCCTCTCTCTCTCTTTCTCTCCTCTTTCTTTGTCTTTTTCTTCCTCTCTCTTTCTTTCTTTCTTTCTTTCTTTCTTTCTTTCTTTCTTTCTTTCTTTCTTTCTTTCTTTCTCTCTCTCTCCCTCTCTCCCTCTCTCTCTCTTTCACTCTCACTCTTTCTCTCCTTTTTGTCTTTCTCTTTTGCCTCTTTTTCTGTCTTTTTCTTCCTCTCTCCTTCTTTCCCTTTCTCTCTCTCTCTCTTTCTTTCTTTCTTTCTTTCTTTCTTTCTTTCTTTCTTTCTTTCTTTCTTTCTTTCTCTCTCTCTCCCTCTCTCTCCCTCTCTCTCTCTTTCACTCTCACTCTCTTTCTCTCCTCTTTTTGTCTTTTTCTTCCTCTCTCGTTCTTTCTTTCTTTCTTTCTTTCTTTCTTTCTTTCTTTCTTTCTTTCTTTCTTTCTTTCTTTCTTTCTTTCTTTCTTTCTTTCTTTCTTTCTCTCTCCCTCTCTCTCCCTCTCTCTCTCTTTCACTCTCCCTCTCTCTTCCTCTCCTCTTTCTCTTTTGCCTCTTTCTCTGTCTTTTTCTTCCTCTCTCCTTCTTTCCCTTTCTCTCTCTATCTTGCCTCAGTTGTTAAGTGAATCCCTGCAGTTCGGAGTTGGTATTCTGCCGGTTCGGGCCAGTTTGGGCGAAGCGGTAGTGCAGACCTGGACGTAATGCCGTCCTATTTAGCCACATTTTCGTGGCTGGGCGCATGTGCGGAAGGCACACGTGCGATTAAAGAGCATGCGCAGGAGGCTGTGCGCATGTGCGGAGGTCACGTTTGCGAACCAGTAGGGAAGGTAAGTGAAAACTACCCTGCTGCAGTTGTTCAGGTAGTAACACGGTTGTTAAATGAATCCCCATGGACTTTGCTGGTCAGAAGGATGCAAAAGGGGATCCTGTGACTCCAGGACACTGTGACCGTCATAAATATGAGTGTCTGAATTTTGATCACGTGACCATGGGGATGCTGCAACGGTCGTAAAAACAACCGTTGTAACGTCAAAGGGTCACTTAAACGAATGGTTGTAAGTCGAGGACTACCTTTAGAACGAGCTAGCATGTGTTTAACGTGCCTTACTAAACCTGTTGTATCCTGTGTGTATTTCCGCCTGCAGAGTGTAGCCATTTTCTTGCTACGGCCTTCCGACCTGCAAACAATCCTCTCCGATGCCTGGTTCCATTTTGCCTTGTAAGTGACGCGATGGCCTTGCTTTGCTGTCCTCTCTCTCTCCTATTCTACCGTATCTCTCTCTCTCTCTCTCTCTCTCTCTCTCTCTCTCTCTCTCTCTCTCTCTCTCTCTCTCTCTCCCTCCCTCCCTCCCTCCCTCCCTCCCTCCCTATCTATCTATCTATCTATCTATCTATCTATCTATCTATCTATCTATCTATCTATCTATCTATCTATTTATCTATCTATATCTATATCTATATCTATATCTATATCTATATCTATCTATCTATCTATCTATCTATCTATCTATCTATCTATCTATCTATCTATCTATCTATCTATCTAATCTATCTATCTAATCTATCTATCTATCTATCTATCTATCTATCTATCTATCTATCTATCTATCTATCTATCATCTATCTCCCTTTATTTTCATTTATCAGCAAAAAAATCCTACATATATATATGTGTGTGTGTGTGTGTGTGTGTGTGTGTAGGATTTTTTGCTGATAAATGAAATTAAAGGGAGACTATTATAGATCTATTTCGAGCTTATTTTGCTCTCGTCAGATAGCCAAACCCTTACTGGGATTTGAACCTGGGCCGGCTGCCTTGCAGGGCAGCAAGGGTATTTGGGTTTTCTCCCGCTTGGGAGATTCTGATTGGTTGGAGGTGTGTTCTGATTGGTTGGGGGTGTTCTCAGGTCACCAGCTCAAATGCCCCTGCAAGTCAGAGTAACCTGAGAACACCCCCAGCCAATCAGAGCACAGCTAACCCCCCAGCCAATATATATACATACATACACACACACACACACACACACACACACACACACACACACACACACACACACACACACACACAATCTATCTATCTATCTATCTATCTATCTATCTATCTATCTATCTATCTATCTATCTATCTATCTATCCTTCTCTCTCTCTCTCTCTCTCCCTCCCTCCCTACCTACCTATCATTCTATCTGATTTTATATCTAGCTAATCATCCACAATATAATGGAGATGTTAATATTAAGTAATTAAGATCAAAACTATTATCATGCAGTCAGTACTTTGGTGTGAGTTGCAGTGCTTCTTTTCCTAATATTGTATTTAACTTTGGATGGAAAACCCAAATAATTTTATGCTTGTAGTATTGACACCCTAAACCAGGGGTGTCAGACTCGATTTCATTGAGGGCAGCATCAGGGTTGTGTTTTACTTTGGGGGACCGGGGTGGGCGTGGCCAGGGTGGGTGTGGCCAGCTCGACATCACTGGTGTCGGGGGCACCTGTGGTGGCTCGAGCGCTCCGCCAGTGGAAACGGGCTCCCGAGCTCCGTTTCCGGCTGTGACGGCCTCCTGCAATCCTCTGCCAATGAAAACGGAACTTGGGAGGGCCGCCCATGGCCCGTCCTTCATTGTTTCCAGGGCGACCCTGCGGGCCAGATCTAAACACCCCACGGGCCGGATTTGGTCCCTGGGCCTTGAGTTTGACACACCTGCCCTAAACTGTAATTGATATGGATAGAATTTTCTCTTTTCTTTCTCTAAATATTAACAAATTGAAGCCACCTAAATGATAGGAGTTAATCATCTTTAACCATATCATATAACCGTGAGCCACGGTGGCGCAGTGGTTAGAGTGCAGTACTGCAGGCTACTTCTGCTGCCTGCAATTTGGCAGATCGAATCTCACCAGGCTCAAGGTTGACTCAGCCTTCCCTCCTTCCGAGGTGGGTCAAATGAGGACTCAGATTGTTGGGGGCAAGAGGCTGACTCTGTAAACTGCTTAGAGAGGGCTGTAAAGTACTGTAAAGCGGTATAGAAGTCTAAGCGCTATTGCTATTGCTATATAAACACCACCGTGTTGAAACAATACAATATTAGATGTGTACAGCAATCTTAATTAGAAGGAAGAATAAAAATTAAAACATAATGTTTTTGTGGTCCTTCCCAGTTTCATTCAAGCGGTGCTGGTGATCGTCTCGGTCTTCCTCTATGTTTTCTCCTACAAAGGGCACCTGCCCTGCCTCGTGCTGGCCATGTCCTTAGGCTGGGCCAACATGCTGTATTTCACACGGGGGTTGCAATCCATGGGCATCTACAGCGTCATGATTCAACAGGTAAGGCAGCCTTTGCAAGCCCTGTTGGATAGGCGTTGGCTCTCTCAGGCCAGGCCCAGCAATTCAGTTCTCTTAAGTGGGAGGATGCACATAATCAATTCTTCTATAGTCAGTCTCTCTCTCTCTCTCTCCCTCTCCCCCCTCCCTTCATCTGTCTGTCTGTCTGTCTGTCTGTCTCTATCTGTCTGTCTCTATCTTCATCCATCTGTCATCTCTCTCTCTCTCTCTCTCTCTCTCTCTTTCTCTCTCTCTCTCTCTCTCCCTCCGTTCATCTGTCTGTCTGTCTCACCATCTCTATCTTCATCCATCTGTTATCTCTCTCTCTCCCTCCGTTCATCTGTCTGTCTGTCTCACCATCTCTATCTTCATCCATCTGTCATCTCTCTCTCTCTCTCCGTTCATCTGTCTGTCTGTCTCACCATCTCTATCTTCATCCATCTGTTATCTCTCTCTCTCTCTCTCCCTCCGTTCATCTGTCTGTCTGTCTCACCATCTCTATCTTCATCCATCTGTTATCTCTCTCTCTCCCTCCGTTCATCTGTCTGTCTGTCTCACCATCTCTATCTTCATCCATCTGTTATCTCTCTCTCTCCCTCCGTTCATCTGTCTGTCTGTCTCACCATCTCTATCTTCATCCATCTGTTATCTCTCTCTCTCCCTCCGTTCATCTGTCTGTCTGTCACACCATCTCTATCTTCATCCATCTGTCATTTTCTCTCTCTCTCTCCATATCTTCATCTATCATGTCTGTCTGTCTGTCAGGAATAGTCAACACTCCAATCCATCTGTCATCTTTCTCTTTCTCTTTCTCTTTCTTTCTTTCTTTCTTTCTTTCTTTCTTTCTTTCTTTCTTTCTTTCTTTCTTTCTTTCTTTCTTTCTTTCTTTCTTTCTTTCTCTCTCTCTCTCTCTCTCTCTCTCTCTCTCTCTCTCTCTCTCTCTCTCTCTCCCCCCCCTCCGTTCATCTGTCTGTCTGTCTATCCATGTCTATCTTCATCCATCTGTCATCTTTCTCTCTCTCTCCATATCTTCATCTATCATGTCTGTCTGTCTGTCAGGAATAGTCAACTCTCCAGAAGGTAGGCTCAAGATACAGAAGGATCTTGACAGACTTGAACATTGGGCGCTATCTAACAAAATGAAATTCAATGGTGAAAAAAGTAAGGTTCTACATTTAGGCAAGAAAAACAAAATGCACAGGTACAGTATATGTGGTACCTTGCTCAACAGTAGTAACTGCGAGAGG
Source organism: Diadophis punctatus similis (assembly GCA_023053685.1). Lineage (NCBI taxonomy): Eukaryota > Metazoa > Chordata > Lepidosauria > Squamata > Dipsadidae > Diadophis > Diadophis punctatus. The sequence goes on from JALIGW010000001.1 coordinate 3,645,700, forward strand.
GACCTTGGAGTCCTAGTGGACAACTGTTTAAATGTGAGCCAGCCGTTTGCAGCAGCTGCCAAAAAAGCCAACACAGTTCTAGGCTGCATTAACAGAGGGATAGAATCAAGATCACGCGAAGTGTTAATACCACTTTATAAGGCCTTGGTAAGGCCACACTTGGAATACTGCATTCAGTTTGGTCACCACGATGCAAAAAGGATGTTGAGACTCTAGAAAGAGTGCAGAGAAAAGCAACAAAGATGATTAGGAGACTGGAGGCTAAAACATATGCAGGAACTGGGTATGTCTAGTTTAATGAAAAGAAGGACCAGGGGAGACATGATGGCAGCGTTCCAATATATCAGGGGTTGCCACAAAGAAGAGGGAGTCAAACTATTCTCCAAAGCACCTGAGGGTAGGACAAGAAGCAACAGATGGAAACTAATCAAGGAGAGAAGCAACTTAGAACTAAGAAGAAATTTCCTGACAGAACAATTAACCTGTGGAACAACTTGCCTCCAGAAGTTGTGAATTCTCCAACACTGGAAGTTTTTAAGAAGAGATTGGATAACCATTTGTCTGAAGTGGTGTAGGGTTTCCTGCCTGAGCAGGGGGTTGGACTAGAAGACCTCCAAGGTCCCTTCCAACTCTGATTCTATTCTATTCTATTCTATTCTATTCTATTCTATTCTATTCTATTCTATTCTATTCTATTCTATTCTATTCTATTCTATTCTATTCTCTATCCATTTATCTATCCGCCCATCCATCCATCCATCTTTATCTGATTTTATATCTATTAACAATCCACAATATAAGTTAGTCCCCTGGTGATCGTACCTGATTCTATTTATTTATTTATTTTATTTATTTGTCAAACATGTATAGTAGTAATTTGTATAAACATAAGTAAAAAGTAACGATAAAAGAGGACAATTGGACAGTAGGACAGGGACGGTAGGCACGCTGGTGCGCTTATGCACGCCCCTTACAGACCTCTTAGAAACGGGGAGAGGTCGACTGTAGACAGTCTAAGGTTAAAGTTTTTGGGGTTTGGGGAAGAAACCACAGAGTCAGGTAGTGCATTCCAGGCATTGATCACTCTGTTGCTGAAGTCATATTTTCTGCAGTCGAGTTTGGAGCGTTTTACATTTAGTTTGAATCTATTACGTGCTCGTATATTGTTACGGTTGAAGCTGAAGTAGTCATTAACAGGAAGGACATTTTGGTATATTTTATGAACTACATTTAGATCAGATCGGAGGCGACGTAGTTGTAAATTGTCTAATCCCAGTATTTCAAGTCTGGTGGAATAAGGTATTTTGTTGTGAGTGAAGGAGTGAAGGACTCTTCTTGTGAAATATTTCTGGACTCTCTCGATTGTATTTATGTCTGATATGCAGTGCGGGTTCCAGACAGGTGAGCTGTATTCCAGAATTGGTCTAACAAATGTTTTGTATGCTCTGGTTAGTAATGTAATGTTGCCAGAGAAGAAGCTACGCAAGATTAGATTAACAACTCTTAGTGCCTTTTTGGCAATGTTGTTACAATGGGCTCTAGCACTTAGGTCATTGGATATGAGTACTCCAAGGTCTTTGACAGAGTGAGGGTCATCTACAAGTTCGTTTCCTCCAAGTTTGTATTTTGTATTCTGATTTTTTTTGCCAATGTGTAAGACAGAGCATTTGTTGGTTGAGATTTGAAGTTTCCAGTTGTTTGACCATTCTGCCACATGGTCAAGGTCTTTTTGAAGGGTAGCAACATTGTCGGTGGTGTTAAATAGTTTAACATCATCAGCAAAGAGAACGCAGTTGCTTATAATATGATCACAAAGATCGTTTATGTAGAGTATGAAGAGTGTTGGTCCTAGAACACTGCCTTGAGGGACACCGCTGTTGACAGGAGCAGGATTTGATATGGCACTTCCTATTTTGACCACTTGTTGTCTGTTAGACAGGAATGCAGTTATCCAATTATGTAGGGGTCCAGAAATGCCATAGGATTTTAGTTTCAGAAGTAGTTTGTCGTGTACAACTGAATCAAAGGCTTTACAAAAGTCTATGTAAATTGCATCTATTGTATTATATAATATATTGTATATTATATAATATACATATACATATATATATATATATATATATATATATATATATATATATATACATATATATATATATATATAATATATATATAATATATAATATATATATAATATATATATATAATATATTGTATATTATAATAATATATTGTATTATATAATATATATTATATCTATATGAATCTATTGCATCTATAAACAATTCTCCAGCCAACATGCTTTGAGATGGCTGGAGTTCAACTCCCAGAATTCCCCAATCAGCCTGCTTTAAGATATGCTGGCTGGGGAATTCTGGGAGTAGAAGTCCATCCATCTTCAAGTGCCCAAGTTTGAGAAACACTGCATTAAGGCGAGAAGATTCCCCCTCATTTCCTACAAACTTGTCCATTTTTAAAAATGGTCTAAACTGGATGCCAATCTCTGCCTCCGGAAACCAAATTTTCCATGTAAATACATTCAGAAATAGTAGAGCAGTGTGATTTATTTTCCTGTGCTTTAAATTCACCATTAATGCTTTTTCTTTTGCCTTGTAGGTCATTTTGCACGACGTGATCAAGTTTATTGCCGTCTATCTGGTGTTTTTGTTTGGATTCGGCGTAGGTAAACAGAATTTGATGCTTTATTCGGTAGGGCATCCGTGGACTGGGGGGGGCGGGGGCATTCAAAGAAGGCACAATGGTGTTGCCAACTGTGCCATCCAAGCCCTGCCACTTTTTATGCGCATCGCACACAAGGCTTGGCTTGCTCTGTTTGCAGCCTCCATTTTGCCTTTTTTGACACACTCCCTGTGAATACCTGTAATTATTTGGAATCAGGAATTCAACCAAAATGCAATTTTGGTTTCCCATTTGGTTTCCCATGAAACGGGACACCCCGTTTCAGACTCTTAATAACCCTTTTGGGTGAGCGCTGAATCCTCAGGGAGATCTTGTAATCTCAGAGTTTAATAATAAAAAAAAGACTCTAATTTTCCCCTCCTTCTCGTTCTCTGCTCAGCTCTTGCCGCCTTGGTGGACTCGTGTCCCGAAGACAGCAAATGCAACGAGTACAGCGTCTTGGGAAGCATCGAGGTCGACTTATTCATGTTGACCTTGGGCCTCGGCGAGCTCGACGTCCCGAAAAATGCCAAATACCCCATCCTCTTCCTCCTCCTGCTCATCTCCTTCGTCATCCTGACCTTCGTCTTGCTCCTCAACATGCTGATCGCCTTGATGGGAGAAACGGTGGAAGACATTTCCAAAGAGAGCGAGCACATCTGGAGGCTGCAGGTTCGACCCCGGGGGTAGGGTTGAGGGGTGTCTCTGGGATTCCTTTGGGGGAAACGGGATTGAATCCAGATGTCTAGGGAGATTAGACTTCCTTTGTTTTTTTCCTTGAAGACGTTTCGCTTCTCATCCAGGAAGCTTCTTCAGTTCTGACCGAATGGTGGAGGATGGAAGGATTGATACTCCTTGCAGACGGCTGGTCATTTGCATCCTTTTTAGAGAGTCATGGGGTGTTCAGGGAGGGGTAGCACCTCTGGTGTAGGGGCATGTCGTGTCCCAGCTCATTTTAGGGCAGCTTTTAGGGCAGCTCGTTCACCTTTGGTCCCCACCTGTCACTCAGCTCTCACCTGTGGCTCTTAGCAGCTGTAGCATGTGCAGCGGCCACACCCCGGGCAACAGCTTCGACAGGCTGGCCAAACCAGGTTGAGAGTAGCCGTTGGGTCATTGACCTTCGGTGAGATAGGGACTTGTCTATCCCAAGTATGTGAAGACAGATTCCGGCGGACTGAGCGGATGAAATCTACTAGAATAGGACAACGGTCATGAAGGCAGTCTCTGCAAGCGATGTGGTACGCTAAGAGCACGGCAAGACACGAAAGACGCCCTGGTCAACCACTGTGCCCAGCCCATCTCCAACTGTCTCGACTCTTGTCCTGCTATTTGGAGCAAGATGGAATCTGGGAAGAGAGAGTGAGGCTGGCTATGCACACCTCTCCCTCACTTTAATCCAATTGACGCGCAAGTCTTGACATCCCCCCCGTGGACTGTGAAAAGTCCTGTGGCGATGGGCGAGCGACAAAACAGCAGGTGTGGATACACTGGGAGCTGTAGCTGCGGACCTGCACGCAGGCGACTCAGGTCTATGATGGATGTTGAGGTCCTCTTTGAATACGATGGACGAACATCAGAGGATCGTTGAGGCCACTTGGAGGCTTACCTGTGTCTTCAGCGTCTCCTGAATCAGAATACAAATGGGGGTAGAACCTTTTTCGAACTGCTGAAAGGATTTTATTTTATTCAAAAAGTTTTATAAGTACAAAGTACAACATTTTTTTCATTTTTCTCCCCCCCTTCCCCCCTACCCCCAACCCCCCCCCCTTCCCTTCCCCCCTCCCCCCCCCCCCGGACTTCCCAGAGAAAGTACAGGGCATAAAATTCAATAAAATAAATTTAAATTAAATTAAAGTAAATTCTTAATTTCCACTTTTTTATTTAAAAAAATCTTTTAACTCCGATTTTTTTTTAAATTCAAAACATAAACAGAAGAAGAATATTTAAAAAGTAACCCCTTATACCTCTAAAACTTTAAACTTAATCCTAAAATCATAAAATTAAACACAACATTAGTATCAATATTACAGTATGTCAACTTCAAAATGTATGATATATATAATAATAATAACAATAAAAAAGAAATAAAATCTAACCCCTCATACTTCAAAGACCTTAAACTTTATCCTAAAATCCCACAAAGTATTAATAACATATTACACTATATCATATTATTAACTTAATAATAATCAAGATATATAATTATAATGTTAATAATAAAACAAAAACCTTAAACTTAATCCTAAAATTACCTATAAACTAATAATAATAAGAAGGAAAGGATGCTGAAAGGATTTTGTTGCACACAATAGATAGATGGTGTCATATTCCCCCTCCCCATTGCGAGAGGGATGTTCAATCTTCAATCAATCAATCAATCAATCAATCAATTAATCAACCAGAATAGAGCTGGATGGGACCTTGGAGGTCTTCTAATCCAACCCCCTGTTCAAGCAGGAGATGCTATACCCGTGATGGTGAACCTATGGCGCACGTGCCACAAGTGGCACGCAGCACCCTCTCTGTGGGCATTTGAGCCGTCGCCCCAGTTCAGCTCCACCACACATGCGCGTGCCTCCTGCTGGCCAGCTGGTTGGCGGGTCTCTGTCGCGCATGCACAGGGGGTGAGGTGCATGCGGAGAGGCCGCGCGCATATGTGTGGGTGGGCAGGGCGTGTGCAGGGGGGACATGTGTGCATGCGTGGGTGGGCAGGGCATGTGCAGGGGGCGCACGCATGCATGGGGATGAGGCGCATGCACGTATGCGCGGGGGCGCGGGGGCTTTGCATTTTGGGGGTTTGGGGGGACGCACTCACATTTGAGCACACGCACACACGCTTTGGGCACTGCGTCTGGAAAAGGTTAGCCATCATGTCCTATACCATAGCAGACAAATGGCTGTCCAATCTCTTCTTAAAAGCCTCCACTGATGGAGCACCCACAACTTCTGGTGGCAAGCTGTTCCACTGGTGAATTGTCCTCACTGTTAGGAAGTTTCTCCTTAACTCCAGGTTGCTTCTCTCCTTGATTAGTTTCCATCCATTGCTTCTTGTCCTGCTTTCAGGGGCTTTGGAAAATAAGTTGACCCCCTCCTTCTTTGGGGCAGCCCCTCAAATACTGGAATCTTAATGCAGATGGCCTCTTGAACCCCTCTTTCAAGGGGTCGCCAACTATCTCCTGTTTACAACAGAGTCCTTTCAGTAGTCCCAAGAAGGTTCCACCCCATTTGCACTTACAGCTAGTCCTCGACTTAAAATAGTTCATTTAGTGACCGTTCAAAGTTACGATGGCCCTGGGGAAAAAGGGATTTAGGATCTTTTTTTCACACTTACGGCCTTTGTAGCATCTCATGTGATCAAAAATTCAGATGCTTGGCAGCTGACTCATACTTACGACCGTTGCTGTGATCCCCTTTTGACAAGCAAAAACAACGGGGAAGCCAGATTCATTTAACAACCGCGTGACTAACTTATCAACGGCGGTGATTCGCTTAACCACGTGTGGCCAGAAATTTGGTAATACGGGGCAAAGCACACTCAGCAAATGTCTCCCTTAACGACAGAAAATGTGGGCTCCATTGTGGTCGTAAGTCGAGGACTACCTGTATTCAGGGGACCCTGAGGGCGCAGATAAACCTCCAAGTGGCCTCAGCGACTCTCAGAGAGAGCGCTAACAACCAGATGACTGCAAGGAATATAAATCCTTCCGTTCTCTACCATTCAGCCAGAACTGAAGAAGCTTCTACGACAAGAAGCGAAACGTCTTCAAGAAAAAACAAAAAACTCCACTTGAAAAAGCACCTTTGGGACGATTGAATTCAGAGCAAATTCTTTTCTTTTCTTTTTTTGGTCACCTATTTTCACCGGCGGGCGGAAAAACATTTGGGAATCTGTTTTGAAACGTCCTTCTTGGTTATTATCCCTCTTTCCTGCAGAGAGCCAGGACGATTGTGGAGATTGAAAAACTTCTGCCCAAGTTCCTGAGGAGGAAATTCGAACTCGGGGAATGGTGCAAAGTGGCTGACAACGACACGCGGTTGTGTTTAAGGTAAGCGGTGGGCCAGACGGGAGGGATTTTGCTCTGCGGGGGTGGGGGGGGGCAAAAAGAGAGGAAAATTGAATCTCAGATTAATCGATGAATCCTGAGATACGGGAAGCGTTTCTGTAAGAATGAGGATGAAACATAAGAATGAATTACTCATAGAAGAGAATATTGGTAGCTAAGAGTTGGACTGTGGGGTCCTTGGTGCTCTTGGAGCTTGGTTGTTTTCTTGCAGACGTTTCATTACTCAACTAGGCAACATCCTCAGTGCTAGAAGGGAGTGGGGTTTGTGGAAGGGAAACAGGAGGAGGAGGAGGAGGAGGAGGAGGAGGAGGAGGAGGACTGTGGGGTTCTTAGTGCTCTCTGAGCTTGGTGGTTTTCTTGCAGACATTTCATGACCCAACTAGGTAACATAATCAAGTCTAGAAAGGAGTGAAGTTTGTGGAATGAAAGGAAGGGGAGGAAGGGGAGGAGGAGAAGACAGGGGAGAAAGAAAAGGAGAAAGGAGAAATGTTGGGGTGAGAATGATATCTCATAGAGGCGATTTAGATCTTTTCTTGGAATTCAGACAGAAATAAAATCGAGATTAAAGTCTAATAGAAAATATTTATTTGAGTACAAAAACAGTAAATCCTGAGTAATTACATCTTTGCTAAGAAAACACGACCGTTCAGGTCAACAGCTAAGGCAGAATAATAATAATGGTGGATAGGAATGTCATATCACGTGTTCTGCTTGTATTGGAAAGTACCATAATATTAGATAGGGGTGCATCATCCTGCATAGACATACAACTGGCAATATTCACTACGTGACAAGAAAGGAGAAAGGGAAAGAGGAGGACTGAGAGGCCCTGGGTGCTCTCTGAGCTTGGTGGTTTTCTTGCAGACGTTTCATGACCCAACTAGGGAACATCCTCAGTGCTAGAAGGGAGTGGGGTTTGTGGAAGGGAAACAGGAAGAGGAGGAGGAGGAGGAGGAGGAGGAGGAGGAGGAGGAGGAGGAGGAGGAGGAGGAGGAGGAGAACTGTGTGATCCTTAGTGCTCTCTGAACTTGGTGGTTTTCTTGCAGACATTTCATGACCCAACTAGGGAACATCCTCAGTGCTAGAAGGGAGTGGGGTTTGTGGAAGGGAAACAGGAAGAGGAGGAGGAGGAGGAGGAGGAGGAGGAGGAGGAGGAGGAGGAGGAGGAGGAGGAGGAGGAGGAGGAGGAGGAGGAGGAGGAGGAGGAGGAGGAGAACTGTGTGATCCTTAGTGCTCTCTGAGCTTGGTGGTTTTCTTGCAGACATTTCATGACCCAACTAGGGAACATCCTCAGTGCTAGAAGGGAGTGGGGTTTGTGGAAGGGAAACAGGAAGAGGAGGAGGAGGAGGAGGAGGAGGAGGAGGAGGAGGAGGAGGAGGAGGAGGAGGAGGAGGAGGAGGAGGAGGAGAACTGTGTGATCCTTAGTGCTCTCTGAACTTGGTGGTTTTCTTGCAGACATTTCATGACCCAACTAGGGAACATCCTCAGTGCTAGAAGGGAGTGGGGTTTGTGGAAGGGAAACAGGAAGAGGAGGAGGAGGAGGAGGAGGAGGAGGAGGAGGAGGAGGAGGAGGACTGTGTGATCCTTAGTGCTCTCTGAGCTTGGTGGTTTTCTTGCAGACGTTTCATGACCCAACTAGGGAACATCTTCAGTGCTAGAAGGGAGTGGGGTTTGTGGAAGGGAAACAGGAAGAGGAGGAGGAGGAGGAGGAGGAGGAGGAGGAGGAGGAGGAGGAGGAGGAGGAGGAGGAGAACTGTGAGGTCCTTGGTGCTCTCTGAGCTTGGTGGTTTTCTTGCAGATATTTCATTGCCCAACTATGCAACATCATCAGTGCTAGAAGGGAGGGGGGTTTGCTCTCTGTTTATTTATCATAGCTTGCCCTGTCGTAGTTCGAGTGTTCTTGGTGTTTTCCTTGAATAGCCTGTTGTTTGATGGTTTATCTGAATTGGCAGTTTCTTGATTGGAGAATTGTTTACTTCTCCATAGTTGCTCTAGTATTAATCCTGGCATTACACTCTGGGTGTTGATTGCTGGCAAGAAGATGTTTGGGTCATTTTGCTTCTTATTAGCTTTTTGATTGTCTCATTTGCATACTATGTAGGTGTTGTTTATGTAAATGAAATTAATTTATACACTCTCTAACCAGAATCAATGAAGTCAAATGGACGGAGTGGAAAACCCACGTGGCCTTTATCAACGAGGATCCAGGAACTACAGGTAATTGAACACCGCTACACAAGGAGAAACTTAGTTTTAAAAACAAAGCCTAGGTATTTTTTCCCTAAAAATGTTTCCTGATTATTATCAGCATATGCCAGTTACCATTTAATAATCAATTCCAGGTAATAGAAATATATACAGGTAGTCAACTTACATCTTTCTATCTAATCATGTATCTATCATCTCTCTCTCTCTCTCTCTCTCCCTCCTCTTTCTCTGTATATAATCTCTTTATATCTACAGTATGTCTATATATCCGTCAATCTATCAAATCTATAAATCTCTCTCTGTTTATCTATCCCTGCCTTTCTCTCTATCCATCTCTATCCATTTCTTCCTTCCTTCCTTCCTTCCTTCCTTCCTTCCTTCCTTCCTATCTTTCTATTCTTCATCTTTCTCCTATCTACAGATCTATCTATCCATCCGTCTCCCATTGTCTGTCTGTCTGTCTGTCTGTCTGTCTGTCTGTCTGTCTATCTATCTATCTATCTATCTATCTATCTATCTATCTATCTATCTATCTATCTATCTATCTATCTATCTATCTATCATCTATATCATCTATCTATCTCATCTATCTATCTATCTATCTATCTATCTATCTATCTATCTATCTATCTATCATCTATCTATCTATCTATCTATCTATCATCTATCTATCATCTGTCTCTACCTTTCTTTCTATCCATCCATCCATCCCTTCCTCCATCTCTCTCTCATCTCTATCCATCCAGTCTATCATCTGTCTGTCTGCCTTTCTGTCTCTGTCTGTCTGTCTGTCCATCCATCCATCCATCCATCCATCCATCCATCCATCCATCCATCCATTGTCAATCTGTCCATCAATATCTCCCTCCCTCCCTCCCTCTCTCTCTCTATTATTTATCTATCAAAATTTACATTAGGAAGAAATGGGTGGCTGGGGAATTCTGGGAGTTGAACCCCACCCATCCTAAAGCCCCTGAGGTGGAGGAGGACTCTCCTACCTGGCTTCCTCAGAGGTATAGTCAAATTCCATCCTGTATTCCAAGGTAAATGGAGTGGACCTCTCAATGAACCTGCTTTTCCTGTTTTCGTTTCAGAGTGCAGCAGAATGCAAGACATCTCAAGGAGTAACAGCAAAACCACTTTGAATGCCTACGAAGAAATTTACGACTTGCCAGAGACCACAGTTTGAGCTGTGAGCTGCGTGGGGAAATTTTAGACCGTGACGTTTTCAGAGAAGCGACGCGAAGGGCAGGATGCATCCCGGTTCCCGAGCTCGGTCAGACTAGCATTCGGATGAAGAGGGGTAACCCCACTCCATCGCAAGAGAGTTGACCAAGAGTTGCAAGCAGGGAGAATAAGGGTCCTAAACCTAGATTGTCTCAACTTCGTGGGAAGCCGTCCGACTTCTTTCGTTGGTGAACAAGGGCCTGACCCGAAGGAAATACATTTCAGATTTCAAGAGAAACCACAGTACAAATCTCCAGCATTGAGCACGTTGGGGGTGATTGATCCTGGTTTGTCCTGAGATGGAAAGAAGAAGCCTTGTAGGACAAACATCTGGAAGGTGGACATGGCAGAGGTTTTGCTGCACCGTTATTGCTAAGGACACTTCCTGGATAAGTGTGTTCCAAGAGTCTGTATTTACCTTGAAAAGAAACATCACCTTTTGGAAACCAACCAAGATTGATCCTGGTTTGTCCTGAGATGGAAAGAAGAAGCCTTTTAGGATAAACATCTGGAAGGTGGACATGGCAGAGGTTTTGCTGCACCGTTATTGCTAAGGACACTTCCTGGATAAGTGTGTTCCAAGAGTCTGTATTTACCTTGAAAAGAAACATCACCTTTTTACATAGTAAAATTGGGGAGGTGATATTTGGGGGCATTTTTGTACACTGTGTGTGTGTGTGTGTGTGTGTGTGTGAGAGAGAGAGAGAGAGAGAGAGAGAGAGAGAGAGAGAGGAAGGAGAGAGAGAGAGAGAGAAGGAAAGAAAAAGAAAGAGAGAGAGAAATAAAGAAAAGGAGAGAGAAAAGAAAAAGAGAGAACGAGAAAGAAAAAAGGGAGAGAGAGAGAAGAGAGTGAAAGAAAAAAGGGAGAAAGAAAGAAAGAGAAAGAGAAAGAGAAAGAAAAAAGAGAGAATGAGAAAGAGAAAAAGAGAAAAGGAGAGAGAGAGAAGAGAGTGAAAGAAAAAAGAGAAAAGAAAAAGAAAAAGAGAGTAAAAGTGAGACAAAGAGACAAAGAGAAAAGAGAGAGAAAAAAGAGAAAGACAAAGAGAAAAGAGAGAGAGAGAAAGAGAAAGAGAAAAAGAGAGAGAGGAATAAAGAGATGCATGCATCTCCAAAGAAAACTGTTGAATTCCAAGTATGTGCAGTATTTATTCAAGTATTTCTTGGGGGTTTTTTTGTAAGTGATGTTCTGTGAGCGTTGCCATAGAGCAAATCGCTCCTTTTTTGATCTGCACTTTACAGCCAGATGTGAGATTTGGCAAAAAATCTCCCTGCGGAAAAGCGAGAGACCCATATGGCATTCCTCATTTTTCCAAACCCGATGACTTTATCCAGGGATTTATCAGACCTGGGACTGTGTTTTAAATATAGATATATATATATATATTTATTGCAAATAAGAGAAATAAAGTCAATTCTTTTATAAACACGTCTATCTCCCTGGTGTGCACTTCTGTGACAGCCAGAAAAGAACCAGAAATTTGAACTCTTAAGAGACAGTCCTCAACTTTGCAACGATTGTTAAACAAATCGATAATTCATTATGGGCCGGTTTTGACAAAAACGGGTAGTTTACGTCAGTTTTCGGCAAAAAACATTGTAAAATGCAGTCATGTGGGATGCTGAACATTCCTATAAATGGGAGCTGAGTGCCCAAAATGAGCTCATGGGGGGCATGGAATACCCTGGAGGGGTCCATCATAAGCTCAAATGGTTGCTAAGCAACCGGTCATAACTCAAGGACTTCCTGTTCCTGGTTTTTCCTATCTAAAGTAGCTTCTAGATTCAAGTGCTCTGATTGAAACTAGAGCGGCTTAAAATAACAGTTTTGTAACATTTCCTTATCAGAAATATCTGATAAATAATGTGGTGTAGGGTTTCCTGCCTAAGCAGGGAGTTGGACTAGAAGACCTCCAAGGTCCCTTCCAACTCTGCTATTCTATTCTATTCTATTCTATTCTATTCTATTCTATTCTATTCTATTCTATTCTATTCTATTCTATTCTATTCTATTCTATTCTATTCTATTTTTCTATTCTGTTCCTATTCTATTCTATTCTATTCTATTCTATTCTATTCTATTTTTCTATTCTATTCATATTTTATTCTATTCTATTCTTCTATTCTATTCTTCTATTCTATTCTATTTTTCTATTCTATTCTATTCTATTCTATTCTATTCTATTCTATTCTATTCTATTCTATTCTATTCTATTCAACATTTATATATCCAGGTTCATAACATTTATAACATTTCTTTATCCCAGTTCTTCCTTGTTTACTTCAAGCAATTTTTCTTCGTACACATAAATTCTGAATTACAAGTATTCCTCGACCTACGTCTACAATTGAGCCCCAAATTTTGAGATAGTTGTTAACTGAGTTGTGCACCATTTTACAACACATGTCTTGCCACGGTTGTTAAGTGAATTGCGGCAGTAACATGGTTGTTAAGTGAATCCGGCTTCCCCATTGACTTTGTCAGGTCGCAAAAGGGGATCACACGACCCCAGGACACTGTGACCGTCATAAATATGAGCCAGTTGCTAAACATCTGAAGTTTGATCACGTGACTCCAAGGATGCTGCAACAGTCGTAAGTGTGAAAAAAGTCACTTTTTTTCAAATGGTCGAATGGTCACAAAATGAACATATATATTTATGACGATTGCAGTGTCCCTGGGTCATGCGTTCCCGTTTTGCGACCTTCTGACAAGCAAAGTCAGTGGGGAAGACAGATTCACTTAACAACCTTAACTTAACACTGTAGTGTTAAGGTTGTTAATCACGGCAGTGATTCCCTTAACAAGAAAAGTTGTAAAATGGGGCAAAACCTGTTTAACAACTGTGAGGCTCAGCATCGAAGTTTTGGGCTCAATTGTGGTCATATGTCAAGGATTATCAGCAGCCTCAAAACCAGCCCTGAAAAAGTATCATTAAAAACAGCAACTTGTAAAAGTGCATAAAAACGTTTTATAATTGTTGACAGTGTGCGTTGTTTTCTGAGTAAGTGCTCTCTATTTCTTACAGCAGGGGTTGGCAACTCGGGGCTCTGGAGCCGCATGTGGCTCTTTCATCCCTCTGCTGCGGCTCCCTGTCGCCGGTCGGCTCCACACTTGATAGGGCTTTTGGTTAGGTCAGGTAGAGGAAAAAGGATGCTGTGCTAGGAGGAGACTCTATGGTAGGGGAACCGGATTTCCGGTCGGCAGAGGAAAAAGGATGCCGTGCTAGGAGGAGACACAATGGTAGGGGGGAACCGAACTTCCGGTCGGCTCCAGAATTGAACGGGGGGCTTCTGGCTGGGACCTTTGTGTCTCTTTGAGTGTTTAATGTTGCCGACCCCTGTCTTACAGTGATAAATTGAAGTTTTGGTCTAGGAGCTACGATGTCTTTATGCCACCTTGGACGAGAAATATTTGCAGGCACTTCAGAGGAAGTTTAAAAAACAATCCGGGTTTAAGAGACTCGGAGCCCTTTTGCGCTCAGTTTTTCTTTCGCCGTCGTTACGAAGGCTTGTTGCTTCTCGTAATAGGCGGCTTCGTTCACAAAGGTTGGGTACACCGTCCCTTCTCCATCGTACGCGATGGTCCTTCCTTCCAGAGTCAAAAATATGGGATCACCCGGATTTAGCGGCTGCCAGTCTCGATCCTACGGGACAGGAACAAGATAATCTTGAAAAATAAACGCGCCAACCATTTGGATAAGGCTGTCTAAAGGAAGCCTGAAGTGCATTTCAAGGAGTATCATTGGACCACAATGAACAGCTCATCAGACCCTGAGTTTTAAATATGCTTAAGATTAAACGTGTGTCCGTCATCTGACAAAAATTAAAAATAAAAATTAATAAAACATTGAATGAATGAATAAAAATGAATGAATGAATCAGAGGTGGGTTTGGACCGGTTCGGACCGGTTCGCCCGGACCGGTAGCGACCCGCTGGTGACATCACGGAACTGGTTCGGTCGGTGCCGGTCCGTGGGTGCCACCATCTTTAAAAAAAATTTTTTTTAATTTTTTTTTCTGAGCATGTGCAGAAGGCATTTCCGGCACTGTGCATGCGGTCGCCATCTTGTTTTCAGCTTTTTAAAAAAAAATTAAATTTTTTTAAATTTTATTTTTTAAATTTTATTTTTTTTATTTTTCTTGGTTGTTTTCTTGAAGATATTTCATTACCCAATTAGGCAACATCATCAGTGCTAGGAGGAGGAGGAGGAGGACTGTGGGGTCCTTGGCGCTCTCTGAGCTTGGCGGTTTTCTCGCAGGGTTTTCATTAACCAACTAGCTAACATCCCCAGTGCTAGAAGGGAGTGGGCTCCCAAAGGTGCTTTTTCAAGAGGCAACTGGACTTTCTTGTTTTTCTTTGAAGATGTTTCGCTTCTCATCCAAGAAGCTTCTTCGGCTCTGAGTGGATGGTGGGGAATGGAAGGATTTATTATAAATGACCAGCTGTCTGCAAAGAGTATAAATCCTTCCATTCCCCACCATCCAGTCAGAGCTGAAGAAGCTTCTCGGATGAGAGGCGAAAGGTCTTCAAAAGGAAAAAACCAAAAAGTCCAGTTGCCTCTTGAAAAAAACACCTTTGGGACAACCCTGACCTGGACGACAGAGAACCTCCATAGACAAGGGAATAGGGCAGAGGTGGGTTTCTGCCAGAGCTGCCCGGTACGCAGCTCCGGTAGGGAGCGGCCGATTGCGCAATTTGTGCGCAACCACTCCGGAGCCCTCTCTGCCTGTCCACCATGCGCGTCGCCATTTTTTTCGTTAATTTTTGGGCGATTTTGCTTCTGCGCATGCGCGGAAGCAAAATCGCGCTGAAATCTCGCAAGGGGACGCGTGCGAGAGAGAGATTTTGGTGAGATTTTACTTCTGTGCTTGCGCGGAAGCAAAATCGCGCCGAAATCTCACGCACACGTGCGTCCCCTCGTGAGATTTCGGCGCAGTTTTGCTTCTGCGCATGTGCAGAAGCAAAATCGTGCGAGGGGGCGCGCACGTGTAGCACGTGCACGCGCCCCTGAAACATGGAGATGCGTGCGCAGCGCACCGGCACCGGTAAGGGAGGAACCCGCCGCTGGAGTAGGGTGTGGAGAGGAGGAGGAGGAGGAAGAGGAGGAGAAGACCTTGGTGGTTTTCTTGCAGACATTTCATTACCCGATTAGGTAGCAACATCAGTGCTAGAAGGGAGTGGAGTTTGCTCTCTACTTATATACAACTGGCTTGCCCTGTCAGCACAATTCCCCAATCAAGGAACTACACCAGAGGTGGGTTCCTGCCGGTGCGGTTAATAGCTGTTGTTCGGTGCAGAGCCGAAGACGCTGCTGCCATTCACGGCGTGGGGGCTTTCCCTGGGCACTGCCTCCGCCCGCATGGACACTGCCAATTGCGTTCTTTTGCCCTCTGTGCATGCGCAAAGTGTTCTGCATGCGAAGAGGGCAAAAGAACGCAATTGGCGGCGTCCATGCGGGCGGGGAAAGCGCCCGGGGAAAGCTCCCGCGCCGCGAACGGCAGCAGCGTCTTCGGCTCTGCGCCGAACAACAGCTACTAACCGCACCGGCAAAAACAGGCAGGAACCC
Source organism: Diadophis punctatus similis (assembly GCA_023053685.1). Lineage (NCBI taxonomy): Eukaryota > Metazoa > Chordata > Lepidosauria > Squamata > Dipsadidae > Diadophis > Diadophis punctatus. Next base: position 3,661,445 of record JALIGW010000001.1, read on the forward strand.
ACCTCTGAACTACACTACCAATTCAGACAAACAATCAAATAGTAAACAGCAGCTTAATACAGAAACCACCAAAACAACACCCAACAACACTGACAGGGCAAGCCACCTGTATGTAAAACCAGAGCAAACGACACGTTTTCCATACAGGTAGTCCTCGAGTTACAGTCATTCATTTAGCGACCGTTCAAAGTTACAACGGCACTGAAGAAAGTGAGTTACGACCCCTTTTTCACACTCACAACCTTTGCAGCATTCCCACGGTCACGTGATCAAAAATCCAGAGGCTTGGCAACTGGCATGTACTTATGACGGTTGCAATGTCGCAGGGCAATGTGATCCCATTTTGACCAGCAAAAGTCAATGGGGAAGCCAGAGTCACTTAACAACTATGTTACTAACTTAACAACTGCAGTGATTCACTTAACTGATGTGGCAGGAACAGTCGTAAAATGGGACAAAACTTCACAACTGTCTCGCTCGGCCCATAGAATTTTTGATCTCAATTGTGGTCGCAAGTCGAGGAATACCTGTACAATACACATTAGATTTCCCACCGCAGCTGTTAAAAAGAGAAGAATAATCACACGTGTTTTACCTGTAAATTAGGGTGAATGACAGCCATAATCTCATTTTTTGGATTCCTGGGATAATCAACTTTCTCCAATAATTTATAAATCTCAATGGTGCATGGAGGGAATTCTTGTCCTATAGAGAAAACGGTGCATATCTTCAAGTGTTCATGCCAAACAATTGACCTGGTTTTAGAGATGCCATTGCTGATAATGTTTTCAGCCACTACAATGGATTATTTGTTAAAGCAAACTCAGTCTGTAAATTGCAATTAGATCTGATGATGATGATAATGATGATGATGATGATGATGATGATGATGATGATGATGATGATAATAATAATAATAATAATAATAATAATAATAATAATAATAATAATAATAATAATAATAATAATAATAATAATAATAATAATAATAATAATAAAACAAAAATCTACTGAAGGTCCAACAGACGAAACAAGAATACAGAAAAAATGTGATAAAATCAAGAATGGAGAGTTGGCAAAATAAAGCATTACATGGCCAATTTCTGGAAAAAATAAAAGACAAAGTGGACAGTGAAAAAACTTGGTTATGGTTAACATCTGGTACTTTAAAGAAAGAAACAGAATCATTGATCCTGGCCGCACAAGAACAGGCAATTCGTACAAATGCCATAAAGGCCAAAATTGATAAATCTTCAAATGATGCTAAATGCAGATTATGCAAGGAAGCTGATGAAACTGTAGCCCATGTGCTCAGCTGCTGCAAGAAAATCGCACAGACTGATTACAAATTACGACACAACTCTGTTGCACAAATGATCCACTGGAATTTATGCAAAAATTATAACATCCATACTGCTACAAACTGGTGGGAACACAAGCCTGAAAAAGTCACTGAAAATCAGATGGTCAAGATCTTGTGGGATTTTCGTATACAAACAGACAAGGTACTGGCGCATAATACACCAGACATCACGTTGGTCGAGAACAACAAGGTGACTATAATTGACATTGCAATACCAGGAGATAGCAAGGTCGATGAAAAGGAACACGAAAAAATTGCAAAATACCAGGACTTAAAAATTGAAATCCAACGATTATGGCACAAACCAGCAGTGGTAATTCCAGTAGTGATTGGAACACTGGGTGCTATCCCAAAAGCACTGGAATTACATTTAAAACAGCTCAAAATTGACAAAATCACCATCAGTCAAATGCAGAAAGCCGCACTGCTCGGTTCCGCACATATACTTCGAAAATACATTACGACTTCCTAGGCCCCTGGGTGGGGCTCGACTAGTAATCAATGCCAAATCCGGCGAAACAACTGGCCGCTGTGATACAATTGTATAATAATAATAATAATAAAACAATAACAATAACAATAACAATAACAATAACAACAACAGAGTTGGAAGGGACCTTGGAGGTCCTCTAGTCCAACCCCCTGCTTACGCAGGAAACCCTACACTACTTCAGACATATTGGAAGACTGCTATCATGTCTCCCCTGGTCCTTCTTTTCATTAAACTACACATACCCAGTTCCTGCAACCGTTCTTCATATGTTTTAGCCTCCAGTCCCCTAATCATCTTTGTTGCTCTTCTCTGCACTCTTTCTAGAGTCTCCACATCTTTTTTACATCGTGGCGACCAAAACTGAATGCCGTATTCCAAGTGTGGCCTTACCAAGGCATTATAAAGTGGTATTAACACTTCGCGTGATCTTGATTCTATCCCTCTGTTGATGCAGCCTAGAACTGTGTTCGCTTTTTTGGCAGCTGCTGCACACGGCTGGCTCATGTTTAAATGGTTGTCCACTAGGACTCCAAGATCCCTCTCACAGTTACTACTGTTGAGCAAGGTACCACATATACTGTACCTGTGCATTTTGTTTTTCTTGCCTAAATGTAGAACCATTGAATTTAATTTTGTTTGATAGCGCCCAATGTTCAGGTCTGTCAAGATGATTGGACACTTCTCAATAAACCACCTTCCTCACAGTTGGGATGCTGAAGGGTGAAATTTTCATGTCACACCTTATAAAGTTCTACATTGTGCATACAATAGAATTTATTTTTTAAAACAATTCTCTTTTATTTGCCTCCTATGAACTTCAGGAATTAGATTTTATGTTCTCGTCTCGTCATAAAAGGTTAGAAGTGATTGTCAAGAAGCTAAAAACCAGTAATATTTATCCTCAGTAATAGTTGTAAACACTTTTTTCCCAGAAATTAACATTTTATTATATTGTGTGAGACAATTCAACTGCTCTTTGACGGGTAGATTAAAAAGCCTGCAAAAAGGTGCGTTGTTTATATCCTGACCCAATATGCAAAGAAAGAAGCATAGAGTTCATTCTTTAATAATTTAGTGAGTCTCTTTTTTTTAAAAAAAATATCTTTTACAGGTAGCTTTTGACTTACGAACACAATTGGGAGCAAAACTTCTATTGCTCAGCAAGTCAAGTTAAGGGATTCTGGAAAGAGTGCAGAGAAGAGCAACAAAGAGGATTAGGGGAGTGGAGGCTAAAACATACGATGAACGGTTGCAGGAACTGGGTATGTGTAGCTTAATGAAAAGAAGAACCAGAGGTGATAATGATAGGAGCCTTCCAATATTTGAGGGGCTGCCACAGAGAGGAAGGGGGTCAAGCTATTCTCCAAAGCACCTGAAGGTAGAACAAGAAGCAATGGGTGGAAACTAATCAAGGAGAGAAGCAACTTAGAATTTCCTGACAGTGAAAACAATTAACCAGTGGAACAATATATTTTTTCAATATTTTGGTGTTTTGTATTTTAACTGTGTCTGTGTCATATAATATATGTGGGTATATGCATTATTTATTTATTTATTTGTTCATTTGTTTTGTCACGTTTATGTAGTGTATATTGGAGGAGGTGACCCTCTGAGAGCTGTAGGCAACAAAAATTCATTTTAATGTATGCCGATGAGTGTACATTGAAAGTGACAATAAAGTTATTCTAAGTCATTCTAACTTTTCTTGAATGCACGAAATATTATTTTTTCTAAAAAACCAACAACATAAAAAAACCATAAAACAGTGAAGACGCTGAGAACATTCTAGAAAAAGGTTTGGTGATGTTTAATAATGGGATTTCCACCCGCAGAAGGTGTGACCATAAATGACAAGGACTACCTTATAACGCTGTACCTGCATTGAATTTTGCCACGAAATCCAGCCCGTGTCGGACGATCGTCCTCATTTTATCCAAAATGTCGGCCCTCAGAACGCCTTGAGGCTGAGGGCCAACTTCAACACCTGGAGAAGAAACCAAGGAACCATCAATACTTCTCCTCCTCTCTGTGATGGCCCTAGAGGGATTTGTTGGGTGTCCACTTTTTATCATTTATTTATGATTTATTTTTTATAAAAAATTATTATACAGTATATTAATACCATCATCATTGTCATTTTAGCCAGTGTCTACCCACTGCAGGATGAAGGCCTCCTTCGCGTGTTTCCAACCGATACATGCGGAAGAGGCCTTCATCCTGCGATATATTTATCATTAATATGATATTAATAATTCATAATATTATATAATAATAATAATATATAATATAATGATATATAACCTAACCTAACCTAACCTAACCTAACCTAACCTAACATAACATAACATAACATAACATAACATATCTCAGGGGTTGCCACAAAGAAGGGAGTCAAACTATTCTCCAAAGCACCTGAGGGTAGAACAAGAAGCAATGGGTGGAAACTAAACTAGGAGAGAAGCAACTTAGAACTAAGGAGAAATTTCATGACAGTGAGAACAATTAATCCGTGCAACAGCTTGCCTCCAGAAGTTGTGAATGCTCCAACACTGGAAGTTTTAAAGAAGATGTTGGATAACCATCTGTCTGAAGTAGTGTAGGGTTTCCTGCGTAAGCAGGGGGTTGGACTAGAAGACCCCCAAGATCCCTTCCAACTCTGTTGTTATTATTATTATTATTATTATTATTATTATTATTATTATTATTATTATTATTATTATTATTATTATTATTATTATTATTATTATTATTATTATTATTATTATTATTATTATAACATAACATAACATAACATAACATAACATAACATAACATAACATAACATAACATAACATAACATAACATAACATAAAACGTAACGTAACGTAACGTAACATCATAACATCATAACATAACATAACATAACATAACATAACATAACATAACATAACATAACATAACATAACATAACATAACATAATATAACATGTAACGTAACGTAACGTAACGTAACAACATAACATAACATAACATAACATAACATAACATAACATAACATAACATAACATAACATAACATAACATAACATAACATAACAACATAACATAATATAACATAACACAACACAACACAACACAACACAACAATATAACAATATAACAATATAACATAATGTAACATAATGTAACATAATATAACATAATATAACATAACATAACATAACATAGCATAGCATAACATAACATAACATAACATAACATAACATAACATAACATAACATAACATAACATAACATAACATAACATAACATAACATAATATAATATATAATGATATGATATGATGATATGATGATATGGTATGATATAATATTTATATTATATGTGTGTATAATATATGCAGTAATAATATATAATATAAATAATGTATTAATATATTGATATACTGTATAATTTAATAATATATAATATATAATTTAAATTAAATTAATATATAAAATATACAAATTTAAATATATATTTACATTACAAATATTAATATTTATTGATTATTTATGAAATTTGCAGGTAGTCCTCAACTTATGACCCCAATGGAGCCCAACTGTCATCTTCCTAAGCAGGATGGGTGCTTTGCCCCACCTTATGATCTTTTCAGCCATGGTTGTTAAGCGAATTACTGCGGTTGTTAAGTGAATCGTGCAGTCGTTAAGCGAATCTGGCTTAGCTGATGACTTAGCTTGCCAGAAGCTGGCTGGGAAGGTCGCAAACAGCGATCCCACGGGAATGGGCTGCTGTGGCTGTCATTCATGCAAGCCGGTTGCTAAACACCCGAATTTTGATCAGGCGACCGTGGGGATGCTGAGATGGTCATAAGTGCGAGGACTGGCTGCAAGCCTCTTTTTTTCGTGCCACTGTAACTCTGAACAGTCGTCAAACAAATGGTTGTAAGTCGAGGACCACCCGATAACTACGGTAAATTGTGGAAACATTTGCTAAAAATGGAACGGGGTTAATAATAATCATATTTACCAATTGGATGTTTTGCCACAGATCGAGTCGTTGCGTATTTCAAGTTGGGATGTTCGAGAAGTAAGATCGGGCATCTGTCTGGGGACACAGCATGCTGCAGAAAACATCGGTTTAATGTTCTCGTTATCCGGGTAGTCCTCAACTTACGACCACAATTGTACAACCAACATTTCTGTTGCTAAGCGAGACAGTTGTTAAGTGTATTTTGCCTCATTTTATGACCTTGAGTGACACAGTGAATCACTGCAGTTGTTCAGCTAGTAACACTGGTCGTTAAGTGAATCTGACTTCCCCATGGATGGAAACTAACCAAGGAGAGGATCAACCTGGAATTAAGGAGAAACTTAATCCAACAGTGAGGACAATTATCCAGTGGAACAGCTTGCCACCAGAAGTTGTGGGTGCTCCAACACTGGAGGTTTTTAAGATGAGATTGGACAGTCACTTGTCTGAAATGGTATAGCACCGTGATGGTGAACCTATGGCACGCGTGCCAGAGGTGGCACGCAGAGGCCTCTCTGCTGGCACACGCGCCGCCGCCCCAGGTCAGATCTCCGTGACGTTTCTTTCGTGAGCTTCTGTTTCCCTGCAAACGACGAAACAGAAGCTCACGAAAGAAAAAGATCTTACCTCTTGCAGCGCTGCCGGTGTTGGCATGCCCTGTCTCCTGCCAGCCAGCTGGTCTTCGGGTCTCTGCTGCGCATGCACGCATGTCCGTGCATGCGTGCGTTCATGCACATGTGAGTGACCCTTTCAGTTTGGGCATGTGCCCGCGCGCAGTTTGGCCACTCGGTGTCTAAAAGGTTCGCCATCCCTGGTATAGGATCTCTTCTGCTTGAGCAGGGGGCTGGACTAGATGACCTCCAAGGTCCCTTCCAGCTCTGTTCCGATTTTGTGATCCTGACTTTGCTTGTCAAAAGGTCGCAAAAGGGGATCACGTGTCCCCCGGATGCGGCAACCGTCATAAATACGACCCAGTTGCCAATCATCTCATCATGCAACGACGGGGATTCTGCAACGATTCTAATTTGCGAGAAATGGCCCCAATTCACTTTTTTCAGCGCCATTGTAACGTGGAATGGTCGCTAAATGAACTGTTGTATACTGAGGACTACCTGCATGTGATATAACACCTGCAATCATTTTGTAAGCCACCCAGAATCTCTTCACTGGTGCGACTGGCGGTATATAACTTTAACAAATAAATAAATTTAAGGAATAAAACGCAGGCAAAACACACGTGCCGGAGAGGTGGGTTGTAATGACGCACCCACCATTTTGAAGATTTTTTACAAGCACACACACACACACACACACGCACACACACACACAAACACACGGCAGATGCCCCTGAAAATAATGGGCTGTCTCACTTTTGCTCAACTCGTTTGCAACATTCAACCGGTCGTTTAAAATAGACAACGTGGCAAGCTATAATTTTCTCCGGTTGATGAATTAGCGCTACAACGACCTTCATTAATTTCCAGCACGCAGCGAAGTTAATTGCCGGAGGCTTCGCTCTTGTGATCTAACACACAGGACACACCAGCCTTGCGCATTTTCCAACAAGGTCCTATTTGTCTGAATACAAAGCAGTCCTCGTACAAGTTAGAATAGAATAGAATCTGCAAGGGGCCTTGGAGGTCTTCTAGTCCATCCCCCTACTCAAGCAGGAGAACCTATACCAGTGATGGCGAAACTTTTCTGGTTTGCGTGCCCACGCCCATTGCCCCCCGCCAGACACATGCGCACAATGGGCAAACTGGAAGTGCGGAAAAACGCACTTCCGGTTTGCCGGTGGGCTGTTTTTTTGCACTCCGGAGGGTTCAGGGAAGCTTCCTGAAGCCCCGGAATGCGAAAAATAGCAAAATGGGCAAACCGGAAGTGTGGAAAATGCACTTCCGGTTTGCCCAGTTTGTCTTTTTTCGCATTCCGGGGCTTCAGGAAGCTTTCCTGAACCCTCCGGAGTGCAAAAAACAGCCCACCGGCAAACCGGAAGTGCGTTTTCCAGCACTTCCGGTTTGCCGGCGGGCAACGCTCGCGTGCCCTCCGCTATGGCTCCGCGTGCCACCTGTGGCACGCGTGCCATAGGTTCGCCATCATGGACCTGTACTATTTCAGATAAGTGACAACTTCTGGTGGCAAGGTGTTCCACTGGGTAATTGTCCTCACTGTTAGGAAGGTTCTCCTGAATTCCAGGTAGCTTCTCTCTTTGAGACACGGTCTTCGTACCCCAATATCAGCATTGGTACAGGTAGTCCTCGACTTACGACACTTCATTTAATGACCATTCCGAGTTACCATAGCACTGAAAAAGATGATTGTTGACCGTTTTTCCACAGTTACGGCAGTTGTAGCATCCTTGTGGTCACACGATCAAGATTCAGAGGTTTGGCAGCTAGTTCATACGGGTAGTCCTCGACTTAACAACTGCAATTGAGGCTAAAATGTATCTTGTTAAGGGAGAAATTTGTTAAGTGAGACTTACGATTTTTCTTGCCAGAGTTCTTAAGTAAATCACAGCAGTTGTTAAGTTAATGACATGGTCATTAAGCGAATCTGGCTTTGCTTGCCAGAAGGTCGCAAAAGGGATCACGTGACCCTGGGACACTGCAACCATCATAAGTATGAGTCAATTGCCAAGTGTCTGAATGTAAATCACATGACTACGGGGATGCTGCAATGGTTGTAAGTGTGAAAAAGGGTTATCAGTCACTTTTTTCAGTGCCGTTGAACGGTCTTTGAATGGTCACTAAATGAACTGTTGTAAATCGAGGGCTCCCTGTATTTATGACGGTTGCAGCGTCCCAGGGTCACGTGATCCACTTTTGCGACTTTCTGATTAGCAAAGCCAAAGGGTTCACTTAACAACCAGGTTGCTAACTGAACAACTGCAATGATTGACCTAACAACGGGGACAAGAAAGGTCGTAAAATGGGGCAAAGCTCACTTAACAACTTAGCAATGGAAATTTGGGGTTTTGTTGTGGCTGTAAGTCGAGGACTACCTGTAATTGCTTATCCATACATTTATATATGAAATACTGAGATCACCCATCTCATTCATGGTGCAAATCAGAGGTGAAATTCGACCGGCTCGGACCGGTTCGGGTGAGCCGGTAGGGACGATTTGAATCGGTTCGCCGAGCTGGTAAAAACCAGCCCTGGTTGGCCTCGCCCATGCCCGCGCACTTGCCCGCTCGCCACTCACTCCTTTCGGTTGCTCGCTCGCCCCTTCCGGCCGAGTTGGGGAACGTGCAATTCCCTGGCTCCGGCCTTGCCCCGGAGCCGCTGCCTGCTCGCCGTCTGCTCACCCTCTTCCTCACTCACCTACTTTCGCGCCTTGAGGGGGGGGAACATGGCGAGACTCGGCCGCCTTTCGCGCCGAGAAGCCTCCAGTCGCCGGCGGTCATTTTCGGCTGCCTTCTGAGCAGCTCAACATTAAATGCTGCAACAGAGAGAATACGACTTTTCTTCCTCCATTCACAGCGGAGCTGCTGCAGCCTGTCCCTTTAAGGCAGGAGTCTCCAAACTCGGCCACTTTAAGACTTGTGGACTTTAATTCCCAGAATTATAATATAATATAATGATGATATGATATGATATGATGACGTCTCTTGTGGCATTTCATCTCCCTGAGCTCCTCGATAAACCGGGGCAAAGCTGGCTGGGGAATTCTGGGAAATGAAGTCCACAAGTCTTAAAGTGACCGAGTTTGGAGACCCCTGCTTTAAGGTACTTCGACCCCCAGGAGGGAGGGGGCTGGGGGGGACCATAAAGGGAACAGCAGCTCTGCTGTGAATGGAGGGAGAAAAGCTCAGATTCTCTCTGCCACAGCATTCATTATGAGCCCTTCTCACGCTCATACACACATTTTTTTCCTACCGGGTACTGTGGGCGTGGCTTGGTGTGAGGGGTCATGTGACTGAGCGGGCATGGCCGTGAGTGACATCGAGTTGGCCCTGCCCACTCAGTCACAGGACCCCTCACCAAGCCACGCCCACAGAACCGGTACGGCGAAATTTTGAATTTCACCCCTGGTGCAAGTACATTTAGTCCTCGGACTTGCAACAGTTCATTTAGTGACCATTCAAAGTTGCAATGGCACTAAAAAAGTGACTTATGACCGTTTTTTGCACTTACGACCATTGCAGTCACTTGATTTACATTCAAATGCTTGACAACTGACTCACATTTATGACGGTCGCAGTGTCCCCGGGGTCACGCGATCCTCTTTTGCGACCTTCCGACAAGCAAAGTCAATGGGGAAGCCAGATTCACTTAACAACCATGTGACTAATTTAAGAAATGCAGTGATTCACCTAACAAGGAGGCCTAAAGGTGGAGCTCTCGCCTCACAATCAGGAGGCTGTGAGTTCGATCCTAGGTAGAGGCAGATATTTCTCTCTCTGGGCACAATGAGAATCTATCTGCCGAACAAAACTCCGCATTGGAGACAGGAAGGGCATCCGGCCAGTAAACGCTCTGCTAGTTCCATTCAGTTGTCCAGACTCCACCCCGCAAGGGATTATGGGGTCATTAAAAGAAGAAGACGATGATGAGTGATTCACCTAAGAAATATGGAGAGAAAAGTCATAAAATGGAGCAAACTCACTTCACAAATTTCTCACTGAGCAACACAAATTTTGGGCTCCATTGCCGTCGTAAGTTGAGGACTGCCTGTACATTTCTCCATTTTTAAAAAATACCTGTATATAATGGCACATTTGAATGGCAAAGCAATCGCTGGAGCTTTCCAGGATGAGGGTCCCACCCATGTTACTGGTCGTATTGTGAAGGTCGAAGATCAGGTCATAAGCCCCAGGCTGGCCCTTGGGACCAAAGAGGCCGTTGATTTCTTGGGCCCTTCGGACTTCATAGGGGACGCTTTCCGTGAGGTCCTTGCTGTGGTCAGAAAAACCCAAAGAAAGATTAATTAGCCGGGTCATTAAAACAAAAGAAAAAGAAGCCCAACTTGTCTTTGGTGCGGACTCTATAGGTACCTCTCGACTTATGGCCATAACCTGGGAGTCCCCTGGGAGTTGGGCGGCATATAAATCCATTTAAATAAATAAACAAACAAACAAATAAATAAATAAATAAATAAATAAACAAACAAACAAACAAATAAACAAATAAATAAATAAATAAATAAATAAATTTAGACCAGTGATGGTGAACCTTTTTTGGTTCGCGTGTCAAAAGGGTGTGTGGGGGCGTGCTAGTGCCCACACCCATTCCCTCTTCCCCCACACATGCGCACAACCCCCCCGTGCTGCCCCCTGCGCATGCGCAAACCCCTCACCCATGTGCAAAGACCTTACTGAAGCCTGGGACGGTGAAAAACGGCAAACGGGCAAACCGGAAGTTCAGAAAAACGCACTTCCGGTTTGCCCATTGGGCTGTTTTTCGCATTCCGGGGCTTCAGGAAGCTCCCCTGAACCCTCAGGAGTGCAAAAAACAGCTCAACAGCAAACCGGACGTGCGTTTTCCGAACTTCCGTTTTGCCCGTTTTGCCGTTTTTTCGCATTCCGGGGCTTTAGGAAGCTCCCCTGAACCCTCCGGAATGCAAAAAACAGCTCAACAGCAAACCGGAAGTGCGTTTTTCTGAACTTCCGGTTTGCCCGTTGTGCCGTTTTTCGCATTCCGGGGCTTCAGAAAGGTCCCCTGAACCCTCCGTAGTGCTAAAAACAGCCCAACAGCAAACCGGAAGTGCGTTTTTCTGAACTTCCGGTTTGCCCGTTGTGCCGTTTTTCGCATTCCGGGGCTTCAGAAAGGTCCCCTGAACCCTCCGTAGTGCTAAAAACAGCCCAACAGCA